>CM070604.1:25211525-25624832 GCA_036346395.1 Hsuehochloa calcarea | reverse complement strand
TGAGGCTCTGAAAGTGGAAGTGGATCTTCTTAAGAGCAAACATGTTGAGGCAATCGATTCTAAAAGTGCTCCAATTGTGGAGTTTTGGCAAAGAAACGATTACCTCAAAATGACTCTTGAGAGGTTTTCTAGCGGGAAAAAGAAGCTCAACTTGATTCTAGACCAATCCAAGGTGAGTGTGAAAAACAGTGGCCTAGGCTTTAAGTCCCTAGAGCTTTCCAAGAATCTCACACCAAAGATTGCTAGAATTGTGAAAAGTGGTTTGGTTGAGCAAGAATCTTCTTTGTCTTCAAAGGTTGTTCTTAAATCTGTAGATTCTGCTCAATCTCTTTCTAGCAAGAAAGGTGCTTGTCTCACCGATGACGGACCCCTCAAAGGTCAAGTACCATTGCATACGCAAGAAAGAGGGCCACACGGTTGAGTTTTGCTTAGGAGAGCAAAGATTGAGAGGAAAGAGAGAATGAGCACTTTGAGATCCATTAGAGGAGTCTCTTCTACAGCTGTAGTCTCTAGAGCCGGGCAGCCTATTCAGCGTACCACATATAGGCCTAGGCTTGTAGAGAATCTTGTTGACTCTTTTGGTGGGTCCAGGCAGCAGTGTGGTTTAGGATATCGTGAGGATAGACCACGGGAGCACCTAGGCGGGGAGTATCGGTCTTTTGGTAGATCGTTTTGGAGAGGTCGGTGGTGCTCATGGGCATTCTTATGATTTTGTGCCTAATCATTTTTCTTTGCTTCTTTTGCTATTCGAGGCATCGTTCATCTCGATCTTGGACACCTAGATTTTCTATCTCAAATCCGATCTTGAGGCATGGATGTTTTGAGGAATTTTGCTCTTTTTTTTCATTGTATCATAATGCATTTTTATTTCAAATGTTGTGCATTGCATAATAAAAATTGTGGAGCTTTGAGTATTATCCTTGTATGGCTTGATTTCATACTCTATACCTTGTCATATCAAGTGATAGTCTGTTGGACTTCTTTTATGGCTCTTCGTGTTTTGGCTTAGCTTTTCCCTTGCTAGCTTTATATCGTGAGCGAATTGAATAGAATCATGTCTTGTTGGATCGTGTGACTAGTTTTGCTCTAGTGATCCTCTTATGATTCTTGCCATGTCTTTCAAGTTGAATTGAGTCTGAACTTATTTTGAGATGAAAAATGAGCTTTTTATCTTCTTAAGTCAAGCAAATGAAAAAGAAAGAAGATTTTCTGTGCGAAAAAACTGATCTCACCAATCCTTTCTCATGAGACGGCTTGCCATTGCACTAGGCATGAACTCAGGGGGAGTTTTGGATGACCTAGACCACTCTTTTAAGCTTATCGCTTGAGATGGTGTGCAAGGCTTGAGATCTAGCAGGAGGAAAAATCCTTTTAGGAAAATGCTCAAAATGCTAAGTGCTTGAATTTACGCCTCAAAGAATTCTCTTGATGCTCAAAATGCCTCAATTCTTGTTTTGAGTCTCTTTTACTTATAGACATGGCTTGACTCATTTTTGGTTGCTTTTAGTGAATCTATAACATTGAGCAACCTTTCATGGTTTTAATTCTGTTAATCTCAGATTTCTGCTATCTTGGTTTTAGCTTTGCAGTACATGTTTTGCCATGATTGAATATAGCTTCTACTCTTTATATGGCTTGGTATATGTCTTGTCTTGTCTACATAGATAATGGTCATGGCTCCTTTTGCTAAATTTCAAATAAAGTCATTTCTTCATGCTCGTTCTTCTCTCATGCATCTTGATGAATTCATTGTCAAAGGGGAGAAGGATTGAAGAAAATCTTTGCTTTAGACTTTTAGTTCACATAAGGTTTCATGCATAAAAGAACACACACACACACAAAAAATTTACATGAACCTTTTGAAATTTTGAAAATTTGTGATCATAGTGAGTTGAGTCTCGGGTCTTATTGCCTTTTTACGATTTGAATTGCAATTCAAGAAGACTCACAATGATCAAAGGTCAAATAGAACATGTTGTCTTTCATATGGACCTTAGTGAGATTTTTGGCCATCTTCTGGAATTTGAATTCTTTTGTGCGTTCATTGCCTTATCTCACTTGCTATACTATTCGAAGCGACTTGGTGGTTCCTAAGCTTTTTCTTGCTTATGGACCAAGTTGTGCCTTTATCAAAGCAATGATTTTACTTTTCAATTTGAAAAACCACATTTTCTTGGGAATTGCCAATGTGTTCATCAAGGGGAGATTGTGGATATCGTGAGGATATATGCGATCTCGGGATGATGAGTCAATTGGCAATGGCTTTGTTGGTTTGCAAAATCTCGCGTTTCGAGGTTTGCTTCATCTTTGTCGGACCACGTGCGGTCGGCCAGGTGGTGTCGGCGGTCGGACCGCGTGGAATGATCGGACCGGCGGTGGTGGCAGTCGGACCGGTCGACCTAAAATTGGCTTTGGAGCTAAGCCAAAAATAGGTTGTGGAGGCGGTGAGGAGTCTCACGGATGTGGTTTCATCATTTTGGAGCTCGGTCAAAAGTTCTATTGAGTTGAAAATTCGGAAGGTTTGGATTTTCAAGTGGAATTTTAGCTAAGTCCTTTGGGTCCGATCCGAGCCGTTGTGGGGCGGTCAAATGGCTGAAATCGGTCGGACCGTACTGTGAAGTGATCGGACGGCAATGGCTTGGAGGTAAGCCAAGTTCGCATTGATGCATGTTGATTGTGTTTAAAGTTTAGTTATCAATGCTTTATTGTTGCATATTGCATTGTGGGCTAGCGTGGGTCAAGTTGGTGAAGAACTTGTTCCGGAAGCGATTTGTTTGTCTATTCTTCATGCGGTGGCTTGCAGTCAGCGGCGTCAGCGGTGAGTGGATCGGGACTACGCTTGGAGGCGAGGTCGAGCGATCGGGAATACGGGTGGTCGTGTGACTCAGCAGTCTGAGAATAGGCAAGGCGGATCGAGCGGGTGGTTCGATCTGGTTGGTTGGATCGGCGGTGCGGATCTCGGTGCGAGTCTCTGGGAGGTTCGAGGGGATTCGGACAAGAGAGGCTTGGCGTCGATGAGAACGTGATCAACCTACACGTGGTGAAGCGGCGATTGCTTCAGCAGTTAGTGTGTGGGTCCCATGTGAGTGGGCCCCAAATGTGACTCTAGTCCTCTCTAGTATAAATAGGAAAGGGAGAAGGAAAACCTTTGAGGCATTCATTTGGTTTCCCCCTTGCTTTTCTAGGGTTAGGGTTTGGAGAGGAGAGATTGTATGCTCCTTGAGTGAGCTCTTGTCCTCCTTGTTGGAGTGGCTTTGTAAGCATCTTGTGAGATCAATCAATCTTGTGATGCTTGCTTGAGAGATCATTTGTCTCCTCTTTGTGTTCTTCTCTCATTTGGTTGAATTTGGTGCTTCCTTGATTCAAGGGTTTATGCTTGGTCTCTTGACCCTTTTTGTCTTGCTTTGTTGTGTGGGAATACTCCTAGAATCATCTAGACCATCAATTCCCACAAGCAAGTCTTGAATCAAAGATTTTCATATTTCTAGGGTTTGTGCACTTCTTTGTTTAATCCTTGAGAGATCGATTCTGCGAAGTGGATCTGAAGGATCGTCGCTAGAAATAGGTCTCTAATATCATTAGGGAGGTGTGCTCGAAATTTGGTCAAGTTTCATTGGTTGAATCAAAAGTTGGATCAAATTTCGTTTTGGATTTGGGGTGGATTTTGATCTTGGGTGAACGGTCGACGGTCTTATATGGCAATCCGATCCGGCCGCGTATATTCGAGACATTGTCTTCTGCCGATCGAACCGTATCCACCGGTCCGACCCTTGATTAGTTCTTGGTCGACCATTTGGTTGAGCGTCGGTCAGGCCGCTGTGGTAGTCCGATCGACCGCGGTGCGAGATCAACCCTTTGAGTTTAAGTCTCCACATTTGTGTCGTGTGGTTGTCGGGGTTTGTCGAGTTCGGCACAAGGCTTCATTGTGTGCTTATTGATCTTCTTAGCTCTCATAGCTAAAGGAGTAAAGTTCGTGTTGAATTCGACTTAGGAGAAAGTTTTGGCGCCTACTCACCCCCCTCGATCGCCTTTCCGGTCCTACAAGTGGTATCGAGCGGTTAGCTCTTTTCTCTAGATCTTAAGGTCTTTGGAGCCATGGCGTGGCGATATTCAATCGAGCCACATGTTTTGATGGAGTTGATTTTGCATATTGGAAGGCCGAATGGAGGCCTACATCGAGGCTCAAGGGCACGCGATTTGGCTTAAGGTGAAAAACCCTTATGTCGTGCGGTAGATGACAATTTGATCACTCGGATGTGGAGAACAACGGCGAGGCTCGAATTTCTTGATTCAAGGCCTTAGTCGATCGGAGTTTGAGCGTGTTGCTCACTTGCTATCTGCTCATGAGATCTGGCGGACTCTTTGTGATTATCACGAGGGGTCCACTGCGATCAAGGAAGTGAGACAGAACCAGCTTAAGAAAGCATACTCCAAGATCGAGCAAAGACCTAGTGAATTTTAGATGAGTGTGGGGAGATTTTCTAAAATTCTTCATGATCTCGTATTTGTTGATCTTGTATTTTAGTCTCGAAAATGCGCCCGACTTTGGGTGCTTTGGATGTGAAGGTGCAGGGGATGAAGATCAACGCCATCAATGACAACCTTGTCATGAGTGAGCTTACCATGGATAAGCTTTACTCGAGGTGAAGAGGCATGAGATTGATTTTATCTCGCGTCTCCCAGCTGAGCCAATGGCTTTAGTGATCGATCAATCTAAGGGTAGATATCTTTGATTCCTTTAATGTTAGCTCATCTGGATTTTCTTTATGCCTTTGCATTCTTTGAGCGATGAGCAACTTGAGAGACTAGGGATGACTTAGCCCTTCTATCCACAAAATTCACGAGCCTACAATAATGTGAGGAGTAGGAGGAGAGGTGGACCTATCACATGCTTTGAATGTGGTGAGCAGACCACATTCGTTCTAGATGCCCCAAGGTGAGGGCAAGGAGGAGAAGGAGTCACAAAGGCATCCTCAAGCGAGGATGCTAAGTCAAGAAGACAAACTATCGCAAGTTTGTCGGTAGGAGTTCTTGAAGCTCTAGAGGATGTGAGCATGGAAGATGTGGACTCGGAGTCGGAGGATGACAAGAGTGACTCCGTGGCAAGAAGAAGGCACGTGATTTCACGGGCATGTGCTTTATGGCTAAACGACCACGGGCTTCTCCAACAGCGAGGATCCTTTCAGTGATCCGATGAGGTATGCCCTTCACTTCACGACATGAAAAGGGCTTTAGTGCTTCTTGAACAAAAATTGCATAAGCAAGCTAAAGTGATCAAAAAGCAGGATACAATGATTGATAATTTGAACCTAGAAGTGGTTAGGCTCAAATCCATTAATCTGATGATTTACGTGATTCATGCTCTAGCTTGCTTAATGAATTGTCAAGCTTGAATAATGCTCATTCCTCTGTTGAAGATAAATTGAAAAATGCTCTTTACGAACTAGAATCTCTCAAGTCTAGTTACATTTGCATGAATGCCATTCCGCTTGATGTATTGCGTTAGATGCTATTCCATTAAATTGCTCAAGCGTGCTTTGCTAGAATTGAAGCTGGATAGCTCTTTAAAGAATTGCAAAAATTTGATTCTAGTCACACTTGTTCTCATTGTAAGAATAATCGAATTAAAATGCAAGAGATGGTGAAATGGTTGCTTATTCTAGAATTGCCTCTTGTGAAAATTGCCTAAGCTTACAATTGAGATTGAAGCTTTAAACAAGACTCTTGAAGAAAGCTAAAATTGAAAGATCCATGTCTCTTCTTTGCTTCAAAGAAAGTTATTGATTCTTCCTCTTGTATGTTGCATCTTTGAAATTGAAGCGCTATTGGTAAGATACAAGAGGCTTTTAGAATCAAATTTAAGGAAGCGATTGAATAGGATTGGAGAGTCCTATTGTGTGTCTTGTGAGGCTCACGAAAGTGGAAGTGGATCTTCTTAAGAGCAAACATGTTGAGGCAATCGATTCTAAAAGTGCTCCAATTGTGGAGTTTTGGCAAAGAAACGATTACCTCAAAATGACTCTTGAGAGGTTTTCTAGCGGGAAAAAGAAGCTCAACTTGATTCTAGACCAATCCAAGGTGAGTGTGAAAAGCAGTGGCCTAGGCTTTAAGTCCTAGAGCTTTCCAAGAATCTCACACCAAAGATTGCTAGAATTGTGAAAAGTGGTTTGGTTGAGCAAGAATCTTCTTTGTCTTCAAAGGTTGTTCTTAAATCATGGGTCTGCTCAATCTCTTTCTAGCAAGAAAGGTGCTACATCTCACCGATCGGACCCCTCAAAGGTCAAGTACCATTGCACCTACTGCAAGAAAGAGGGCCACGGTTGAGTTTTGCTTCAGGAGAGCAAAGATTGAGAGGAAAGAGAGAATGAGCACTTTGAGATCCATTAGAGTCTCTTCTTCATTTGTAGTCTCTAGAGCAGGCTGACCTATTGACGTACCACATATAGGCCTAGGCTTGTAGAGAATCTTGTTGACTCTTTTGGTGGGTCCAGGCGACGGTGTGGTTTAGGATATCGTGAGGATAGACCACGGGAGCACTTAGGCGGAGAGTATCGGTCTTTTGGTAGATCGTTTTGGAGAGGTCGGTGGTGCTCATGGGCATTCTTATGATTTTGTGCCTAATCATTTTTCTGCTGCTTCTTTTGCTATTCCGAGCATCGTTCATCTCGATCTTGGACACCTAGATTTTCTATCTCAAATCCCGATCTTGAGGCATGGATGTTTTGAGGAATTTTGCTCTTTTGTTTTCATTGTATCATAATGCATTTTTATTTCAAATGTTGTGCATTGCATAATAAAATTGTGGAGCTTTGAGTATTATCCTTGTATGGCTTGATTTCATACTCTATACCTTGTCATATCAAGTGATAGTCATTGGACTTCTTTTATGGCTCTTCGTGTTTTGGCTTAGCTTTTCCTTGCTAGCTTTATATCTGTGGCATGAATTGAATAGAATCATGTCTTGTTGGATCGTGTGACTAGTTTTGCTCTAGTGATCCTCTTATGATTCTTGCCATGTCTTTCAAGTTGAATTGAGTCTGAACTTATTTTGAGATGAAAAATGAGCTTTTATCTTCTTAAGTCAAGCAAATGAAAAAAGAAAGAAGATTTTACATGCGAAAAAGCGATCTCACCAATCCTTTCTCATGAGGCGGCTTGCCATTGCACTAGGCATGAACTCGGGGAGTTTTGGATGACCTAGACCACTCTTTTAAGCTTATCGCTTGAGATGGTCGTGCGAAAGGCTTGAGATCTAGCCTGGAGGAAAAATCCTTTTAGGAAAATGCTCAAAATGCTAAGTGCTTGAATTTCTGCCTCAAAAGAATTCTCTTGATGCTCAAAATGCCTCAGTTCTTGTTTTGAGTCTCTTTTTACTTATAGACATGGCTTGACTCATTTTTGGTTGCTTTTAGTGAATCTATAACATTGAGCAACCTTTCATGGTTTTAATTGTTAATCTCAGTTTACGCTATCTTGGTTTTAGCTTTGCGATTACATGTTTTGCCATGATTGAATATAGCTTCTACTCTTTATATGGCTTGGTATATGTCTTGTACTGTCTACATAGATAATGGTCATGGCTCCTTTTGCTAAATTTCAAATAAAGTCATTTCTTCATGCTCGTTCTTCTCTCATGCATCTTGATGAATTCATTGTCAAAGGGGAGAAGGATTGAAGAAAATCTTTGCTTTAGACTTTTAGTTCACATAAGGTTTCATGCATAAAGAACACACACACACAAAAAAATTTACATGAACCTTTTGAAATTTTGAAAATTTGTGATCATAGTGAGTTGAGTCTCAGGGTCTTATTGCCTTTTAGATTTGAATTGCAATTCAAGAAGACTCACAATGATCAAAGGTCAAATAGAACATGTTGTCTTTCATATGGACCTTAGTGAGATTTTTGGCCATCTTACGGAATTTGAATTCTTTTGTGCGTTCATTGCCTTATCTCACTTGCTATACTATTACGAAGCCCGACTTGGTCGGTTCCTAAGCTTTTTCTTGCTTATGGACCAAGTTGTGCCTTTATCTGCAGCTGGCGATTTTACTTTTCAATTTGAAAAACCACATTTTCTTGGGAATTGCCAATGTGTTCATCAAGGGAGATTGTGGATATCGTGAGGATATGTGCGATCTCGGGATGATGAGTCAATTGGCAATGGCTGTTAGTTTGCAAAATCTCGCGTTTTGGGGTTTGCTTCATCTTTGTCGGACCACGGTGTCGGCCGGTGGTGTAAGTGGTCGGACCGCTTGCGTGGGACAATCGGACCGGCGTGGTGGTGGCAGTCGGACGGTCGACCTAAAATTGGCTTTTGGAGCTAAGCCAAAAATAGGTTGTGGAGGCGGTGAGGAGTCTCACGGATGTGGTTTCATCATTTTGGAGCTCGGTCAAAAGTTCTATTGAGTTGAAAATTCGGAAGGTTTGGATTTTCAAAAGCTGGAATTTTAGCTAAGTCCTTTGGGGCGATCCGACCGCCGTTGTGGGAGCGGTCGGCCAGGCTGAAATCGGTCGGGCCGTACATGGAAGTGATCCGAGGGCCGAATGTGCTGGAGGTAAGCCAAGTTCGCATTGATGCATGTTGATTGTGTTTAAAGTTTAGTTATCAATGCTTTATTGTTGCATATTGCATTGTGGGCCGGCGTGGGTCAAGTTGGTGAAGAACTTGTTCCGGAAGCGATTTGTTTGTCTATTCTTTGTGCGGGTGGCTTGCGAGTCAGCGGCGTCAGCGGTGAGTGGATCGGGACTACGCTTGGAGAGCGAGGTCGAGCGATCGGGGATCTGCGGGTGGTCGTGTGACTCAGCAGTGCGAGAATAGGCAAGGCGGATCGAGCGGGTGGTTCGATCTGGTGGTTGGATCAAGCGGTGCGGATCTCGGTGCGAGTCTCAGGGAGGTTCAGGGATTCGGACAAGAGAGGCTTGGCGTCGATGAGCCGTGATCAACCTACGCGTGGTGAAGCGGCGATTGCTTCAGCAGTTAGTGTGTGGGTCCCATGTGTGAGTGGGCCCCAAATGTGACTCTAGTCCTCTCTAGTATAAATAGGAAAGGGGGAGAAGGAAAACCTTTGAGGCATTCATTTGGTTTCCCCCCTTGCTTTTCTAGGGTTAGGGTTTGGAGAGGGAGAGATTGTATGCTCCTTGAGTGAGCTCTTGTCCTCCTTGTTGGAGTGGCTTTGTAAGCATCTTGTGAGATCAATCAATCTTGTGATGCTTGCTTGAGAGATCATTTGTCTCCTCTTTGTGTTCTTCTCTCATTTGGTTGAATTTGGTGCTTCCTTGATTCAAGGGTTTATGCTTGGTCTCTTGACCCTTTTTGTCTTGCTTTGTTGTGTGGGAATACTCCTAGAATCATCTAGACCATCAATTCCCACAAGCAAGTCTTGAATCAAAGATTTTCATATTTCTAGGGTTTGTGCACTTCTTTGTTTAATCCTTGAGAGATCGATTCTGCGAAGTGGATCTGAAGGATCGTCGCTAGAAATAGGTCTCTAATATCATTAGGGAGGTGTGCTCGAAATTTGGTCAAGTTTCATTGGTTGAATCAAAAGTTGGATCAAATTTCGTTTTGGATTTGGGGTGGATTTTTGATCTTGGGTGAACGGTCGACCGGTCTTATAGCAATGATCCGGCCGCCCGTATATTCGAACCATTGTCTGCTTGGTCGAATTTCATCACCGGTCCGAACCTTGATTAGTTCTTGGTCGACCCATTTGGTTGAGCGTCGGTCAGGCCGCTTTGTAGTAGCGGTCGACCGCTGTGCCCAGATCAACCCTTTGAGTTTAAGTCTCCACATTTGTGTCGTGTGGTTGTCGGGGTTTATCGAGTTCAGCACAAGGCTTCCATTTGTGTGCTTATTGATCTTCTTAGCTCTCATAGCTAAAGGAGTAAAGTTCGTGTTGAATTGACTTAGGCGAGAAAGTTTTGAAAGCGCCTACTCACCCCTCGATGCCTTCCAGGTCCTACACAAAGTGAGATCAAAAATCTAACAAAGAATACAATAAGAGTCAATCGGGTCTGTATTGAATCATTTTGCTCGATATTTCTCACAAGCCCATTTGTCAGATTTTCTCATATGCATTGAATATTGAAGTAGACTAATGATCTAACTTAGTGACAAGATCTGGACTAGGAGCCATCCACAAACTCATCCTAAGCTTCGACCGAAGTTGATTAAAGGTATATCTTAATAGCGAAGATCTGGACTAGGAGCCATCCACAAACTCTTTCTAAGCTTCTACGAGGCGACAAATCTTGAGGTTCATGTCCGAGAGACCATGTGAGAGGTCCTCCATTGTGAGTGATGAGTATTTGACAACTTGTTGAATAGGTTGAGAGTTGAGTCTCTCTTTATCTCTTGTTTTACGTGATGAAGCAGAAAGCGGAACTACCGTCATGTATGTAGCGGAAGTTCCGATAATCGGACTTCAGAGCTCTAAGCGAAACTCCAGATGTCTGGGAAATGTGTTACGGTGTGTTGATAATCGGAACTTCGCGCTCAGAAGCGCGGAACTTAAGATAAACTTTGACAAGGGTCTTACGCTATGATGAAAATCGGATTTTTAAATGCAAGATGCGGTCGTTAGATAATCGGAACTTCCGATTATCAGCTGAGCGTGCGAGAAAGGCATAGTTTGTGATTTTGAGTTTGTATGAGTTTGAGTCTTGTACAAATATTGATGCTATGATATTGGGCAATACTATGTGTGTGTTTATGCTGTGTTGATGCGAGGACATCGAGGCGAAGTCGTGGCGAGACACGAGTAATCGGACTAAGCGCGGCGAGGTTGAGGTCGAGCGGTCGGGATGTGTGAAGGCGGCGTGAATCTTGAGGTGGTTGCGAGTCAAGGACAACAAGGTGTGCGGGAGGCTTCGGAAAGGTCGCAAAGGCGGCGGTGTTTTCACAAGCGGCACAAGTGGAAGCGGTTCCATTCGGTGTAGCGGGCTTAATGGGTTGGAACTCGTTAGCCAAGGGCTATAAATAGAGGTGAACCCTGGTTGTAGGGTTGAACTTTTGAGAGAAAATTAGGGTTAGCTTTAGCAAAAGTGCTTTTGGAGAGTTTGTTTTGCTTTTTGGAGAGTTTGTTGAGTTGGAGGGATGAACTGAAATTCATGTAATCATTCCTCTGTGTTTGCCTCTGTAAACTCCTATCAATGAAATTGTGAGGTTTTGGTTCTTTGTTTATGCCTCTTTCTTCTCTCTCTTCATCTCTAGGGTTTTGGTGAAACTTTGATTCTTCTTATGAGATGGCATGAAACTTGATATCTAAGTCTTATTGATTTGATCCTCATAGTTTCATGAGTATCAAAGAATCTCTTGAAACCCTTCTTTAAGAAATTCGAGGCGATCTTTGGTTCAAGATGTTGTTTTGATGTCTGTGGGACTTGACACGAGAAGAAGCGACTCAAAATATTCGAATTTTGAATAGTTCCGTGCGCTCATTCTTACATCGATAATGGAACTTCCGCCATCTAAGTGGAACTTGAGGGTTTGTTGATCTTATTTAAATACAAATAAGGGGAGTTCTTAATTTTAAGGCACCATTCACCCCCTCTGTTGCCATTTCGGTCCTTCAATTGGTATCAGAGCCGGTTAGCTCTTCTTTATAGATCTTAACCGGTCTTCAGAGCCATGGCAACTGACAAGTATTCCACCAAGCCTCCAGTCTTTGATGGTCTGGATTACCCCTTCTGGAAGAGCCGAATGGAAACGTATATCCAGGCTCAGGGGTATGCCATCTGGAGAAAGGTGAAAGTCAGGTTTGCTGTTCCTGCCGATGAGAACATCAATGTGGGAAACATGCCCGATGTTGAGGCAAATGCTAAGGCAAGGAACATTATCATTGTGGTTTGAGCGAAGTGAGTTTGATCGTATTTCTCATTTGATTTCTGCTTATGACATCTGGGTGACCCTCGATGCATACCATGAGGGCACCACTCAGATTAAGACGGTTCGACAAGACCAGTTCAAGCGAGAATATAGTAAATTTGAAATGCTTGCTGGTGAATCTCTTGACGAGTGCTTTTCGCGTTTTCACAAGATTTTGAGCAACCTCCGGCGGTCGGTCTTACATACCCCGACTCGGATAGCGCTCGACGGATGCTTTCTGCACTTGATCTTCGTGTTTGGGAGATGAAAGTGACTACCATCAAAGATAGCACGGACCTCTCGACCCTGACTCTTGATGCGCTTTACTCGCGTCTCAAGACTCACGAGATTGACATTGTCTCTCGAAGGTCGAAGTCACAGTCGATGGCTTTAGTCACTGATCCTACTTCTCGGATCTTCTTTCGAGTCGTCGTGGGTTCTCCTTAGCGCTCTCGTGACATAGCGATGATCGGTTAGAGCGACTTGAGGATGAGCAACTAGCCCTCCTAGCTCGGAAGTTTTCCCATGCTTACAAGAGGAGGAGGGATGGTAAAAGAGGAGGTCTGTGATTTGTTTCGAGTGTGGTGGCCCCAACCACATCCGAGCAAACCGCCCCAAGCTTGGGAAGGGCAAAGGTGACTATGGCGGTCCAAGCAAGAACGACTACATCGACAAGAACCGCAACACGAAGCCCTCGGCACTGACCAAGGCAAGAAGAAGTTCCGCAACTTTGGGAAGGCTAAGAAGGCTGTTCCATCGCGTCCTCACCGCCTCGACGAACTGGACACCCCGAGGTGGAGGGTGGAGGACGATGATGGGAAGGGCGATCATGATCCCAAGGACGACGGCAACTTCTCGGCATGTGCTTCATGGCCCTCGGGGCGATCGAGCGACAATGAGCTGTACTCCGACTCGACGAGGTTAGTCCCACTTATGACCCGACTTTAATGATGCTTTTCTTAAGCTAGGTAGATTCCATGCTAAGTCTAGGGCTAAGTGTGTTGGGTTGGAGAAGGAAGTAGCTAGACTATCACGGAGCTCACTTTACTTACATCCGCTCCCTCCCGTGATGAATGTGACACATGCTGTGCTTTGATTGATGATATGGAAAAACTAAGGACCTTACATGATAGTGTGTCCTCTGAACTTGACATGATTAAGGTAGAGAACATTAGCCTTCTTCTTTGAATTAGAGATGAGTAGGATAGCACCTCCTTCATCCACTACTTGTTGAGGCTCTTCTTGCACCTCATGTGAGGTTAAGGACAATACGTTTAGAGGTCTTTATACCATGCTGCTTGATCTGCCTGAAACTTGTGAAAATTGTAATAATCTCAAGATGAACCTAAAGCAGGCGAGATCACAAAATTGTTGAATTTCAAGCTGCGCTACTAGAGCCTGTTGTTTCTTGTTTAAACTGTCCTAAGTTAACTGCTGAACTAGAATCTGTATCTAAGCAGTTTCAAGAAATGATTGATCACAATAACAAATTGGCTCAGTATGCTTCTAAGGACCTTGTTAGCTCACCTTGCAATCATTGTAATAAACTAAAATGTGATTTGGTTGCATTGGATGAAAAATGTGTGAAGCTAACTAAGGACCTTCTAGAACACAATCATCCGCTTGTATTGTGTGTCTTTGGGAAGAAGTCTAAGGGTTTGGTAGAGGCGCCTAGTAACGTGAACCAATCGCTAGCTTGATGGGATTTGTCCCCAAAGTGGTTTGTGTGTGCACAAGCCAATCTTTCCTCTCGTTGTTGGTTCTTCTTACGCTTCCCTTATCTTCTCATTGTCCCTTCTTCCCCCTGCTCTTCTTGCACCTCTCTCTTTCGGGAGTGTCAGTATCTTATGAACACTCTCGAGAGGTTTGTAGGAGGCAAGAAGAAGCTCAATCTCATTCTAGACAAATCTAAAATTTGCAGATTTAATCAGGGTCTAGGATATGATATCCAGGAGGATATGAGGAAGCATCCACCTGTCGTGCTCAAAACCATAGCACCAGGTGTGATCAAAACTAAGCCCAGGACTGAGAAAGTCAATTTTAAGTCAGCAGGTTTTGTTCAAAGGATTTACGACAAAGACAAGGTGATCCCACTGCGGCTTGACCCTCGAGAGGCGAAGTATCATTGCACCTTCTGTCAGAAAGATGGACATTTAGTTGATCATTGCTTCAGGCGCGCCAAGATCGCGCGTAGAGACCGTGTTGAGTCTCTTAGGCACATTCAGGGTCAGCCCCAGATCTTGAGTGCACCTAAGACCAACACGAGGTCTAGATTTGTTCCATCTGATAGTTTTGGGCAGCATCGAGGACTTGGTTTTTCTGAGTTTTCTGATCTTCGTCCTCATGCTCCCTTTGGTCGTAACTTCCGCCGTCCTGAGGGTAGATCTTGTTTTTCCTTTCGAGATAGCTACATGGCGAGATCGACATATTATCGCACTTGACTCGCTCTTTCATAGCGATCGGATCCAAAGAATGGTCGAGATCTTTTGACTTGTTGAGTGACAGAGAGCGTAGGGTAGATAGAGGTCAGTCTTGCTTGACTACTTCATCTGTTCGCCGTGTTACTCAGTATTGGGTGCCAAAATCACTGTTGATTCACCCGATCTTGAGACTTTACTGTTTGACTGTGGTCGCCCATTTGGGAAGGAAAGGTGCGGATTGTAGACTCGGTTGTTCACGTCATATATGACTGGTGAGTCTCGTTGGTTTTCTTCCTAGCCCGCGCTCCGGTGATGAGGCGATCACCTTCGAGATGCTTCATTTGGGCGTCATCGCTAAAGGTATCTTGTGAGCATTAATGATTCTTTTATTTTAAAAGATGTTGCCTTAGTAAGTAAGCTGCGGTATAATCGCTTTAGTCTCTCGACCACCGATAGCGGTTTCGAGGTGAGCTTTAAGAAAAACAATTGCAAAATTCTTGATTCTTCGGGTAGTCTAGTTTGCGGGATTTCTCGTTATGGGAGGATTTTTCGTGCTGATTTTTCGGATCTTACGTGATCCTCTCCGATGTTTAATTGCTTCGAATCCGTGATTTGTCTTTCGGCATAGGAGACTTGGTCATATAGGATTTGATCATCGACCGGAGTTAGCGCCACGATCTCATTCGTGGTTTGCGAAACTCAAAATGGTCAAGGATCTTGTTTGTGCTCCTTGCCGCGCGGCAAAATGGTTGCCGCTTCACATCCTCGATTCTGATGACTATAGCGGATGCACTGTGTCAATCGCTCCATATGGACCGATGGGACCGGCTAGAGTGCGATCGATGAGGAGGGAAGTGGTACGTACTTGTCGTGGTCGATGACTTCTCGAGGTATTCTTGGGTGTTCTTCTTAGCCTCGAAGGATGAGGCGTTTACTCTTTTTCGTGGTCTTTTGGTAGGCTTTCGTTGAGCTCCGGTGCATTACGAGCAATTCGCACCGATAATGGCACCGAGTTCAAGAATTCCTACTTTGAGAGTTTGTGGTGAGGCAGTGTAGAGCACCGGTTCTCGTCTCCATCGTCCCCAACAAAATGGCGTTGTGGAGAGGAAGAACCGTACCTTGGTCGAGATGGCGGGACGATGCTTGATGAGTACTCTACACCTAGGAAGTTTTGAGGTGAGGCAATTGCTCTTTGCTTGTCATGTTTCTAACAGAGTTTTTCTTGGGCACTCTTGCATCGCACTTCTTATGAGTTGAGATATGGGCGAAAACCCAGTCTCGCATTTTAGTGTGTTTGGTTGCAAGTGTTTTATTCAAGTCCGGGAACCTAGATAAGTTCGAGTCACGATCTTGTGATGGGATCTTTACAGGTTACTCGACTTCTTCTCGTGCCTATAGAGTGCAGGCTCGCGAATCTAGTAAATTGTTAGAAACACGTGAGGTGACCTTGATGAGGCCATCCGAGGACTAGGCACGATATCTCGAGTTCCTTAGAAGCGACCGAGTCCATCTTTGTGGACGATGAGGAGGATGGAGATGAGGTTGTTTACCCGATCCAGTTCCTTCTCTTCCTCTTGAGGTGCCCTCTTCCACCGCACCTCGAGGAGATCACCCTACCTACCGCTTCTTCCGAAGCTAGTGGCTCTGTCCTATCTCAAATGCGCTAATGAGGTAGAGGCCACTTCTTCATCTCACCTGGACCTCCAAGACACATTCAAAAGGACCATCCTTCAGAGCGGATAATTGGAGATCTCTTTGGCGAGTCACTCGTTCAAAAGCGGCATGTCTCTATTCTGTCTCCATTACGCCTTTGTTGCCTCGTTTGAGCCCAAAGGCGTTTGTCATGCTCTTTCGATGAGTCATGGACTAACGCCATGCACGAGGAATTGGAAAACTTTGAAAGGAACAAGGTCCGGTCCCTTGTTGAGCCCCTCAAGGTCACAATATCATTGGGACCAAATGGGTGTTCAAGAACAAGCAAAGTGAAGATGGGTTAGTCATTGAAACAAGGCTAGGTTGGTAGCTGGGGTACTCTCAAGTTGAGGGTCTAGATTTGAAGAGACCTTTGCCCTCAGAGCTAGACTTGAAGCCATTAGAATCTGCTTGCCTTTGCGGACTTCTAAGGGTTTCAAGCTTTACCAAATGGATGTCAAGAGTGCCTTCCTAAATGGCCTTATTGAGGAAGAAGTCTATGTCGACTGACCTCCGGTTTCGAGAACCCCAAATACCCTAACCATGTCTACTGGCTTTCCAAAGCTTTGTATGGACTCAAGCGAGCTCCGAGCTTGGTATGAAAGGCTTAAGTCCTATCTTTGAGCCATGGTTTTGAGATGGGTAAAATTGACAAGACCTTGTTCATCCGCCGTCTTGGCGATCTTCCGCTTCGTCCGGATCTCGTGGATGACATTATCTTTGGCGGCTCCTCGCATGCTCGTTTCCCGGTTTCGATGTCATGAGCTCGGAGTTTGAAATGAGCATGATGGGCGAGTTGAGTTTCTTCCTTGGCTTCCAAATCAAGCAGACTCGGGAGGGTACCTTTCTTCATCAAGGCAAATACACTCGAGACCTCTGAGCGCTTCGACATGAATGATGGAAAGCCGATATCAACTCCAATGGCATCTCTGGTGCTCTGGATCGGATGAAGACGGCGAACCTGTTGACCAAAAGGATTTCAGGAGCATGATAGGCTCTCTCTTGTACCTCACAGCCTCGAGACCAGACATACACTTTTCTGTGTGTCTTTGTGCTCGGTTTGTGCTTCTCCTCGCGTATCTCACCGTCAAAGTGAAGCGCATCTTCGGTACCTTCGAGCTACCATTGACTATGGCATCTGGTACTCTTCCTCTTCTTGTCTATCTCTTAGAGCCTTCTCCGTCTGAGACTTCTTTGTTGTAGGATAGATAGGAAGAGCACTTCTGGCACTTGTCAATTCATTGGCACTTCTCTCGTCTCCTGGTCGTCGAGGAAGCAATCCGGTGTTGCTTGATCCACTGCAGAGGAAATGCGTTCTGTTGCAGCCGATTCTTTGTAGTCAAGTGCTTTGATGGTCTCAACCTGCAGGATTTGGGCTATCTATCATTGCGTTCCACTCTTACGTGATAACACGTCTGCGATTTGCATTGCCAAGAACCCAGGCAACATTCTCGGACCAAGCATATTGATATCGGATATCACTTTCTTAGAGACCATGTAGAGAAGGGTGACATTGTGCTCAGTTTGTGGAGAGTGAGCACCGGTTGGCGGATATCTTCACTAAGCCTCCGGGCGGACTCTCGGTTTTGGCTCTGCAGGGAGAGCTTGGGGTGGTTTGTCCTTCACGATCTTTGTGAGGGGCGTTGTGCTACCATTGTATTATATTATATTATATTATATTATACGCTTACTCCTTTCTGGTTTCATTTCTTTTTAATATTTGGGTCGAAGTCCTTCCAGCATAGTTTAGAGTGTTTCTCTTGCCACATTGCTTTGACTGCTACTTCTTGTCTTGTGCTTCTAGGATGCTGCTTATTAGCTGTCTCTTCCCTCTCTAAGTAGAGCTTACTCACTTCTTATAGGTTCTAGCAGGGGTCGGGCCACCCTTGGGTAGACAGGGACAGTGTTTGCTCCTTAGTGTTTGTGTAGATCAGCTAATAGTTCTAGAATCATATGGGGTAGATAAGAATGCATGCGAGCGATAGTTTTCTCTATATCTTTTCTATGCTCTAAAGGATGCTTTTCTGTTTTACTTATCAGATTCTCGTTTTGGTTCCTTTGGTTCAGGGGGAGTTATTCTTGGTTATTCCTTATTCTTAATTGTGTCATATCTCAACCTGAATTAAAAGATGCATCTCATTCTGAAGGGAATCTGGATTTTTGTGTATTTCATCAAGCATTGCATAATAATCAAATGGAGCCTTGTTTAGTATCCTTTATGATCTGTTTTCACTTTTTACATCTTGCCATAATTTATGCTAAACTGCTAGATCTATCATGACTTTTATGTGTAGTTTAGTCTTTGCCATGCTAAGGTATTTAAAAATGCTAAACTTGAATTAAAATCTTGTCATGATAGCTCTTGAGACTAGTCTGGTTAAAACTATCCTTTTATGATTTTCGCCATGTCAAGTAGGCTGAGTTGAGTCCTGAATCTCTTTTGTGCGAAAAAACTGATCTCACCAAATCTTTCTCATGAGACGGCTTGCCATTGCACTAGGCATGAACTCGGGGAGCCTTGGATGACCTAAGATCACCTCCTTAAGTCATTGCTTGGGTGGTCGCATAAGGCTTGGGATCTAGCACATGGCTAAAAAAAAATGGTTGAAACTCGGGAGGCGCTTGTGGATGGCACCTAGTCCGAGCTTGCTTTCTCGAGATAAAACCATAAAAGTCTTAAAAAATGTGTGCTAAAATTGCTTATCTTCAAAGAGACCAAGTTCTGGATAAAATGAGTCCTTCTTCAACTGATAGCACTCTAAAATGTTCAGTATGAGTCTTCTTGGTTCAACTTAGATTATTTGACATGGCTTGCATCATCTCTGGATATCTTTAGCTAGATTTCAATCTTGACTTATTTGACCTGCTAAAAGATTTGGATCATTAATCGATTATGGACTTTCTGTCTTAGCTTTTCTATACATCGATTGTCATGATCTTGATAGCATCCTTCTGTGTTATGGCTTGGTGTAATACTCTAATAGTCATTTTGGATAATCTACATGGCTCCTAATGCTTAAAATGAACATCATATAGTCTTTTCCTCCCTTTTCTACATATTGATGATTTTATTGCCAAAGGGGGAGAATGATTGTGAGAAAAAGCCTTCTGAAGAAAAGTCTTGAGTTTTGTCGAAAATTGCTCTTTCATCTCATCTCAAGTCTTTTTCTTTGTGTCAACTTGGTCTTGTGCTTAATTACTCTTGTTTAGACCTTGGTTGTTGTAATCTCAAACTCATCTTATGCTTTTTTTGGTAATTGTCAATATACTCATCAAGGGGAGATTGAGAGACCATGTGAGAGGTCCTCCACTGAGTGATGAGTATTTGACAAGTGTGTTGATTAGATTGAGAGTTGAGGTTTTCGGTTTGACTGTTTGTCTTTGAATCGGAAATCGGAACTACCGCGATGTATGGAGCGGAAGTTCGATAAATCGGAACTACCGGTGTTGAAAATCGGATCTTCCGTTTAACTGGTTTTGAGTTACGTTGAGCTAAAGTGCGAACTTCCGCACTTTGGTGTCATGAAGTACCGCTTTGTCCGACGGGAGAGTCGAAAATCGGAATTGAATTTCGGAAATCGGAGGTTCAAAATCGGAAGTTCCGCAATGGTAGCGCGGAACTTCCGATAATCTGACAAAGCGCGGATGTTTGAAATCGGAACTTCATTTGTGGTAAGTCGGAACTTCGATTGTGTCGTAGCCGTGCGAGAGAAGGAAAACTTGTGATTTTGATTTTGTATGAGTTTGAGTCTTATACAATTGTTGATGCTATGATATTGTGCAATGCTATGTGATGTGTTTTTGGTTGTGATGACTGCAGGGCATCGAGATGGAGTCGTGGCGAGACACGTGGACCGGACTAGGCGCAGGAGGCGTTGAGGTCAGAACGGTCGGGATGTGTCGAAGACGGCGTGAATCTTGAAGCGGTTGCGAGTCGTGCACAAGAAGGAAGACGGAGGCTTCCAGAAGGTGCGCAAGGGGCGAAACGGTATTTTCGCAAAGCGGCACAAGTGGAGGTGGCTCCGTTCGGGTGTAGTGGGCTTAATGGGTTGGAGGCCCATTAAGCAAAGGCTATAAATAGAGGTGAACCCCTGGTACTAGGGTTAGACCTTTTGAGAGAGAGAAAAATTAGGGTTAGCTTCACCAAAAGGGTGTGTTTTGCTTTTTGAGTTCGTGGAGTTGATGAACTGAAACTTATTGTAATCATTCCTCTTTGTGTTACCTCTGTAATCCTTGTTTCAATTCAATGAAATCTGAGGTTTCGATTATCTGATTTTGCAACTCTCTCTCTCTCTGTTCATGTTGAATATCTAGGGTTTTGGCATATCTTTCGTTTCGCTTTATGAAATAGGATGAAACTTCATATCTAGAATCGTTTTGGTATTGCTATTACTTCCTCAAAGTTTCATGCTCTAAGAATCTGAGAATTTCGCTTATCATTGGTTTTTGTGTTTCTTGCCCCTTCTTCAAGAAATCCGTTTTTGGTTCGATTATTGAATCTTTGGTTGCAATTCTTCTCCATGAGGTCAAGAAGGTGTTTAGGATGATGTCTGTGAAACTTGACCGGAGAAGAGCATTCAAGATTTAGTTTTGGATTTTGAAAAGAAACCGGCGATCTGTTCTTGATCGGGACAATCGGAACTTCCGATTGTCCAGAGCGGAACTACCGGAGTGCGGAAGTACCGCCGGGTAAAATCGGAACGTCCGATTTTGACAGAACAGTCTGGAATGTATGTTTTGTTCTCTGATTTTGTTTTATTCTTCTTGAGAGGGTTTGTTGATCTTATTTAAATACAGTAAAGGGGAGTTCTTAATTTTAAGGCACCATTCACCCCCCCTCTGTTGCCATTTCGGTCCTTCATGAGGCTCTGAAAGTGGAAGTCGATCTTCTTAAGAGCAAACATGTTGAGGCAATCGATTCTAAAAAGTGCTCCAATTGTGGAGTTTTGGCAAAAGAGAACGATTACCTCAAAATGACTCTTGAGAGGTTTTCTAGTGGGAAAAAGAAGCTCAACTTGATTCTAGACCAATCCAAGGTGAGTGTGAAAAATAGTAGCCTAGGCTTTAAGTCCCTAGAGCTTTCCAAGAACCTCACACCAAAGATTGCTAGAGTTGTGAAAAGTGGTTTGGTTGAGCAAGAACCTTCTTTGACTCCAAAGGTTGTTCCTAAAGCTGTAGGTTCTGCTCAATCTCTTTCTAGCAAGAAAGGTGCTTCGTCTCACCGATCGGACCCCTCAAAGGTCAAGTACAATTGCACCTTCTGCAAGAAGAGGGCCACACCGTTGAGTTTTGCTTAGGAGAGCAAAAATTGAGAGGAAAGAGAGGATGAGCACCTTGAGATCCATTAGAGGAGTCTCTTCTTGGTTTGTAGTCTCTAGAGTCGGGCACCTATTCAAATGTACCACATATAGGCCTAGGTTCGTAGAGAATTTTGTTGACTCTTTTGGTGGGTCCAGCAAAGAAGTTGGTCTTGGATATCGTGAGGATAGACCACGGGTAGCACCTAGGCAGAGTGTCGGTCTTTTGGTAGATCGTTTTGGAGAGGTCCAGGTGGTGCTCATGGGCATTCTTATGATTTTGTTCCTAATCATTTTTCTGCTGCTTCTTTTGCTATTCCCAGGCCTCATCCATCTCAGTACTGGACTCCTAGAACCTTTATCTCAAATCCCAGTACTGAGGCTTGGATGTTTTGAGGGAATTTGCTCTTTCTGTTTTCATTGTATCATAATGCATTTTTATTTCAAATGTCGTGCATTGCATAATAAAAATTGTGGAGCCTTGAGTATTATCCTTGTATGGCTTGATTTCATACTTTATACCTTGTCATATCAAGTGATAGTCTGCTGGACTTCTTTTATGGCTCTTCGTGTTTTGGCTTAGCTTTTCCCTTGCTAGCTTTATATCTGTGAGCAAATTGAATCGAATCATGTCTTGTTGGATCTTGTGAGTAGTTTTGCTCTAGTGATCCTCTTATGATTCTTGCCATGTCTTACAAGCTGAATTGAGTCTTGAACTTATTTTGAGATGAAAAATGAGTTTTTTATCTTCTTAAGTCAAGCAAATGAAAAATGAGATTTTAAATGTGAAAAAGCGATCTCACCAATCCTTTCTCATGAGACGGCTTGCTATTGCACTAGGCATGAACTCAGGGGGATATTTGGATGACCTAGACCACTCTTTTAAGCTTATCGCTTGAGATGGTCGCGGCAAGGCTTGAGATCTAGCACAGAGGAAAAATCCTTTTAGGAAATGCTCAAAATGCTAAGTGCTTGAGTTTTTGCTTCAAAAGAATACTCTTGATGCTCAAAATGCCTCAGTTCTTTTTTTGAGTCTCTTTTTACTTATAGACATGGCTTGACTCATTTGTGGTTGCTTTTAGTGAATCTATGACATTGAGCAACCTTTCATGGTTTTAATTCTGTTAATCTCAGTTTACGCTATCTTGGTTTTAGCTGCGTACATGTTTTGCCATGATTGAATATAGCTTCTACTCTTTATATGGCTTGGTATATGTCTTGTACTGTCTACATAGATAATGGTCATGGCTCCTTGTGCTAAATTTCAAATAAAGTCATTTCTTCATGCTCGTTCTTCTCTCATGCATCTTGATGAATTCATTGTCAAAGGGGGAGAAGGATTGAAGAAAATGCTGCTTTGGAGCTTTTGGTTCACATAAGGTTTCATGCATAAAAGAACACACACACACACAAAAAAAAATTTGTGAACCCTTTGAAAATTTGTGATCATAGTGAGTTGAGTCTCTGGGTTTTATTGCCTTTTTCTGATTTGAATTGCAATTCAAGAAGACTCACAATGATTAAAGGTCAAATAGAACTTATTGTCTTTCATATGGACCTTAGTGAGATTTTTGACCATCTTCTGAATTTGAATCCTTTTGTGCGTTCATTGCCATATCTCACTTGCCTATACTATTCTGAAGCCAGCTTGGTCGGTTCCTAAGCTTTTTCTTGCTTATGGACCAAGTTGTGCCTTTATCTTGCAGCGATTTTACTTTTCAATTTGAAAAACCACATTTTCTTGGAAATTGCCAATGTGTTCATCAAGGGGGAGATTGTGGATATCGTGAGGATATGTGCACGATCTCAGGATGATGAGTCAATTGGCAATGGCTTTGTTGGTTTGCAAAATCTCGCGGTTTGAGGTTTGCTTCATCTTTGTCGGACCACAGTGATCGGCCGGTGGTGTGGGGCGGGCCGATCCGTGGGACGATCGGGCCGGCGGTGGTGGTGGGTCGGACCGGTCGACCTAAAATTGGATTTTGGAGCTAATCAAAAATAGGTTGTGTAGGCGTGTGGGAGTCTCCGGATGTGGTTGCATCATTTTGGAGCTCCGGTCAAAAGTTCTATTGAGTTGAAAATTCCGAAGGTTTGGATTTTCAAGCTAGAATTTTGGCTAAGTCCTTTTGACCGGTCTAACCGTTGTGGGAAGCGGTCCGGCCGGAAATCGGTCGGACCGGCCTTGTGGGGCGATCGGACCGGCAATGGCTGGAGGTGAGCCAAGTTTGCATTGATGTGGTTTCAATGTGGTTTGTGTTATGGTTATCAATGCTTTATTGATGTATATTGCATTGCGGGCGGCGTGGGTCAAGTTGTGAAGAACTTGTTCGAAGCGGTTTGTTTGTCTATTCTTTGTGCGGTGGCTTGCGAGTCAACGGCGTCAGCGGTGAGTGGATCGGGACTACGCTTGGAGGCGAGGTCGAGCGATCATGGATCTGCGGGTGGTCGTGTGACTCAAGCATGGTGCAGGATGGGCAAGATGGATCGAACGGGTGGTTCGAAACAGCTGGTTGGATCAGGCGGTGCGGATCTCGATGCGAGTCTCTGGGAGGTTCCGATGGGATTCGGACAAGAAAGGCTTGGCGTCGATGTGAACCGCTGATCAACCTACACGTGGTGAAGCAGGCGATTGCTTCAACAGATTTGTGTGGGTCCCATGTGTGAGTGGGCCCCAAATGTAACTCTAGTCCTCTCTAGTATAAATAGGAAAGGGGGAGAAGGAAAACCTTTGAGGCATTCATTTGGTTTCTTCCCTTGCTTTTCTAGGGTTAGGGTTTGGAGAGGAAGAGAGGGAGAGATTGTATGCTCCTTGGGTGAGCTCTTGTCCTCCTAGTTGGAGTGGCTTTGTAAGCATCTTGTGAGATCAATCAATCTTGTGATGCTTGCTTGAGAGATCATTTGTCTCCTCTTTGTGTTCTTCTCTCATTTGGATGAATTTGGTGCTTCCTTGATTCAAGGGTTTATACTTGGTCTCTTGACCCATTTTGTCTTGCTTTGGTGTGTGGGAATACTCCTAGAATCATCTAGACCATCAATCCCCACACGCAAGTCTTGAATCAAAGATTTTCATATTTCTAGGGTTTGTGCACTTCTTTGTTTAATCCTTGAGAGATTGTTTCTGCGAAGTGGATCTGAAGGATCGTTGCTAGAAATAGGTCTCCAATATCATTAGGGAGGTGTGCTCGAAATTTGGTCAAGTTTCATTGGTTGAATCAAAAGTTGGATCAAATTTCGCTTTGGATTTGGGGTGGATTTTTGATCTTCGGGTGAACGGTCGACCGGTCTTATAACGGCGGTCCGACCGCCCGTATTTTCGAACCGTTGTCGCTGGTCGAACCGTTATCCACCGGTCCGACCGCTTGATTAGTTGCGGTCGAGCCATTGGTTGAGCGTCGGTCCGACCGCTTTGTGATAACCGATCGACCGCCCGGTGCTGATCAACCCTTTGAGTTCAAGTCTCCACATTTGTGTCGTGTGGTTGTCGGGGTTTGTCGAGTTCAAGACAAGGCTTCCCTTGTGTGCTTCTGCGATCTTCTTAGCTCTCATAGCTAAAGGAGTAAAGTTCGTGTTGAATTTGACTTAGGCGAGAAAGTTTTGGAAAGCGCCTATTCACCCCCTCGATCGCCTTTCCGTTCCTCTGATTTCCTTTTGATCGTATTTTTGGCATTAAGGATCCAAATCGATTGGTTCTTGTTGCTAACTTCTTTATAAATTATCCTCTTGCTCTTTGTAAAACCTTCAAAAATTTTGGAGAAAGTTTGCTGTTGTTTTCTTCGTTCTTATTGGCTCTTTTTCGCTTTTCGTTAGGATCCGAAGAGCACATTGACAATAGTGCTGATCCCCAGCAACATCTTGATTCATGCACAAGCGAGCAAGCAGTTTGATCATGTTAACCCCATTATTTTTCAAGTCTAATATATTGATTTCGACTTGTATGTATGCATTGCTATTTTGTGTTAAATTACGGTTAGTATCCTATAGTTGCATTATCTGTAGGACTTGTTTATCCTCTACTACCATGAGCTTAGGTTATTGGTGTGGTGGAGTTCGATGGATGGACTCTTATCACTTAGTAGCTTTTGACTTGAAATTGCTTAGAAATGCCTAGCTTCGGTAGTTCTGGGCGGTCATCGACTTTAGTCGATGATCTTGATCACACATTAATGTATTATGTCATTACGACCAGCACTTGTGCTTTGTTATTTTGTAAAGTCAAAATGTGAAAATGGAAAACTGATTTGGACTTGGGCAAGTGGTCGGATGGTGGGTTATTGGGTTCGTGGTTGTCTTGCCTAAGTCAACAAGGACCGAACATCTTGTGTCACACTCTCCAATCATTTTTGCGTGCTAACCACGCGAGAGGGATATGGGACCTCTCTTGACTTAGTACTTTGGCGTGGGTTATCTCCGAGTCGCAGGAGGGGGTCGTGTGTGTTGTGTGAAACATGATATGTGTTCTGGTGTTCTTGTGTTGGGTGTGCGGTGGTGGAGATTCCGGGTAGGCTCTCCACCTCGAGGAGCGTCGTAGTTGTCCAAGGCTTTACCCGGGAAGGGTAGTTGACCGAGGCTTTACGACGACTCCGACACAACGTATGGGTTTCTATCCATACGGGCGGCTCGTGAATAATTCACAATATTGGAAAGGTCTCGTAGGACTTAGCCGTGCCGGCATACCTAAGGAAGTGTGCTTAATAGCTTGGCAAAAAGGCGGTCTGGCGGTTGGGTACATTGGTACACCCCTGCGGGGATAAAACTATTCGAATAGCCTCGTCCTAGGTTATGGACACGCTTGGTTAGGTTTTGCAAGAGTTAGACTTCAACCTTTTAAACTAAAACTTGACATGGGTGGTATGAATGCTATTGTTGTGGTGACTAAGGGTTTAGTCACTTCCAGGATTGTTGTTGTCTTCTATCTACTGTTATATTGTTGTCTTTTCGGTTATTTGAACAGTAAAAACAGATTTGTCAACTCGCTTTTAAATGTATTACATTATTGCAAATAAAAACTGCTTTGTGCTGAAAATGAAACATACGGCCTCCATTCCAAAAGCTTGCATATAGTTATGTACAGGTCTGTTACCCTACACGTAAGTCTTGCGAGTAGATTCAAAGTACTCACCGGCTTTTGCCGGCTGCTTTTGCTTGCAGGGGAAGAAGGTGAGCCCCAAGGGCCTCACTTTTGTGAAATATGATGTGGATTCGACGACTAGCTTGGCGATCCGGTCGGTTGCCTTGTGGGTTAAAGGCACACTGATGGGCTCTTTTGTTTATGGCCATCTTATGGCACTTTCGCTTCCGCTGTTGAATTTCTATATGTATATGTCATTTGGCCGGTCGACCTCTCTTTTGTAATAACTATCATTTATTTGTGTTATCTTTTGGATTGCTGTTTTTCTTCGGTTCTATGTGGATGAATGGAATTGATGCATGGACTTTGTAAAGAGGTGTGTATACTGCATTTCTGGGAAGTATACATGTCTCGAGTCTCGGTTTATTCGATTTGTGATGCTAGGACCGAATGGACGGTTAAGCATTACAAGCCCAATAAACCGGGGTCTCACACTCTGATACCAACTGTAACACACCAGCCCAACCTGAGCCCGGAACGCTACCACCGTAACAAAACTACGAATGAAACTAAGACATTTCTTTCTAATTTCCGGCAGAATCTCCTATGTAAATTGAACCATCTGGGCATCCGCACCATTAACAGTAATATTAAACAATTATCCAAACGTGCATACTAAATATGTTCATGAAAGAAACGACCATAAAACACTATCCAACTCCAATATAGGTTGTCCACAACATAGGACGTAAAGAAGTAAGCCGCACATAAAACTATTCAAAATTGAAGTTATGACTTAAATGTTTTGTGCAACTTTATTCGTGCGGTCTTGCAACCATGAAAATTTCTACTCCGCCCATGCATGCCGTCCACAACGATGTACCTCAAAAAACAACACGGCAAGGGTGAGTCAAGACTCAAGAAGGCCAAAGATCGTAACATTACAATATCATTCATTATCCAACAAAGTGTATCAACATCACGAATCGAATCAACATATGAATGAATGAATGCACATGCTCTTCTCTTTTGCTCATAGCGGTATAGCGAGTGAACACCGTCGGTGTTCACTTATGCCCGCGTTCTACAACAGCGGGATCCAAAACCCATTTGAGAACAAGTCAGCGGGGATCCATAATGCCCACTTTGGAATGGTGGGTCTTACAATCACCACCCACTCCGTGGGTGTCGCAAGTCCATAACTTGCGTTTATGAGTGCACATGATGAACAATAAAATGACGATGTCAATTTTAGTAATCCACCATCATGAACAAATACATATCACCATAAATCAGTACATCGAACAAGCATATGTTACCATGAATCATCATATAGAACAATCACATAACAACCACAATATAGGTGCACTTGCCTGTTTCTTTCTTTCCCGCTACGGCACACGAGGAAGCAAAATTGGTGTCTCCACTCTGGAACTCCGCCTCCTACACAAGCATAGCGGTAACAATAAATACGATGAATGATGGACTCCGTTTACACCCCTTAATCCCACTCCTCAAGACCTATGACTCAAAGAGATGTTCTAACCAAATTTCCCGGCAGTCTAGCATAATGCGTCCCGAGACAGCAGTACTAAAAATATCATAACTTCCACTACGAAACTCGGAACAGGATGATCTTGGTCTCTCCGGAACCACGACAAAACAATCTATGAAAAACTAGTTGGGCAAGTCTCTTGATTCGGCTTCCTACTAATCCTAATATTCTGGTGAAGTTTGCTGTTCCCTCAGTCTGACAGTCCGACAACAGCGACGGTAAAAATTCAATAACTTTTGATTCACACCTATAAAAAATATGTTCTTTATCAATCCTAAAATCTTACTAGAATGGCTACAACTTTCGTGTTGGGTGACCCTTCAGATTCGGCCTCAAAAAAATGCAAATTGGCTAGACATGCAGACTGTCAAATCTCGTCAGTTTTCCTATACAGTCGTAGCAAAACGGCCATAACTCCTAAACTGTGACTCCAAATTAGGTGATCTCGGTGCCAAAAGAAAGATAAAATCGAGGGCTACAACTTTCTAAGAGATGGTAAGATAAGAAAATGTATGCATCTTACCCAAAACTGACGAGCAACACACTGCACAAATCTGATCTGCTACCTCCCCTTGGTTGGCCCTCCAAAAATTGCCTCCTCGCCTTCTTTCCAATGGACCACCTAACGGGCTTCGCCGGGGAGGACGGTGGTGCTGCTGGGGAGGTGGTGGCGCAGGGGAGAGACAATGGGGATAGGGGGTGGTGGCTTGGGGGAGAAAGGGAGAGGAGTGGGGGCGCCCCCCCTCCCTTGGCCGCCCAGCCTTGACAGGCCTCCCTCTTGGGCCTCTGGTGCGAATTTTCCCTTTTTCTATTGTTCTTTCTTCTCCTGACTAGCTGTCTATTTACCAGACTAAATTCTGGGGTATTACAAGGAACCCGTTGGGTGTTCAAAAATAAAGAAAGTGAGGATGGTTCTGTGTTTAAAAACAAGGCTAAATTGGTAGCTAGGGTTTTAGCCAAGTTGAGGGTTTAGATTTTGATGAAATATTTGCTCCTATTGTTAGATTAGAAGCCATTCGCATTATGCTTGCTTTTACTGCATCTAAGGGTTTTAGGCTGCATCAGATGGATGTCAAGAGTGCTTTTCTGAATGGTTACATAGAGGTGAAAGTGTATGTTAGGCAACCCCCGGGCTTTGAAAATCCCAAGTATCCACATCATGTTTGCAAGCTATCCAAATCCTTATATGGTCTTAAGTAAGCCCCCAGAGCCTGATTTGATAGACTTAAGACCTTACTGCTTAAGAATAATTTTGAGATGGGTAAGGTGGATAAGACTCTATTCATTCTTAGGCATGGTAATGACTTTCTGCTTGTTCAGATTTATGTAGATGATATTATCTTTGGTGGTTCTTCTCATGCTCTTGCTTACCGTGATATGTGAGATATCATCTCAAGTTTTCCTTCGGTTTCTACCCCTAATCTTGCTTACTGTGACATGTGAGATATCATCAAAGATTATCTTGATCATATGTTATTTGCCCCTCCTAACATAATAGGCGAGATGTCTCTGAGCCCCTCATTGTGGTCGGATAAAGAAAGTGCATGGCCATGCCACTAGTGGTCGAAGTGTCGACCACATGAAGTTATTCGACACTTGATCGAGAAAGTATTGAACAGTCCATGGATGATACAACATCTCACCTGTAGTTCAACCAGGCATCTTGAGGCAAAAAGAGAATACATGAGAAGGTCTTTCAGTTCGATCAGATACGGACTGGTCGTATGGAGATACGAGCTGGTCGAACATGGTCACTAAGTGGTCGAAACCTGGTCGTAAGGAGTTACGAATTGGTCGAGACCAAATATGAACTGGTCGTATAGAGATACGAGCTGGTCGTTAGTGATATGGGCCTGGTCATAGATCATATTGCATTAAGGTTCATATTATATATTCTACGTGTGTTTTGGGAATCGTTATGTGCTGCTAGGTACCACTAACGACTAGTGGTCAGAAGAGTTTCCGAGTCACAACCGATTACACATAAACCTATAGGGTCTCACACTTAAAGGGTTAGGATTTGATTTGGATGGTGATCCGAATTCTTGTAGACCATGAGTTCCTAATGGTCCTCAAGTACGAGAACCATTATGGATGTCTATAAATAAAGGGGCAGTGGCAAGGGGTGTGATGATCTTTTGAAGAACTCCCGAAACCCTAATAGCCACACCTTCCTCAACCATGTCGCTAGTGCTAGCACTCCAGCACATGGTGCCCCTGCCCCGTACGTGTGGATATCTTGGAGGTGTTGTTGCGAAACATCAGCGCTAGGACGATTCGCAACTCTTGATGATTACGGGAGGCGGGAGGAGAAGGCGTGCGGCGACTACGACTATTCGTAGGAGAAGGCGTCGCGGCGAAGTACGCCACTTGAAGAGAAGATGCGCGGCAAGTACGACCACTCGGAGGAGAAGACGTGTGGCGAGTACAACTATGACCGCATCAACTCGCTACATCGACTCTATTTCCGCTACGAGTCGGCGCGTCTAGTGATAATCTTGAGATTTATTAGTAGCGAAGGTTCCTTGGTTGCTCGATAAAATTTTGTTTTGTGCTATCGTAGCCTTCCGCGATCCTTCATTTTTGTCTTTGCGCGAAAGATTCATCGACTTGGCAACACGATAAAAAAATCAAAGTTTAGAGAGGAGAGAGTGTATCTTTTAATTACATTTATACCCCTACCTTCTACAAAATGTTTGTGAGCCATATACCTCCCTAGAAGGGATTTTAATATCCGTTTATTTGCGAGAGAATATAAGTAGATTGAGAGATCCTTATTTGCAGCGCGTGAAATGAACATAATATGTAGTCATCTTGTAGCGTGATTTTCATGAATCGAACGACTTCGAATGGAAAATCTCATAACTACAAAGTTGTAAATATCATTTCATAGTACAATTTAGAGTCCTCATTGACCTAATTTGGACTTTTGAGATTTAAGATATGTGGCCCGTAAGGTAGGCTATCATAGAGAACCAAGGTCCGCAACTGAGTGAACTTCCATGGCAAATTTCGTAATAAAAAAGGCATTTTCAGAAAAACTCCACAAATAGTAAGTTGAAGTACTATAAGTTTCTTAAATTTAAGACAAGAATCACTCCATTCCGAGTTTAGGAGGGAAAGTTACGACCTTTGAGGTGTTCATTTGCCTGTAAAGAAAGTACGAGAACCTAGACCTCGGGCCTTTAGCCCAGGAGGCCCATGGGGGCTGGCCAAGTAGAAAAAGGGGGTGGTGGCTGAACCCTAGACCCCCTCCATCCTTGCACCTCCTTCCCCTTAGAGCCGCTACTCTCCCTACCCCTTTACGTCCTGGTCCAGCACCTCCCCATTGTTCTCCTTTGCTATCATCCCCATTGGTGATGCTCCCACCACTGATGCTGGCCAAAGGAAGGTGGAGGAGAGGGAGAAGAAAGGGGAGAGGAGATCCTTGTGAGGTTTTCAGCAGGTTCCTTCATGTCTTAAAGGGTGATTTTCAACTTAAGGTTGTTTTGTTCATTTCTTCTCCATGCGATTATTGTCGAATAACGTATTAGTGTTCTGTGATTGTGATTCACGAATCTATAGCTATGTTGTTCGGCGGTTTTGGTTTAGATCAATGTGAAATTAGGGTTTTGGTCTAATAGAGAATTGTAAGTTATTTCGTTAGGTTTTTGTAGGATCTGGGATCACGTTATTTGGAGTTGTTGTTCCCTTAGTTCGTCATGGTCGATATTATTGCTAGTTGTTGTTTTTCCCTTAATTGAAATTTATGCCTTTGATAATTAATTAGATTGAATTATAATTGAACTATGATTAACCGCCTTGCTGAAATTTATGATTACCTCATTGTATCATGTTTAATCGTGACGTCTAAAAGGTTCTTGAGTTTGATGTAGAAAAGTGTAGTAATAATAGTTGTAGGTGACATCTTGGGTTTTGCTAAGCCGGGATTATACTGATTGTCATGTGTGTTGAGGTCGAGATGAGTGTTAAGGTGTAAGACGTTGGTACAAGTTATGGTCTGAACGTGATGAGACTTGGGACTTGGAAACTCGTATGCACGAGCTTTAACCAGAATTGTTAACGTCGGGTACGTGTTAATGATTATTAAGTTCAATTAGTGTTCTTTCGAGTATAATTCTGGTTTGAATTCTTGTAATACCCCAAAAGTAAATCGGTGTATTAGAAGAAGTCTCGGGAGAGGGGGCTAATCGGAAAATCTGAATTTCCTTTTTGGTCGGGTGGTTTTTAGCTTTTCTCCGGCAACCTGGGCTTGGGCCACTGTCAGTTGGGAGGCCCATTAGGGGGGCTTGCCAAGGGGGGAGGGTCTCCTCCCCCAAAACCCTAGAGATTCCCTCCCACTCCCCCTCCCCTCCCCTCCCCTTTCCCCCACTTGGAGGCGCCACCCTTCTCCTTCCCTCTATGCCAGGTTTGTTTGTCAGATTTGGATAAGTTTCGTACGTTTTCTAATCTTTTCACCTCTTAGAAAGTTGTAGCCCTTGGTCTGAGCTTTCTTTAGGCACCTAGATCATCTGAATGTGAGCTACGGTTTAGGAGATATGGCCATTTTCGTGCGACTGTTCCGGAGAGCTAACGAGATTTAGCAGTTTGCTTGTCTGGCCATTATGAATTATTTAGAGGCCGAATCAGAAAGTCTACCCAAAACAAATATTGTAGATAATTCAGTAAGCTTTCCACGTTGATAAAGAACACAATTTTTAGAGTTGGAAATCAAAAGTTTTGGAATTTTAACATGCGCATTGTTCTACATGCATGCGAGATCCGGGACTGTCGGTTGTTCCTCGGTTTTAGTCTAGTTAGAATCAGATTCAGAACCTCCACCCAAATAGGTTATTGTATCCCTTTAAATGATATTTCCAAGTTGATAAAGATCACCTCAATTGGATCAGTAGATTGAAAGTTACATCATTTTAATTGCTACTATTCTGCAATCTGGACATATGTCTGTCAGTTGTTTTCAACTGTTGTTTAGGCCACTGGTTTGGCGGAATCAAAGAACCCAACCAACTAGAGTTTCGTAGCCTGGTGCGTTAAGAGTATCTGAGCACTAGTTTCAAGTCATTATGAGTTCTGATATTTAATTGTGATTTTTCTTGTACTGCTGATCAGAAGGGCTGAAATTGGGATGATTAGTTAGGACGTCATTTTGAGCCCTTGTTTATGTTTGGTTAGTTAGAGGGTTTTGATAAAATGCGTGTAGCACGTCATGTCTTGTTAGTCTTATTTTGATTAATTATTTGTGTAGGGGGGGCAGTGAGTGGAGAAACACCTTCGTTGCCTCCCAGTGCGTCACATCGCGCAAGGCAAGTACAATGTGTTAAGACATGATGATTACTATTGAATGTTTTTGATGCGATGTTACTTCTATGATCCACGTTCATACTTCATATTTTACAGTTGAATGTTTTTGATGTGATGTTATTTCTATGATCCATGATTCAAACTTCATGATATTTATTCGTTCTTAGTTGATAATCCATGTGAATGAAAGAGGTGACACTCATGGCATATATTCATTTCATTCTTGCATGGTTCGTGTTCCGTCCACGGGAGTGGAATTGTTAAGATCCATCAATTCCAGTATGGGCATGTAAGACCCACCATTCCAATATGGGGCCCGTAAGGCAGGTTGCACAGAGAACCAAGGTCCGCGACTAAGTGAACTTCCATGGCAAATTTCGTAATAAAAAAGGGATTTTCAGAAAAACTCGACAAATAGGAAGTTGAAGTACTATACGTTAGCTAAATTTGAAGCCAAAATCACTGCATTCCGAGTTTGGGAGAGAAAGTTACGACCTCAAGGTGTTCGCTGCACAGAAAGAAAGTACGAGAACCTAGGCCTCGGGCCTTTAGCCCAGGAGGCCCATGGGGGGGCCGGCCAAGTGGAAAAGGGGGGTGGTGGCTGAATGCTAGACCCCCTCCATCCTCGCCTTCTTCCCCCTAGAGCCGCCACTCTCCCTACCTCTTTGCGTCTGATCCAACACCTCCCCATTGCGCTCCTTTGCTATCCTCCCCATTGGTGGTGCTCCCACCATTGATGCCGACCAAAGAAGGTGGAGGAGCGGAGAAGAAAGGGAGAGGAGATCCTTGTGGGGTTTTTAACGGGTTCCTTCGTGTCTGAAGGGTGATTCTCAACTCATGGTTGTTTTGTTCATTTCTTCTCCATGTGATTGTTGTCGAATAGCGTATGTTGTTTGGCGCTTTGGTTTAGATCAATGCGAAATTAGGTTTTTAGTCTACTAGAGAATTGTAGGTTATTTCGTTAGGTTTCTGTAGGATCTGAGATCACGTTATTTGGAGTTGTGGTTCCCTTAGTTCCTCATGGTCGATATTATTGCTAGTTGTTGTTTTTCTCTTAATTGAAATTTATGCCTTTGATAATTAATTAGATTGAATTATAATTGAACTATGATTAACCGCCTTGCTAAAATTTATGATTACATCATTGTATCATGTTTAATCGTAACGCCTAGAAGGTAGTAATACTTGAGTTTGATGTAGAAAAGTATAGTAATAATAGTTGTAGGTGACATCTTAGGCTTTTGCGAAGCCAGGGTGTTGGAGGGATTTTGAAGAGTTTTGAGTCAAGGTCACATTCACAAAAAAAGCAAAAGGAGAGAAAGAAAGAAGAAATCGGGTTTGCTTGCATCCTTTGAATTATTTGTGTTTGGTCCTTAGTATCAGTCGTCAGCGTTGTGCTAGGGCTAAGGACACTTTTAGACCAGTAATCGTGATAAGTACTTTGGACCCTTATTCAGCTTTACTAATCGGGTTACGGTTTTTGATAATCCTTGCTACACATTTTGCCTTCCGAGCTCCACGTACTCTTGATTATAATAGGTCCCTCTTGCAATCGTACCCACGCTCGACACGGTATCACAAACCAGCCACCGACTGTACCACCTGCTGCATTGGTAAGAACACTTGTAAGAGTGTGGTAAGACGCTTGACAGTGTGTGATTCCACCGTCCATCACCTACTAGTTGATAGGGATAATACATTTGTGTTGTCTTTTGTTTTCTACTAACCATGACAAGTGACTCATCTAATTAGAAAGAGTATGTTTTGTGGATATCAAGGGGGTATGCTCCAGATCATAGGATGATGTGACAATTGGCAATGGCGTTTACGGTTTGTCGTTTCACGTGTTTTTGGCAAAGGTTCAGATCTGTCAAATCGAGCAGTCCGACCGACCAATAGCCGTGATCGAGCCGGTCCCAAGTCGGTCCGACTGGCCATAAGCGACGGTCGGACCGGTCAACGTCAGAAAGTGTTTAATTGAGTTGGGCCAAAAATAGAGGGTGTAGGCAAGAGAGGGGATTCTATTGCACTTGGTCCCATAAATTTTGGAGTCTCCTGTCAAAATTTCTATTGGTTTGAAATTTCCACTAGGTTTCAGTTTTCAGAGATTGAAAATCGGCTAAGTCATTACTGGCGGTCTGACCGGTCAATAGCTGACGGTCAGACCGGCCAGGGTGGGCGGTCAGACCGGCCCCAGGCGCGGTCTGGCCGGTCTTCGAGGCGGCGATATTCGGTTGTTAGGTCAAAGTCACGAGTTTCAGGGCATATATGTTGCATGATGCATGTTTTGACTAACATGGGTCAAGTTGTGAAGAACTTGTTTCCAAATTCGGTTTACTTGTCTATTGTGTGCGGTTGCTTGGTGGTCAACGTACAGATCAGCGGCGAGGATGGTCGGGCTAGGCTTGGAGGCGATGTCGAGCGATCGGCGATCTTTGGGTGAGGTCAATGTACTCAACGTGGTGCAAGATGGACAAGGGTAACCTATTAGCTAATCCAAGGCGCAAAATGGCGCAAGGTGTAGCTAGTTAGGTCAAGAGGAGATAAAGACAGCGCTTTAAAATGCGTGCGTATGTGTCCCATTTGTTTTGGGCCTTAACGGGAGCCCAATAGGATCAAACTTCTAGAAGGTCTAAGCCTCCACTATAAATAGGAGAGGGAGGTGGCTGCACCTTCTCTTCGCCTCTTTTGCAATTCTTGTAAACCCTAATTTTCTTAGGGAGAGCTTTTGTGGAGGCTAGGGTTCTTGATAGTTTGATGTGATTTTCGTGCTCTTGGATTGAGCATTGTCCTCCATTGATGGAGAGGCTGTAAGTCCATATCATATCAATCAATCAAAGGAAAGTTTGATCAATATTTTGTCTCATTGCATTCTTTCTCTCTATTTGATGATTTTGGGTCTTTCTTTGATTCGTGAGTTTTTGCTTGGTTTTTTCGTGTGATCTACCTTGTTGTGACGTGCGGGATTCTATCTAGTATCATCTTGATCATCAATCACCCACGAGCAAGAGTTTTGACCTAGTTTTCGTTTTTGCCCGGTTTTGCACCTTCCTCATCTCAAGCGGAAAAGGAACATAATTCTCCCACAATTATCACAATATACGATTAGGATAGCTTCGATATCATAGAAGGTGTGTTCCAAGTTTCATCAAGTTTGGATTAGTAGATTAAAATTTTCATTTATTTGCATCTTCGTCATCTGGCCGTTTCTTTATTGTTGGAGCAGACGGTCGGTGCCGCCGTGTCCCACCTGGTCGGACCAAGCAATACCAGTGATCGACGGCCAGCAGATTGTTTTACTTTAATCTTTGTTGATTTTCTCTTATTGCTTAGGGTTTAAATTAGATTCAATATTTGTCTTCATTTGTCTTGATATAACGATCTTCAAAGTTTCTATAGCTCTTTGGAGTAAAGTTTTATTGAATCAATTATTTATGAAAAAGTGGCGTGCTCCTATTCACCCCCTCTAGTCGCCTTTTCGGTCCAACAAGTGGTATCGAGCCGGTTAGTTCAATCTTGATCTTAACAGGTCACCGAACTGGCGATGGATAGATACTCCACAAAGCCGCATATCTTCGATGGGCACGATTATGCCTATTGGAAGAATCGCATGCGAGTCTTCCTTAAGAGCGAAGGACACGCTATATGGGAGGTTGTTCGAGTCCCGCTCGCTGTGCCCGAAGTTGCTACGCCGGCTTCAGAAGCCCTTTTGGCTAACAACAATAAGGCTAAAATCCTTTTGTATGGTAGGCTTGGGAGACAGGAGTATGATCGGATTTGCAATCTTGAGACTGCGCATGAGATTTGAAACACTCTCGAAACCTATCATGAGGGTTCGTCCCAATATAAGAAAGTACGCCAAACAGTCTATAAGCGTGAATATAACAAATTTGAGATGCGTCCTTGTGGATATCGTGAGGATATGTGCACGATCTCAGGATGATGAGTCAATTGGCAATGGCATTGTTGGTTTGCAAAATCTCGCGTTTTCGGGTTTGCTCCAAGGCTGTCAGGCCACTGGCGGTCTGACCGGTTGTGCAGGGCGGTCGGACCGCCCGTGGAGCAGTCCGACCGGCCATGGTGGCCGGTCCGACCGCTCCTTTGAAAGTTGTGTTTTTGGAGCTGGGCCAAAAATAGGTTGTGTAGGCAAGTGAGGGGAGTCTCCTGGATGTGGTCCCATCATTTTGGAGCTCCAGTCAAAAGTTTTATTCGATTGAAATTTCCGAGAAGGTTTGAATTTCGCTTGAATTTTGGCTAAGTCCTTTGGACCGTCCGACCGCCGTTGTGGGAGCGGTCCGATCCGCATGAAATCGGTTGACCGCCCTACGTGGGGCGATCGACCGGCGATACTGGAGGTGAGCCAAGTGTTGCATTGAGTTTGTTACGAGTGTGTGATTCTATGAACTTCAATGCTTTATTGATGTATATTGCATTGCGGAACGGCGTGGGTCAAGTTGTGAAGAACTTGTTCCGTAAACGGTTTGTTTGTCTATTGTGCGGTGGCTTGCGAGTCAACGACGTCAACGGTGAGTGGATCGGGACTACGCTTGGAGAGCTGAGGTCCAGAACGATCAGGAATACCGGGTGAGGTTGTGTGACTCAAGCATGGTGCAGAATGGATAAGATGGATCGAACGGGTTGTTCGAAACAGCTGGTTGGATCAGGCGGTGCGGATATCGGTGCGAGTCTCTGGGAGGTTCCGATAGGATTCGGACAAGAGAGGCTTGGCGTCGATGAGAACCGCTGATCAACCTACACGCCAGAAGCGGCGATTGCTTCAACAGTTAGTATGTGGGTCCCATGTGTGAGTGGGCCCCAAATGTGAAACTCTAGTCCTCTTTAGTATAAATAGGAAAGGGGGAGAAGGAAAATCTTTGAGGCATTCATTTGGTTTCTTCCCTTGCTTTTCTAGGGTTAGGGTTTGGAGAGGAAGAGAGGGAGAGATTGTATGCTCCTTAGGTGAGCTCTTGTCCTCCTAGTTGGAGTGGCTTTGTAAGCATCTTGTGAGATCAATCAATCTTGTGATGCTTGCTTGAGAGATCATTTGTCTCCTCTTTGTGTTCTTCTCTCATTTGAATGAATTTGGTGCTTCCTTGATTCAAGGGTTTATGCTTGGTCTCTTGACCCATTTTGTCTTGCTTTGATGTGTGGGAATACTCCTAGAATCATCTAGACCATCAATCCCCACAAGCAAGTCTTGAATCAAAGTTTTCATATTTCTAGGGTTTGTGCACTTCTTGATTAAATCCTTGAGAGATCGATTCTGCAAGTGGATCTAAAGGATCGTCGCTAGAAATAGGTCTCTAATATCATTAGGAGGTGTGCTCGAAATTTGGTCAAGTTTCATTGGTTGAATCAAAAGTTGGATCAAATTTCGTTTTGGATTTGGGGTTCTTTTTCGATTCTGGATGAACCGGTCGACGGTCTTTGTAACGGCGGTCCGACCGCACCAGATATTCAGATCATTGTCTCTGCGGGTCGAACCGTTGCCCACCGTCCGACCGCCGATTAGTTGCCGGTCGATCATTGGTTGAACGTCGGTCCGACCGCCTGTGGTAGCTTGGCGATCGACCGCTGTGCCGAGATCAACCTTTTGAGTTTAAGTCTCCACATTTGTGTTGTGTGGTTGTCGGGGGTTGTCGAATTCAGCACAAGGCTTCCGCTGTGTGCTTACTGATCTTCTTAGCTCTCATAGCTAAAGGAGTAAAGTTCGTGTTGAATTCGATTTAGGCGAGAAAGTTTTGAAAGCGCCTATTCACCCCCCCTCAGTCGCCTTTCCGGTCCTACAAGTGGTATCAGAGCCGGTTAGCTCTTTTCTATAGATCTTAACCGGTCTTTGGAGCCATGGCGACTGAGCGATATTCAATCAGGCCACATGTTTTTGATGGAGTTGATTTTGCTTATTGGAAGGCCCGAATGGAGGCCTACATCGAGGCTCAAGGGCACGTGATTTGGCTTAAAGTGAAAAATCCTCATGTCGTGCCGGTAGATGACAATTTGATCACTCGGATGTGGAGAACAAATGTAGGCTCGGAATTTCTTGATTCAAGGTCTTAGTCGATCGGAGTTTGAGCGTGTTGCTCATTTCTTTGTCGCTCATGAGATCTGGCGGACTCTTTGTGATTATCACGAGGGTCCATCGCGATCAAGGAAGTGAGATGTAAGAATTTTAAGAAAGCATACTCCAAAATCGAGCAAAGACCTGGTGAATCTTTAGATGAGCTGTGGGGGAGATTTTCTAAAATTCTTCATGATCTCCGCGCTGTTGATCTTGTTTTTTCGGAGTCCGAAAATGCACGCCAACTTTTGGGTGCTTTGGATGTGAAGGTCTGGGGGATGAAGATCACTGCCATCAATGACAACACTGTCATGAGTGAGCTTACCATGGATAAGCTTTACTCGAGGTTGAAGACGCATGAGATTGATTTCATCTCGCGTCTCCCCACGACAGAGCCGATGGCTTTAGTGGTTGACAATTCTAAGGGTAGATATGCTGATTCCTTTAATGTTAGCTCATCTGGATTTTCTTTGTCTGCTTTGCATTCCTTGAGCGATGAGCAACTTGAGAGACTACCCGAGGATGACTTAGCCCTCCTATCCACAAAATTCACGAGAGCCTACAATAATGTGAGGAGTAGGAGGAGAGGTGGACCTATCACATGCTTTGAATGTGGTGAGCTAAACCACATTCGCTCTAGATGCCCCAAGCTGAAGGGCAAGGAGGAGAAGGAGTCACAAAGGCATCCTCAAGCGAGGGATGCTAAGTCCAAGAAGACAAACTATCGCAAGTTTGTCACCGAGTCCTTGAAGCTCTAGAGGATGTGAGCATGGAAGATGTGGACTCGAGTCGGAGGGCGACAAGAGTGACTCCGTGGCAAGAAGAAGGCACGTGATTTCACGTGCATGTGCTTTATGGCTAAGAACACCACGACGCCTACTCCTCCAACAAATGAGGATCCTTTCAGTGATCCCGATGAGGTATGCCCTTCACTTCGACATGAAAAGGGCTTTAGTGCTTGCTGAACAAAATTGCATAAGCAAGCTAAAGTGATCAAGAAACAGGATACAATGATTGATAATTTGAACCTAGAAGTGGTTAGGCTCAAATCCATTAATCCCGATGATTTCGTGATTCATGCTCTAGCTTGCTTAATGAATTGTCAAGCTTGAATAATGCTCATTCCTCCTGTTGAAAATCAATTGAAAATGCTCTTTCCGAACTAGAATCTCTCAAGTCTAGTTCATTTGCATGAATGCCATTCCACTTGATGTATTTGCGTTAGAAGCTATTCCATTAAATTGCTCAAAGCGTGCTTTGCTAGAATTGAAACTGGATAGCTCTTTAAAAGAATTGCAAAATTTGATGCTAGTCACACTTGTTCTCATTGTAAAAATAATCAATTAAAATGCAAGAGATGGTGAAATGGTTGCTTATTCTAGAATTGCCTCTTGTGAAAATTGCCCTAAGCTTACATTGAGATTGAAGCTTTAAACAAGACTCTTGAAGAGAAAGCTAAAATTGAAAGATCCATGTCTCTTCTTGCTTCCAAGAAAGTCATTGATTCTTCCTCTTGTATGTTGCATCTTTGAAATTGATATTCTTTGTTGGTAAGATACAAGAGGCTTTTAGAGTCAAATTTAAGGAGCAGTTGAATAGGATTGAGAGTCCTATTGTGTGTCTTGTGAGGCTCTTAAAGTGGAAGTGGATCTTCTTAAGAGCAAACATGTTGAGGCAATCGATTCTAAAAAGTGCTCCAATTGTGGAGTTTTGGCAAAAGAGAACGATTACCTCAAAATGACTCTTGAGAAGTTTTCTAGTGGGAAAAGAAGCTCAACTTGATTCTAGACCAATCCAAGGTGAGTGTGAAAAACAGTGGCCTAGGCTTTAAGTCCCTAGAGCTTTCCAAGAATCTCACACCAAAGATTGCTAGAATTGTGAAAAGTGGTTTGGTTGAGCAAGAATCTTCTTTGTCTTCAAAGGTTGTTCTTAAATCAGAGATTCTGCTCAATCTCTTTCTAGCAAGAAAGGTGCTTCGTCTCACCAAGACGGACCCCTCAAAAGGTCAAGTACCATTGCACCTTTTGCAAGAAAGAGGGCCACACGGTTGAGTTTTGCTTCCGAAGAGCAAAAATTGAGAGGAAAAGAGGATGAGCACCTTGAGATCCATTAGAGGAGTCTCTTCTTCAGCGATAGTCTCTAGAGCCGGGCAGCCTATTCATCGTATCACTTATAGGCCTAGGTTTGTAGAGAATTTGTTGACTCTTTTGGTGGGTCCAGGCAGCAGTTTGGTCTTGGATATCGTGAGGATAGACCACGGGTAGCACCTAGGCAGGGGAGTATCGGTCTTTTGGTAGATCGCTTTGGAGAGGTCCGTGGTGCTCATGGGCATTCTTATGATTTTGTGCCTAATCATTTTTCTGCTGCTTCTTTTGTTGTTCCTGTGCCTCATCCATCGCGAAGATCGACTCCTAGAACTTTTATCTCAAATCCCAAAGATCGAGGCTTGGATGTTTTGAGGAATTTGCTCTTTTGTTTTCATTGTATCATAATGCATTTTTATTTCAAATGTCGTGCATTGCATAATAAAAATTGTGGAGCTTTGAGTATTATCCTTGTATGGCTTGATTTCATACTCTATACCTTGTCATATCAAGTGATAGTCTGCTGGACTTCTTTTATGGCTCTTCGTGTTTTGGCTTAGCTTTTCCCTTGCTAGCTTTATATCTGTGAGCAAATTGAATCGAATCATGTCTTGTTGGATCTTGTGACTAGTTTTGCTCTAGTGATCCTCTTATGATTCTTGCCATGTCTTACAAGCTGAATTGAGTCTTGAACTTATTTTGAGATGAAAATTGAGCTTTTTATCTTCTTAAGTCAAGCAAATGAAAAAAAGATTTTACGTATGAAAAACTGATCTCACCAATCCTTTCTCATGAGACGGCTTGCCATTGCACTAGGCATGAACTCAGGGGGAGTTTTGGATGACCTAGACCACTCTTTTAAGCTTATCGCTTGAGATGGTCGCGGCAAGGCTTGAGATCTAGCACAGTAAAAAGGAGAAGAAAAAAAAAGGGAAAAATTGCCCAAAAAGGGCTAAGTGCTTGAGCTTTGCTTCAAAAGAATTCTCTTAATGCTCAAAATGCCTCAATTCCTGTTTTGAGTCTCTTTTTGCTTATAGACATGGCTTGACTCATTTTTGGTTGCTTTTAGTGAATCTATGACATTGAGCAACCTTTCATGGTTTTAATTTTGTTAATCTCATATTTCTGCTATCTTGGTTTTAGCTTTGCAGTACATGTTTTGCCATGATTGAATATAGCTTCTACTCTTTATATGGCTTGGTATATGTCTTGTACTGTCTACATAGATAATGGTCATGGCTCCTTTTGCTAAATTTCAAATAAAGTCATTTCTTCATGCTCGTTCTTCTCTCATGCATCTTGATGAATTCATTATCAAAGGGGGAGAAGGATTGAAGAAAATGCTGCTTTGGAGCTTTTGGTTCACATAAGGTTTCATGCATAAAAGAACACACACACTCAAAAAAAAAAATTGTGAACCTTTTAAAAATTTGTGATCATAGTGAGTTGAGTCTCTGGGTTTTATTGCCTTTTTCTGATTTGAATTGCAATTCAAGAAGACTCACAATGATCAAAGGTCAAATAGAACTTATTGTCTTTCATATGGACCTTAGTGAGATTTTTGGCCATCTTCGGATTTTGAATCCTTTTGTGCGCTCAATGCCTTATCTCACTTGCCTTCACTATTCGAAGCCGACTTGGTCGCCTAAGCTTTTTCTTGCTTATGGACCAAGTTGTGCCTTTATGCTAAAACGACGATTTTACTTTTCAATTTGAAAACCACATTTTCTTGGAAATTGCCAATGTGTTCATCAAGGGGAGATTGTGGATATCGTGAGGATATGTGCACGATCTCGGGATGATGAGTCAATTGGCAATGGCATTGTTGGTTTGCAAAATCTCGCGTTTCGGGTTTGCTCAAAGGTGTCAAAGCCACGGCGGTCGACCGGTTGTGCAGGCGGTCGGACCTTGTGGAGCGATCCGACCGCCATGGTGGCGGTCCGACCGCTCCTTTGAAAGTTGTGTTTTGGAGCTGGGCCAAAATAGGTTGTGTAGGCAAGTGAGGGAGTCTCTGGATGTGGTCCCATCATTTTGGAGCTCCGGTCAAAAGTTCTATTCGATTGAAATTTCCGGAAGGTTTGAATTTTCGCTTGAATTTTGGCTAAGTCTTTGGACCGGTCCGACCGCCGTTGTGGGAGCGGTCCGATCAAGATGAATCGGTCGGACCGGCCGTGGGGCGATCGGGACGGCGATACTTGGAGGTGAGCCAAGTGTTGCATTGAGTTTGTTACGAGTGTGTGATTCTATGAACTTCAATGCTTTATTGATGTATATTGCATTGCGGAACCGACGTGGGTCAAGTTGTGAAGAACTTGTTCCGGAAGCGGTATGTTTGTCTATTGTTTGGCGGTGGCTTGCAGGTCAACGACGTCAACGGTGAGTGGATCGGGACTACGCTTGGAGAGCTGAGGTCCAGAACGATCAGGAATACCGGGTGAGGTTGTGTGACTCAAGCATGGTGCAGAATGGATAAGATGGATCGAACGGTGGTTGAAAGCGGTGGTTGGATCGGCGGTGCGGATATCGGTGCGAGTCTGGGAGGTTCGATGGGATTCTGACAAGAGAGGCTTGGCGTCGATGAGAACCGCTGATCAACCTACACGTTGTGAAGCAGGCGATTGCTTCAACAGATTAGTATGTGGGTCCCATGTGTGAGTGGGCCCCAAATGTGAAACTCTAGTCCTCTTTAGTATAAATAGGAAAGGGGGAGAAGGAAAACCTTTGAGGCATTCATTTGGTTTCTTCCCTTGCTTTTCTAGGGTTAGGGTTTGGAGAGGAAGAGAGGGAGAGATTGTATGCTCCTTAGGTGAGCTCTTGTCCTCCTAGTTGGAGTGGCTTTGTAAGCATCTTGTGAGATCAATCAATCTTGTGATGCTTGCTTGAGAGATCATTTGTCTCCTCTTTGTGTTCTTCTCTCATTTGAATGAATTTGGTGCTTCCTTGATTCAAGGGTTTATGCTTGGTCTCTTGACCCATTTTGTCTTGCTTTGATGTGTGGGAATACTCCTAGAATCATCTAGACCATCAATCCCCACAAGCAAGTCTTGAATCAAAGTTTTCATATTTCTAGGGTTTGTGCACTTCTTGATTAAATCCTTGAGAGATCGATTCTGAAATGGATCGAAGGATCGTCGCTAGAAATAGGTCTCTAATATCATTAGGAGGTGTGCTCAAATTTGGTCAAGTTTCATTGGTTGAATCAAAAGTTGGATCAAATTTCGTTTTGGATTTGGGGTTCTTTTCGATTCGGATGAACCAGTCGACCGGTCTTGTAACGGCGGTCCGACCGCCAGATATTCGCATCACTGTCTTCTTCGCTGGTCGAATCGTTGTCCACCGTCCGACCGCCGATTAGTTGCCGGTCGATCATTGGTTGAACGTCGGTCCGACCGCCGTGGTAGCTTGGTCGACCGCTGTGCCTGATCAACCTTTGAGTTTAAGTCTCCACATTTGTGTTGTGTGGTTGTCGGGGTTGTCGAATTCAGCACAAGGCTTCCGCTGTGTGCTTACTGATCTTCTTAGCTCTCATAGCTAAAGGAGTAAAGTTCGTGTTGAATTCGATTTAGGCGAGAAAGTTTTGAAAGCGCCTATTCACCCCCCCTCAGTCGCCTTTCCGGTCCTACAGTCCTGGAGAGAGCATCGATGACATTTTCAGTTGCTTTAATAAAGTGATTAATCAGATGAAAGTTGTTGGTATTGAATATTTTCAATCAGAAAATGCCACCCACCTCTTGGCTGCAATCAACACCAAGGAGTGAGAGATAAAGGCTACAGCCATTGAGGAGAATGTCAATCTTTCTGATCTGACTTTGGAGTTGCTCTATAGCAAGCTCAAGACTCATGAGATCAAGATGATTGATCATCCCAATAAGGAAAATATAGCTTTGGTAGCAGACCCGCTCAATAGAGCTTCTGATGGGTCTTCTGAGTCTTCTTCTGGATTTTCGATTGCTGGTTTATCTGCAATCCATAAAGAGAAGTTTGAGAGTCTCCTTGAGGCTGAGCTGCCCCTCATAGTTAGAAAGGTCACACGGGCCTATAACAATATGAGAAACAGAAATAGAGGAGGTCTCGTGACTTGCTATGAGTGTGGTGAGCTTAATCATATCCGGGTAAATTGCCCCAAGCTGAAAGGTAAGAGCTACCGTAAGGAGGGAAAGCCAGCTTGGAAAAAGCCTCAATGGAACAAATCAAGGTTTAATACTGCCAAGCTGACAAAGGCCGTTCACCGGGTGCTTGCCTCTTTTGAGGATCAATCCTTAAGTGATGTTGACTCCGGGAGTGAGGATGACAAGGAGGAGGAGATCCCTCAAAGCAAGAAGAAAAGGAAGGCCAAGGACTTCATCGGCTTGTGCTTCATGGCCGACTCCGTTGACGACGACAACAATGAGGTACCTCCTTCCTATGATGTTCTTTTTGATAGATATGAATCTATATTTGAGCAACTCATGAGTCAGGATAAGGCTTTAGAGTTTGTCATAGCCAAGAATAAGGAATTAGAGTCACAAATAGATAATTTGACTTTAGAACTTGAAAATGCTAAGACTCTTGAATCTGATGAATGTTCATCTTGCCATGCTATGCACTCAGAACTTGCTAAACTGCAATCTGCTCATGATATTGCTTTGTAACAACTTGAAAATGCTAGGACTAAACTTGTTGAGGTTAAATCTGCTCCATGTGAAAAATGCTTAGAGTCTAGCAAGTTAGTTGTTTCTAGTGTGGTTGATTCTAGACTTTGCACTTTTTGCTTAGAACGTGAACATGAAGTTAAAGATATCTTAGAAGCAGCTAGAGCTAAATATGTCAAGCTTAAGGACATTATTGAGTATTCTACATGTGCTTCATGTCCAGCTCTTAAACTTGAAACTGCTTTATATAAGGAAAAATATGCTAGAGCTATTAAGGGTAAAACCTGTGAATCATGTGTTAATCTTAAAGAAGAAAATGCTTATCTTAAGGATACCTTAGAAAATTTTTCTAAAGGTAAGAAACAATTAAACATGATTCTGGACAAGTCTAAAACTCCTTATAAGAAGTAAGGATTAGAATACAATCATGTTCAAAATAATTCTAACCCAAAAGTTACTCAAGTATTGGAAAATGGGTTAATTGAATTCAAAACACAACCTGCAAAAACTATCTTTAAATTTGCAGGTATTGCCCAACCATCTGTTAAGTCTAAGGGTGCTTCTCCCAATGGTATTAAGTATCATTGCACCTATTGCAAAAAGGATGGGCATTTGATTGATTTCTGTTGGAATAGGTTGAAAAATTATAAGAAAAATTTTACTAGAATTTCATCTAATCAACCTAGAGCTTCTATGAGACAGGGTAACATAAAAAAAGAATAAACCTGGTTTAGGATTTGTGTCACATTCTCATCATCATGTTCCTAGACAGGATAACTCTCATGTTACTTTAAGCATTGCTCATAACATAACTTCAAATAAAATCAAGGATAACACTTCTGCTTTGCATACTACTCGCAGACGTGTGTCTCAGTACTGGATTCCTAAGTCTTGTTTAACTAACCCCAGTATTGAGACACATCGTTCTTCTTTGCCTTGATTTTCAGGATTACCGCGGAAAGAGGAAGTACACGTGGTTCGTCGACTCCGGTTGTTCACGCCACATGACCGGAGACTCAAGATGGTTCACCTCCTTCACGCGGTCGACAGGTGATGATTTTACCACCTTTGGAGATGATAAACAAGGGCGGATTGAAGGAATGGGATCGATCAGGGTGAATGACAGTTTCATCCTCAAGGACGTCGCCCTTGTGGACAAGCTAAGGTTTAATTTTCTTTCTGTCTCTCAACTTCTTGATGATGGATATGAGACTATATTTAAGAAAAATGCTTGTCCGGTGCTTGATTCAACTGGTGAGCTTGTTTTTGGAACTACTAGAGTTGCCTATTACCTTTGGAGCTGACTTTTCTGAATCTCATTCTGGTTCTCTAAAATGCTTGATTTCATCTTCTTCTTCTAAGTTCTGGCTTTGACACCGTCATTTGGGGCACATTGGTTTTGATCATCTGACGCGAGTTAGCAACCTTGAGCTTATGAGAGGTTTGCCCAAACTCAAAGCCGTCAAAGATGTTGTTTGTGCGCCCTGTAGGCATGGCAAGCAAGTTGCCGCCTCACACCCTTCAGTGACTATAGTCATGACTGACGGACCGGGACAGTTGTTTCATAAGGATACTGTTGGTCCTGGTAGGGTTCGGTCAGTTGGTAGAAAATGGTACATTCTTTTCATAGTCGATGATTTTTCTAGATACACTTGGGTGTTCTTTCTTGCTTCGAAGGATGAAGCTTTTGATTATTACAATGATCTTGTTCTGCGTTTGCTTCTGAACTTCCGAGTGCCATGAGAGCGATCCGCAGTGACAATGGCATGGAGTTCAAGAATGGCTCATTTGCTTCTTTTTATGCTGATCGTGGAATCGAGCATCAGTTCTCTTCTCCACACGTCCCTCAACAAAATGACGTTGTGGAAAGGAAGAACAGAACCTTGGTCGAGGTGGCTAGAATGATGCTAGATGAGTATAGCACACCGAGGAGGTTTTGGGCCGAAGCTGTTGCTACTGCTTGCCATATTGCTAATCGTGTCTTTGTGAGACCTTCTTTGGGCAAGACTGCTTATGAGCTTCGATTTTGTAGAAAACCCTCTGTCTCGCACTTTCGAGTCTTTGGATCTAAATGTTTTATTCTGAAGACAGGAAATCTAGATAAATTTGAGTCAATAACTTTTGATGGTTTATTTCTGGGTTATCCTGCACATTCGAGGGGTTTTCGGGTTTTTAATGCTGAAACTAACCTTGTTCAGGAGACATGCAATGTCACTTTTGATGAGACTAGCCCTGAAGCTAGATCGGATATTTAAGTGATACAGTGACAGAGAGCATATTCATAGAGGAAGATGATGAAGGATTTGATGTTCTTCCACCTGTTGCTGTTGATGCTCCTATTCCAAAGACAAGAACTCTTTGTGACTACTTCGCTTCAGATGAGGCTCTCGCATCTTCATCATCGTGATACTCATGAGGTTGAAGAGATGCTTTCTTCTCCGGTGCACCACTTCACATTCAAAAGTAGCACCCTTGGATCGATAATTGGTAATTTTCATGAGCGAGTCACTCGCCGGTATCACGATCCAAACCTCTAGTCTCATTCACTTTTGTTGCTTCTTTTGAACCTGCGATATATCACATGTTTTATCGGATTCTAGCTGGGTTAATGCCATGCATGAGGAGTTAGATAATTTTGAGAGGAATAAGGTTCGGAGTCTAGTAGAACCTCCTAGTGACCATAATGTTATAGCAACCAGTTGAGTTTTCAAAAACAAACAAAATGAGGATGGTTCTGTAATTAGAAACAAGGCTAGGTTGGTAGCTCAGGGTTTTAGCCAAGTTGGGGGTTAGATTTTGATGAGACCTTTACTCATGTTGCTAGACTAGAAGCCATTCGCATTCTGCTTGTATTTGCTGCATCTAAGGGCTTTAGATTATATCAGATGGATGTTAAAAGTGTCTTTTTAAATGGTTTCATAGAGGAGGAAATTTATGTTAAGCAACCCCCAGGCTTTGAGAATCCCAAGTACCCACATCATGTATTCAAGCTATCCAAAACCTTATATGGTCTTAAGCAAGCCCCTAGAGCCTGGTATGATAGACTTAAGACCTTTTTGCTTAAGAATGATTTTGAGATGGGTAAGGTAGACAAGATTTTGTCCATTCTTAGGCGTGGTAATAACTTCCTACTTGCTCAAATTTACATTGATGATATTATCTTTGGTGGTTCTTCTAATGCTCTTGTTTCTAGCTTTTCTGAGACAATGTCCAGGGAATTTGAGCTGAGTATGATGGGAGAGCTCAATTACTTTTTGGGGCTTCAAATTAAGCAATGCAAGGAAGGGATCTTGTTGAGGATTAAAATATTCATATATTATCTTAATATATGATAAAGACCATACGTCTTCGTGGTCGTAACTTCTAAAACACCATCGACCTACCTGGTCGTAGGTGCTACAGAAGTTATATAAATACCCTGGTCGGACAAAGTTCCAAACCTAGTCCATGACCAGGTAAGTGCTCGTAAAGCTATGAACAGGCGTCTGGGTCGAGTCCCCGACCACGCCACTCACTATGTGATGAATGAACCACGTGTTTCATATTCCGCATAATACAACACTATCACAGTTGATGATTTAACGTCTCCTAAATCATTAACCGCATAGCGGTTGACACCTTCACCAACCATGTCAAACTGCCACCTCTTTCCGACCAGACACGTCGCTCCCCAACGGGTGTCTCCTCGTGAGATAACTGCCACCGCTTCATCAAGTACTTAAGGAGGACCACAGAAGGCGGAAAGGGGGACAGAGACGAACACAGACGGAACACGGGAGAACAACGAACACACACGAAGACACGAGACAAGACATCAGCAACAGTCCTATAGAAGCACTTCAAGCGAGATATAGCAAAGTGTTGTGTTTTTAGATACTCTCAGTGTTTGTAATCGTGAGTTCATAGCAATAAAGAGCAAGTCAGATCCACTCCCAGGAGATACGCACATTTTTCCTCTTTTCATTTATATATTCGTAAGATCGGCGATTTGATCGTCGACAGCTGGCGCCGTCCGTGGGGTAGATAGTGCAAAACTTCTGAAGAGGTTCTTTGCTAAACTCATCCTTTTTCTTCATATTCGAAATTGCAAGTATGGCAGGAACATGGGATGAGGAGAAGCGGTTCGACTCGGATGACTACTCCAACCTTGACATGAAAGCTTTGCATCCGTGCCATGCAACATGGGAATCTTCATCCTCCTCCGATGGTTCGCAAGTTCTTCGACGACAAATAACTTGAGCGGATGGATGAAGATACACCGCTGCGCCAAGAGGCGCTCTCGAGGACAGTCGTTCACCGGTTGAACGTCGAATATTTTTCCAAGCCGGTTTCGACGGCGTGAAAAGGTGACAACACCTCACCCCACAACCCAAGGGTCAATATACCCTTGACACAATCATGGTCGACGGTATTCACCAACGGCCTCTGGAAATTCCAGCGACCAACCGACACCTGGTAACGGTGTCGATGAGACCTCATCGTAATGGGCGGTGGGGATGATAAAACTCGAGATTCGATCGACAACTCGTCGAATCGGTCGAGCCCGCCACGAAGACCTCGGGAGGTTCTCATCTCCGACCGGTCTCCATCGTGGAAGTCTCTCGTAGAAGCACCAAAAGTTCTCCACTAGTCACGAGTGGAAGCTCCTCGAAGATCATGCTTTGGAAGCATGAGGTTAACGCGATCAAAAATACGATCGTGATGCCATGCGATCTCGCACGACCGCCTCGCCACCACTGGCCGATGGAGATGGCGCGGCAATCAAGCACCACCTACCGAGGCAACGGAGCCGATGGACGCCCATCGCTTAACGCGTGGTGCGGCCCACCAAGGATGACAGGCCTGACGGAGTTAGGCCAAGGGTCCAGAGGAACTTCGGGTCTCCGAACGCCAACATCTTCGATGAATCCTCTGAGACCTTGATGTGATTCGAGAACTTGTGTCGTATTCAAGATATTCTTAATAATACTGACCCTGTTCTGGCTGAAGCTCCGGGCTTTACCCAATTGGTGGAGCAGGTATCGGAAATTCTTCAACGAACTGTGCAGCGCACGGAAGCGTGCAGGGGGCAAAGGATGTCACAAAGTCTAACGGTGACTTCATCTCAGCGCTCCTCCCTCAGTAGAGGGTAGCATGGTTACCCACCGGTACCTAGACCTCCTCGGCGATGTCGACCAGTAGGTCATGAAGGAAGAAGGTTGTTTCAAACAACGACCTCTTCCCCAAGCCTAGGAGAGCACCTTCTTGGCCCAGATGATCTCCGTCATCATCTGAACCATGCTAATGGTCAAAGACGTCATGATAACGTCTGCGACCGGATCGGGACGACGGAGCCTCGGTGTTCAAATCGAAGAAACCGATCTCCTACTAATCATAATCTGGCACCTTTTCCAAGAAGGCGCTATGAATCGATCCACAAAGTTGTCGAGCCTTTTTCTCGCAGGGCTCTAAGGCAGACGCTGGCCTAATAGGTTTCGACCTGCCAACATGGATAAATTCGATGGATCTCAAAATCCATTAGAGTTTCTCCAGATATATACCACTGCCATCAGAGCTGCTGGTGGTGATGGGAACGTGATGGCTAACTATTTGCCCACGGTTCTGGAAGGATCTGCCCGGTCTTGGTTGCTTAACCAACCGGTCGGATCTATTTATACTTGGGAACAGCTCTGCGATCTATTGATTGTGAATTTCCGAGTACGACGATCGCATCGAAAGGAGGATGATCTCCATCGAACTCGGCAGAACCAAAGGAAACTCTCCACAAGACATCAAAAGGTTTAGGCAGTTCAAATTTATTCCGAGATTGCGTAATCTTTTGTGATTCAGGCATTCAAGGCAGGTCTAAGGAATCGGCGGTTTACGGAGGATATCGCTATGAATCCTCCACGAACAACCGCCGAACTCTTTGACATGGCTGATAAATATGTGGCCGCTAGTGAGGTGGTTGAATGGAATGAAGCCATCGATCGAAAAGATAAAATCCCTCAACCTAGCCTTGAGAGGTCAGAAAAGAATCCCAAGAAGGTTTCAAGAAGAAGAAGCACCGCAAAATGGGCGCCAAGGAAGTCCTAGCGGTTCTAGATAAACCGTTCAAGGGTAAGAAGGACTATACCGGTCGGGGCAAAGCCAAAGTTCCGACCGATAGCCATAATAAAGGTAAGAAGTGGTGTCCACTTCACCAATGAGCGAGGCATGACTTGCGAATGCGTGTTTGGCAAAAGAAGCCGGAGGATTACTATGCGGGTAAAGGCCCGCTTCCCGCAATTCAGAGTTGGGGAAACAAGTTCCAAAAAGGACAAGGATGGCGATTTAAGAGATGGAGTACCAGGAGCCTCAACGCACGGTCAACATGATCTTTGGAGGTTCTTCTTCATACGACTCGCGCCGTCATCTGAAAGCCATGGAGCGAGAGGTCAACCTATCGGAACCTTCGATCATCACCAAACCATCAAGGTGGTCGGATACCGTAATCTCCTTCAAAGAAAGAAGATCGCCTCGCCTAAATCAACTCGTAGGGTAGGTTCCTATTATCGAGAGCCTACTATTAATAATTGCAAAGTCAATCGAGTTTTAATAGACGGTGGTAGTTCTTTAAATATTTTATTTTCAGGAGCTTTAGAAGATATGCAGGTTCCTAGAACAAAGGTAAAACCGGTGAAATATGTCTTTCATAGCATAGTTCCTGGTTCTACCGCCAAACCGATAGGACAAGTATCCTTACCGGTTATGTTTGGAAGCCCTGATAACTTCGAACGGAAAGATTTCATTTGACGTGGTTGATTTCAAACCGCATATAATGGAATTCTTGGTCATCCCAAGATTAGCAAAATTCTTGATAGCCACGCACTACGGTATCAAAGTTTGAAAATGCAAGGACCAAAAGGTGTGATCATGGTTTGTGGAGATCGCAAAATGGCATACGATGTGATCGAAGGTCTTTAGAATCGGTCGATGAGTGCCACCGTAAATTTCGACTCATCATGCATGCAGTCAAGCACTCCAAACCCAAGATAACACCCAAACCATCCGACCAGACCAAAGAGGTTCCACTCGACAAAGGTGCTCCTTCAAAAAACGCCATGTCGAGCAAATGATGGTGGATCATTTCAAAGGTCTTGATCGGAGCAGACTCGATCCTAAATAGGAAGAGTCGCCGTCTCCTTCCTCCGAGCAAACCAGATGTATTCGCATGGCAAGCATCCGACATGCCCGAGTCCCTGTGGAGGTGATCGAGCAACAGCTAGCGCCCACCGACAAAAATCGATCAAGGTAAGCTCGACGTTTCGCACCCGACCAGAAGGATGCCATCCAGTCTAAAATTGACAAGCTCTTAAAGGCTGGATTCATTCGTGAAGTACATCACCCTCAATGGCTGGCTAATCCTGTAATGGTTAGGAAGAGTAATGGGAAATGGAGGATGTGTATAGACTTCACAGATCTTAATAAAGCTTGTCCAAAGGATGATTTTCCCCTTCCTCGCATCGATCAACTTGTAGACTCTACCTCCGGGTGCGAGTTATTAAGTTTTTTAGATGCTTACTCAGGGTACCACCAGATTAGTATGAGTAAAGAAGATGAAGAGAAAACTTCCTTCATTACTCCATTTGGCACTTACTGTTATGTAAAGATGCCCTTTGGTCTCAAAAACGCTGGTGCAACTTTTCAAAGATTAATGCAGAAAACCTTCAACCCACAAATAGGTCGAAATTTGGAAGGCTACGTTGATGACTTGGTAGTGAAAAGTGTCAACTCCAGCGACCATATGCTTGACCTTAAAGAGACTTTCAATAACTTGAGAAGACACAACCTCAAGTTAAATTCGGAGAAGTGTGTGTTCAGGGTTTCCGCTGGAAAGCTGCTCGGTTTCCTAGTTTCGGCTAGAGGTATCGAAGCAAACTCGGCGAAGATATCGGCCATCCATCAGATGCGCCCCCCCGACCACGAAGAAGGAAGTCCAGAAGCTAACCGGTTGTATGGCAGCGCTAAGTCGTTTCATAGCCAGGTTAGGGGAAAAGGGACTACCTTTCTTCAAACTTCTTCAGAAGCATGGAAGTTTCAAGTGGACGACAGAAGCGAATGATGCCTTTGAAAAGCTCAAAGAGTACCTTACGAGCACCCGGCCTTAGTTTCTCCAAGACCGGAAACATCATGATTTACGTGGTCGCAACGCCACAAGTCGTCACGTGTGTCTTGGTCGTAGAACGTGAAAACGCCCAAGCGACCGATGTATTACGTAGTTTAAGTCTTACATGGGCCAAAGGAAAGATACCCACAGGTACAAAAGTTGCTTTATAGTCTCCTTATGGCTTCAAGGAAACTAATGCATTACTTTCAGGCCCACAAAGTGGTCGTGCCTACTGGATATCCCTTAGGTCAAGTCCTTGGAAATAGGGAATCGTTAGGACGAATAGTAAAATAGGCGGTGGAACTAGGGACGTTCGACCTCCATTTCATCTCACGAACATCCATAAAGTCTCAGGCAATAGCAGAATTCATTGCCGAGTGGACAAACCCGGAACTTAAGCAAGGACCTGAGTACGAGCACCACGACGAGTGGACAATGTACTTTGACGGTTCCTTAATGCTTAAAGGATCGGGGGCTGGAGTCGTCTTGATATCCCCTACCGGCGAACACATCAAGTATGCCGTCCCGGCTTTAACTTTCCGCTACAAAAATGTGGCGGAGTCCAAGGTTTTTGGCGGGACTTGAGCGGCTCGCTCGCCGGGATTCGCAAATTGCTAGTGAAAGGCGATTCTCAACTAGTAGCGAATCAAGTAGGGAAAGAGTACCAATGCTCGAGTACCAAGATGTCTTCCTATCCGCGGAAGTACGGAAATTCAAAAGCACTTCTTCGGTTTCCAGATCCAACATATTCCTAGAAAGGAGAACTTTCTAGCAGATCAGTTGGCACGGATGGCCTCTACTAGGTCAACCGTCCCGCTGGGAGTTTTTCTCGAGCAACTCGATTCACCCTCGGTAGTCGAGCATTCCGAGAACATCGATAGTTTACATCAGGTCAATCCTATTGACTCTGATAACTTAGATGCTCCAAAAAACGGTGACGATCAAGGTAGAGACTGGATGACATCGATCTACAATTATCTTCAGCGTGACCTAATTCCTGAAGATGATGTAGAGGCTGATCGTATAGCACGAAAGGCCAAATCATACACTCTAATCGAACGTACCTTGTATAAACGAGGATCTCATGGAGTGTTGATGAGATGCATATCTCAATCGGCTGGCATTAGGTTGCTAACCGAAATTCATGAAGGAGTCTGTGGAGCGCATCATTCCTACAGAACCTTGGTCGGTAAAGCCTTCACGCAAGGATACCATCGCCAACCGCCTTCATGATGCAAAAGAGCTCGTGACGGCGCGCATAATGTCGATTTCATAGCCGACAAGCACATTAGCCGGCACAAGCTTTGCAAACAATCCCTCTTTCTTGGCCTTTTGCAACTTGAGGACTGGACATTCTGGGACCATTCCCAAGAGCACCCGGGGGCTTCGAATGCCTGTTCGTCATGATTGACACGTTTACAAAGTGGATTGAAGCCGAGCCAGTTGTAAAAGTTACAACTGAAGCCGCTAAGAGGTTCATAAAAAAAATGTGATTACACGATTTGGTGTACCCAGTCGTATCATCACGGACAACGGTACCCAGTTTTCAAGCAGCAATTTCCAGGAATTCTGCGAAGAACTAGGAACCAAGATCCATTTCGCTTCAGTGGCTCATCCACAAAGCAATGGAGCAGTCGAGCGTGCTAATGGTATCCTAATACAGGGGATAAAACGCCGAGTATTCGACCAGTTAATAAAACGGTCAGGGGCTTGGGTTCAAGAACTTCCTTCGCTTTATGGGTCGTCCGACCACGACCGATCGTGCGACCCGTAAACACCTTTCTTTTAGTTTATGGGGCGAAGCTATGCTTCCTCCGAATTAAAATTGGCTCGCTCAAGACCGATTGTTTTAACTTAAGCAATCGGGAAGAACATCGACTGACGACATCAATTTCCTTGAAGAACAGCGAAACCAAGCTTTGATACGCTCGCAATCTACCAACAAACCATGCGAAGGTACTACAATCGTAAGGTGCAACCTCGCAACCTAGTCAGAGGTTATCCGTTCTCGGAAAAATTGAGCCAAGCGGCGCAATAAACTTTCCCCTAAATGGGAAGGTCCTTACACTGTGGTCGAAGTTACCCGACCAGGCTCAATACGATTAGCCATGTCAGACGGCAGGGTTTTGTCCAATTCATGGAACATTGACTAATTGCGTAAGTTCTTAGTTTAATTTCTTCATTTCATTTCATTTCATTTCGTTTAAATTCCTTTAAATATGATAATTAAATTTAGAGCAGAAACTGATGTTATTTATATGATGTTGCCCAATCCTGGTCGACTGCGGTTCGTATGCTCAGGTTTATAAAGTGTATAGTTTATGTTTCAAAATTATGTTCTACTCTTGTTTGGCTACTGGTCGGGACACGGAAAACCTCCTAGTCGAAGTCTCTCCTTTTTCGCACGTGGTTCCGTCCACTGGAAGGAGCTTCCTAGCGACGGTCTTTTTCCTACGATCCTCGCTGCCAGTCGGACTAAGAGCATGAGCACGCCTTATAAAAATATTTTATACCTTTATTTCCTAGCTAGGTTCATTCCGACCAGTATTAAGCATCGCATAGAAGTAAAACCACTTTCCTGCTTTTAACATGTGTTTTTTATGTTTTTCCCTCTTATCAAGGAGAATTCTTTATTTTTCCGACCATATGTTGTCTTAGTAAAGTACTTCGATCATTAAAAACAAATTTACAACTAGCCGAAACCTACACGGTTCCGATCATAAAGGTTTCCTAGTATTACCACGATCAGTTTTTTTATCGATCAGTACATACTTACAAGTAATGGTTGAGATTTGAATTTATATTCTTGGCCTCAGGTAGTACTATTATATAGTAAAGATCTTCTACTATATAACAGTCGGGGGCTAGGTAAGATACAAATTCACAAGTCGACCGGATTAATAAAAGAATTTTTTCTATTTTGATGAGAGAAAGGTAAGTCTTTACATTGTATGCATTGTTTTCTCCTCGCATTTATAAACCGCTAGAGAATGCCTAAGTTAACTCATCGCTAGATGGAGATCCGATTTCCATCTCTTCGCGACCTTCTCGCTTAGAGGTTTCATCTCTGCGAGGATCTGATTTGCCTCTGCGGGTAAGCATTTGAAATCCTCTTCGATGGCTTGAAGGTTAGTTGATGGGTCGGAAGCTTTCAGTTTTGCCAAAGCAAGACTGACTTTACAGGCAATAGACTCCTTAACGGAATAGGCATAATTCTCCCTAGTAGTCTTGAGCAAGACCTTGAGCTCTTCCAGCAAAGAGCCTAGGTAGTTGACCTTCTCCATTGGGTCGCTCAAGGAAGGCAAGCTTGATCCCGCGCCCATATCAAAAAGCATTTTGTTTAGCGTGGTGATCTTCTCGTCCAGACTGAGCACGAGAGCTTCCCCCTTGTCCTGCTCAAATTCTAGAGCTTTTTTCGCTCTGGTCAATGCTTGTTTTTGTTCTGCATAGACAAAGCAAGTATTAAGTAAAAAGATTGGAAGACATATTGAGTCATGACTACGACCCGCCACCTTCCTCTCTTCTTGGAATCATCCAAAAGCTTTTTATTGCTGGTCGTCAAGTCTTCGATCGACCAGTTCTTAGCCTGAAGTTCTTCTTCAAGCTTTATTCTTCTGGCCTTTTCAGCCAAAGCTTCTTCTTTTATTTTCTCTAAATCTATCAAAAGAATTCTTGATAACGGAGAATAAATAGAAGGAAAGTCTTAAAAAGAAAAAAGAAGAGGAATTCTTACTCTATATTTCAGAGTGTTTTTCTTCTAATATCCTAACTCGCTCGGTTAGTCCTCCGACCGTAGCGAGGTTTTCGATCATATGCTGCACAAGTAGCATTTCTTCCATAAACTTTCTTGTAAACTTCAAGAAAGGTTATGGAGAAGATTGAAGACACTTACCCGAATTACGGCATCATTGTAATCGGTAAAAAATTTATCGGGCTTCGCCTGCGTTAGGCGATCCGATATCCTCCCCCAATAATCATCAAGTTCCTTACTCGCGACAAATCGAGTTGAGAAAGGAAACTTCTTAGTTTTGGGGGGATGACCTTCAAGTACTGGAACCTGTGGAAGATCTGCAGTGGTCTCTACCTCCGTTGCCGGCATAGTGACTACTATGGGATCTAGCTCAGTTTCCGGTGCCGAAGTTGGCTCGGGGGCTCCTCCAACCACGTCATCCTCAAGATGTCCTACCTGAGGAAGACAATGGCCAGGACCACTTCCGATCGCCTGACCTGTTGAATGCGATTGGTCGGGCTTACTGAGGATTCAAAGCAGATCTGCACAAGAGAAACAAAAGTTCAATTCTACTTGGAATATACGAGGTATGTTTTTCATATAAAATTGTACATACCGATTGTTTTCTTAGTCTTGATCTTATAGCTACCGGTTTAAAATCCGTTATTGTTTTCTCTTCTTTCCAATTGTTCCCACCAGTTCCGAACTGGTAGGTTCAATTGTATTCTTGTAATACTCCGGAATAGAATTCGGTGAATAGAATGAAGCTGGAGGGGTAAAAGACAATTGCAAATTCGGAATTTCCAGTTCAGCGGGGGTTTTCTTTTTCTTCGCCAACCTGGGCGCGGGCCGCCACCCAGGAGGCCCAAGAGGCCGGCCCAAGGGGGGCCGGCCAAGGGAAGGGGGGAGGCGCCCCCAACCCTAGCCGCCTCCCCCATTCCTCCTCTCCCTCCCCTTGAGCCGCCACCTCCCATCCCATGGCCGGCTCCTTGCTGCTCCTCGTGTCCTTGCTGCTGTGGTGTGGTCTCCGTGATCCCGGTGCTTCTCCCCAAGATCCCCTCCGACATCTCCTTTCCCCGCCGTCGTCACCGGCCATCCTTCGCATCCTTGCGGTCGGCCCTTTGGAGAGGGAGGAGAGGAGAAGGGAGGGAGGCCTTAGGGAACCAGATCATCGTCGTTCTTCGGGTCTTCAAGGGTAACGAAAGTCCCGATTCACTGTTTGTATTAGTTTTGTTGCACTTTTGTTCATTTGGATTGGTTTAGACTGCGAATCCAGATCTGTCCAGATTAGTGCAGTAGTTTGTGCGTGGTATTGAAGGCCTTTAGAGGCCGAATCTCAGGTCGACGTCTTCTGGAGAATTGTTCCTGGTTTCATTAGCTTTCTTTTGGCACCTGGATCACGAATTTTCACCCAGTAGATTAAAAGTTATGACTGTTTTACTACGTGCTGGTCTGTCTGTCAGAACTGCTGGGTATAGTCGGTTGCACCTAGGTTTTGATCTAGTTAGATTCAGAATCAGATCGGCCACCCAACTAGGTTTTTGAAGATAATTTCACCATATTTCCAGGCTGATAAAAATCACTTTATTTGGATCAGTGGTTTAAAAGTTAGAGCATTTTCTTTAGGGCTGTTCTGAATTCTGGGCAGACTGCAGTTGTAGTTTTTCATTGGATGGTTAGACCTCTGTATTTGCCGAATTATAGTTTACCATCAACTAGAGTTTTGTAGCCAGTTAAGTTAAGAAAATTTGAGCACTGGTTTCAGGTCTTTTGGACTTACGGTTTTTTATTGGTGAATTTTCTAGTAAAACTGCCAGATTAGGGATAATTGAAATGTTTGGGTAAATTGATCAAATTGAACTTTTATTTGGTTAGTTTGGTTAGAGATTGAGGGAGGACACGTGTAGCATTTCCATACTCGCTTGTCCTCATTTCGATTATTTTATATTGTAGGCGGTGAAGCGGTGAGTGGAGGGGTATCTCAATTACCTCCCAACCCGTTGCAGCGCGGCAGGCAAGTAATTTGTATTCAATGATTGATGTCATGTATGATGTGTGAATGAATGCTTACATTGGTTCGTATTTGTAGATGAATGCCCTGTGTTCTTTTCATTTATGAGTACTATTCAATATTGACATGGGATCATCATGACATGCATACATTATTTTGGTAAGCCCCATCAATTCCAGTATGGGCACTTGAAATCCCATCAATTCCAAGATGGGTACGTGAGTCCACCATTCCAATGTGGGCCACGTTACGTGAGTCCACCATTCCAATGTGGGCCACGTTGGACAATCGTGATGAAACGTTCTTCATACGATTACTTTAAGTGAACACCGACGGGTGATTCACTCGCTATCTGCGTATATATGCCGCAATATGTCCATTTCCTTCAATGCACCATTCCACTTCATCCATTCATAAATTGGTTTCAGTAGTTGTTCAAATTATGTTTGTGATATATTGCTCATTGTATGTTTGATTGTTACATACTGATTGCTTCTTTGAGTCTTTGGCTCATTCTTGCTTTATTGTCTTATTTAGGTAAATGACAAGGAAGAATGATCTTGTGGAGGGTAGTTCATCACGTTGCACTCACTATCATATATCAAACAATTTGAGGACTTTTATTGTCGTTAATTATGATTTGTGTTGCATTGTAATAAGCCATCATGGCCTTGTTTACCATATCTTTCTGAATTGTTTACTTCCATTTCGTTGATTAAGACTTGAGGATGAATACTTGTTTTCATACATTCTTAAGACTTGCTTCACCTTATCATGCGATTTGTTGTTATTCAATTGAAGAGTAGTGATTGTAGGTGACATCTTGACTTCCTTATAGTCAGGGTGTTACAATTCTCTACACTCCCGATCAGGAGATCAGAAGCAATGTTCTCGACCATCTGGTCGAGAGCAAGGTCCTTAATTCCTGGATCAGAAAGTGTAGTCTCACTATGTAACACCCCAGCCCAACACTGAGCCTAGAATGCCACCACACTACTCTCTAAAGTAATAATTAACGACACACTATAAAATTACATCAGGAAAACAACAATCAATATATCCAGGGATCACAAAAGAACATGCATAATTATGGTTCAAACGATAACAAATAATCAAGTGGAATAAAACCAGGTAAATAGTCCAAAATAGTATCAACCAATGAATCCAAATTATTAAAGCAAATAGTCTAGTCCAAAACGTTGTCCTAAACTTTATTCAACCTCTAACATGTCCAAGAGTAATCCAATTGTGAATGAAAAGATTCTTATGGCAAATGATCATGTGTTGTCCATGTGCTCTACTCGCTCTCAGTTACGGCATCCTCGAAGATCACCTAAAGACAACAATAGAGCAAGGGTGAGTCCACGACTCAGCAAATACATCCATAAACAACGCACAATAATAAATCAACAGCATTCAATAACTTCATTATCATCACAGGTACTTCCATTAATATTCTCATGCAGTTATCTTCTCTTTGATTCACAACCATTAATCTCATGTAACAATGCAAATCTAGTCTACATGTCCACATGCACTTCTTTCGCGTATACCGGTATAGCATGAGTGAATGCTCGCGACAACATTCACTCTCAAGCCCGTTCCTCCATAAGGATCGGGGACCTCCTCCACTCCCGTGGAGTTGTGATCATTCATGATCACCTGCTCATATGCAAAGATGCTTATGAATGCAAACATGCAAACTCCATCATAAACATCATATCCAACTTTTCATCATGTCCATTAACAATATAAATCCATACTATTCCATTGCTTGCAATTAAATAAAGCAGAAGCACAGCAATAATGGTAATGGAAGATAAAGAAAACAGTGATCAATCATTGATCGTTGTCTACCATGCACTTGCCTTTACTAGTTGCGACGCACAATTTGGCTAGCAGATGGTAACAAGTACGACGCCTCTCCTACATTAAATACACAAACTTCAATACAAGCTACAGCAACAAGAATAGCAATCAAGATACTTCGCTCCTACTCGACCCCAAATATACCACGTTACTCCGGTACCGAATAGTTACCCAATACTGTCTTAGTACTAAAACGAACGTAACTTTTGACTCGAAAGTCCGATCACAACAAACCACCCCATTCTGGATTCTTTATAAAATTATCCACATTTTCTTAGATTACAAAGTCTTCTAATTAAATCATCTAACCCTCCGTATTTAGCCCAGAAAGTTGGTCTGCCCGCTTCGGAACAGCAGTCTTACTAAATTCATAACTTTTATTTTATTCAACCAAAATTCGCGTTCTCAGATTCTACAGAACCATTGGAAAATTATCTACATCTTTCATGTAGATCAAAAACTCTAATTAGTGGATTTACTATTTTTAATAACCGATCTACCAAAACAGCGCCGAAATACGACAACCCCAAGGACAGCAGTGTTCCGAAAATCATATCTCGAAATCTACTTGTCCGATTGACATGATAAAATATGCTAAAGAAATATATCGAAATTATCTACAATTAACTAGTAGATGAGATTTCCAAAATTCGTCATTAAGGTACCCGAATAAATCGTTCAACAGAGCGGCAAAGTTAAACAAGTCTATTAATCGATATCTCACGACTATAAACATCATAATAGTCTCCTTACTAACCCAACAAATCATTCTAGTCGCATGCATATAATGCTACGGCCAAACTAATCAACTACTAATCATGTTATTAGTTCAAGAAGAAACCAAAGCACTAAAAGTTAATCAAGTATTGATTCGGCTTAAAGCCAAAACTACTACTAATTCACTTGATTAGTCAAAGCAGTAAACCACCTAATCGGTACGGTGCTAGCAAGAGGCGAAAAAACAAATGCCAGTCACTGGTTTTTTTTCCACGCGCAGCGGTCATTGGTTCGGTGCGCACAACGACCTCGGTCGGCGGTTAGCGTATGGCCGCAGCAATTTCACGCGCAACAAAGAACGCAATGCGGCAGCGAAGAACGAGAGCGGCCCACGCAGCAGCGGCGCCCACGCGACGATTCGCTCGGCGCCGCTTCCACGGCGGCGGGCGGCGTCGGCGGTGGCACCGGCTCGGCGCAATAAAGCAGATCCTCCACGCAGCAATAAAGAAGGCTGGTCGCCTTGTGGCGCGCAAGCTTCCAGGAGAAAAAGAAAAAAAAACTGGCGGCGGCGCGGTGGATAAAAAAATGAAAGGATTGCTAGGGTTTCTAAAATTCCCACCATCTATTTATATAGCTCTTAAAACTCTGAAATATCCTATTTTCACGTATTCTTTTTATTTAATTACGCACAAGCCCTTAAAGACATTATTATTATTTATTTATTTATTTTTCAGAGTATTACACACTAGTCTCCGGAACAGCTGCCTCATGGACAACTATACGAGACTCAGTGATTGCCACCTGGATTAATAAACAAAATTAATCAAGTGAAGAATATACTTCATCTTGCAGAAGTTATTTCTTTCAGTTACTTACCTCAGCGTGACCGCTGCCTTCAGCGATCACAAGGCTGGTCGAATAATCAATAGGCTCACATGTCTCGGTAGCCTCATTGATCATGAGTCCGACCAACTACACATAAAGAGGATTAGAACTGATCGAAAATAACCGGAAAGGTGAAAAGAAGTTAATACACTTACCCTAAGTCTTTCAGCCCTCTCTTCAACACTAGCAAGTGCTAGGATTTGAGGAAAGCTAGCCTTGTCATCAGGTTCGCCAGCACAGATCATCTTGATCCTATTTCTGACGTCCTCAGAAGACAAGACTGCAAATGCAAATGAAAGATCTTAGTTTTGCGAAGATAATCAACTCGCAAAATAATCTGGTCGGGATTTTCTGAAAAATTACCTGGATCAGAATCCTTAGTAGCATCATCGCCACCGATGAACCAGAGCATCGAACGTGCCCTGGTCTTTAAAGGACTAATCCTCCTAATGGAAAAGTCCTTACAATGTGCCAGGAAGTTAAACCCCTGACACTCAAGAGATGGATAGCCTCAATCCATCTCCCAACTTCTCCCTCCTTCTTTGAGGAGGAACGCCAACGTGAGTTCTCGACCGCCTTCTTACCGTAATCTGCACCGCCTTCTCGCGTAACCTTCATGTAGAACCAGCTTCTCTTCCATGACGACCAAGAGGATTTCGAGTACATACGAATGTACTTGTCAGCCTTGCCGTCATGAAGCCTTAGGGTACATTCCCCAGGGGTGCTGGTCGTTTTCTTCGTGTTCGCCATCTGGTAGTAATACTTGAAGAGTTCCATCGTCGGTGGAATCCCCAAGTATGCTTCGCAGAGGTAGATGAAGATGCTCAGGTTTGCAATGGCGTTGGGAGCAAGGTTGATCAACTCAACCTCATAAAACTCTAGCACTTGGAAGAGAAAAGAATGTGCTGGAAGCTTGAGCCCGCACTCAACGTACGCGAGGAACACCGGGATTTCTCCCTCCTCGCCGCTTGGGCAGTGCTCTCCAAAAGTCGATCTCCAAGAGATCAAACTCCTGTCGGGTAGCAACCCAACCCTCTCCAAACTCTCCAATTTTCTCTCACTCAGATCGGAGATCGACCAGTTTGAGATGAGGTCCGACATGATGTTTTCCTTTTTTGGATGAAGAACTCAAAGAAGATTTTCTTGGAGATAGAGGCGTAAAGGTTTAAAGCACTCAGCCGGGTTCGTTTTATAGGCACTTCACTGTAACCGACCCTACGAGAAGTCCAACGGGCAAATACCTTTTCGCTTGGCGGACAGAAAGGCTTTTTCCTTTTTTCCAAAGCAGTTTCTCAACTTTAAAAATGAATACAGACCGCCTCGAGTCCCACGGCATTTAAGGAGAGGTCTGTCCGATATGATTGCATCGGAGAACGTGTCCGCACGACCAACATTCATTTAAAAGTTCGGGGGCTAGCTGTTGAGGATTAAAATATTCATATATTATCTTAATATATGATAAAGACCATACGTCTTCGTGGTCGTAACTTCTAAAAGTCCACCGACCTACCTGGTCGTAGGTGCTACATAAGTTATATAAATACCCTGGTCGGACAAAGTTCCAAACCTAGTCCACGACCAGGTAAGTGCTCGTAAAGCAATGAACAGGCGTCTGGGTCGAGTCCCCGACCACGCCACTCACTATGTGATGAATGAACCACGTGTTTCATATTCCGCATAATACAACACTATCACGGTTGATGATTTAACGTCTCCTAAATCATTAACCGCATAGCGGTTGACACCTTCACCAACCACCCTTGCGGTTGGTGAAATGGTCAAACTGCCACCTCTTTCCGACCAGACGCGTCGCTCCCCAACAGGTGTCTCCTCGTGAGATAACTGCCACCGCTTCATCAAGTACTTAAGGAGGACCATAGAAGGCAAAAAGGGGGACAGAGACGAACACAGACGGAACACGGGAGAACAACGAACACACACGAAGACACGAGACAAGACATCAGCAACAGTCCTATAGAAGCACTTCAAGCGAGATATAGCAAAGTGTTGTGTTTTTAGATACTCTCAGTGTTTGTAATCGTGAGTTCATAGCAATAAAGAGCAAGTCAGATCCACTCGCAGGAGATACGCACATTTTTCCTCTTTTCATTTATATATTCATAAGATCTGCGATTTGATCATCGACAGATCTTCATCCATCAAACGAAGTACACTAAAGACTTACTCAAACATTTCGACATGGGTGACTGCAAGCCAATCTCCACTCCCATGGCAACTTCGACTGTTTTGGATCCAGATGACACTTTTCTGAATTTATTGATCTTTTTGAACTTTTTAGGTTTTTAGGCTTTTATTGCATCTCATTGTATCATATTGCATTCATATGAAAAATCCAACAAGTGGTATGAAAAATCCAACAAGTGGTATCCAAAAAGATGCATTGTAATATAAGTTTTCTACTTATCTTTTGAAATTGATGATGCTTTGCCTATTACCTTTAGAGTTTTAGTATTTCAATTCTTGCTCAATGTCATGTCTAGTTCTTTGACTTGCTAGAATTATCATGTTTTCACATATACAGAAAAGTCTTTGCTGTATGAGCTAGAATTCTAAACAACTCGAACTAAAAACTGCAATTTATGTATGTTTTTGCTAGTTGCGCAATTAGTGCTCCTTTTATGACATTGGCCCTGTCGGAATTGCTTTGTTAGCTCTTGAATCTAAAATTGACCATTACTTGAGCTCCTTGTGTTCTTGAGATTCTAAAACTGCTCTAGTGAAACATGAAAAAGTCAAGATTGTCTTATGCTTAAATTGTTCCAAACTACTCTTACGAGACTGCTTGTCAAAGACATGAACTTGGAGATAGTTTGAAGATCCAGACGATCTCATGGGGACTGCTTGTCAGAAATGACATGAACCTCAATATTTGTCGCCCTGGTAGAAGCTTAGGAAGAGTTTGTGGATGGCTCCTAGTCCAGGATCTTCTTCACTAAGATATACCTTTAATCAACTTCTGATCGAAGCTTAGGATGAGTTTGTGGATGGCTCCTAGTTCAGGAACTTGTCACTAAGTTAGATCATTAGTCAACTTCAATATTCAGTGCAAATGAGAAAACTGTTGAAAAATGGGCGTTTGAGAAATTGAGCAAAATGATTCAATACAGGACCTGATTGACTCTTAATGTGGTCTTTGTTCGATTTTTTATCTCACTTTGACATTTTGACATGGCCAGTTTCACTTTAGGATCCTCATGATTTAACTTGGTGAATTTGAAGCTTTGCTTAAATTGATCAAATCTATTGCTTTACTTTTGAGCCTTCGTGCTTAGCTTTGATATATATGTCTTATCATGATCTTGCTAGCTTTGTTAGGCTTGATATGTTGTTTGTGCAATATTAGAGATGCTAGCTTGTTCTTTTGGGTAATCTCCAAAGCTTCTTGTAATCAAAAATTAAAAAATACAAAAAAATGAAGCTACTACATTGCACTTCATGTATACTCCTTATGCTTCTTTCTTCATTCTGCATTTGTTATCTCTAGATGAGAACAAGGCGTGATTCCTTGATGACTCCACTTCAAAGAGGAAGAAGATATTTCAATGTTGGGGGGAAGATAAATCATTATTGTACAAAGGGGGAGAATATATATAAAAATGATAAAAAGGAGAGAAATTGGAGAATTTGAAATTTTCTAAAATCTGAGGATCATAGTGAGGGGGAGTTTTTGAATTGCATTCTTATTGTCTTCTTCATTCTTCTGAACTTGAATTGCATTTATTAATCCTCACAATGATCATAGGTAAATTAAACAATTGTTCTTTCATATGGACCTTAAGTGAGATTTTTTACTCTTTTCTGGAAATCAAAGTTTTTATACTTTCTTTTGCCTTATCTCACATGTCTATGCTATTCTGATGCCAGCTTGGTCATTTTCATTGCTTTTTCTTGCTTATGGACCAAGTTATGCCTTTGTGCGCAAATGAAAGTATTTTACTTTTCAAAACTCTAAATTATATTTTTTGGATTATTGCCAATGTGTTCATCAAGGGGGAGATTGTGGATATCATGGGGATATGCTCCAGATCTTAAGATGATGTGATAATTAGCAATGGCGTTTACGGTTTGTCGTTTCACGTGTTTCCGGCAAAGTTACAGTGCTGTCAGGTCTGAACTAGTCTGACTGGCCAATAGCCAACGGTCAGATCGGTCCCAAATCGGTCCGACCGGCCATAAGCGGCGGTCGGACCAGTCAACGTCAGAAAGTGTTGAATTGAGCTGGGCCAAAAATAGAGGGTGTAGGCAAGAGAGGGGATTCTATTGCACTTGGTCCTATAATTTTTGGAATCTCCAGTCAAAAGTTCTATTGGTTTGAAATTTCCAGTAGGTTTCAGTTTTCAGAGGTCGAAAATTGGCTAAGTCATTACTGGCGTCTGACCGGCCAATAGCTGGCGGTCAGACCGGCCAGGGTGGGTGGTCAAACCGGCCCTAAGGGCGGTCTGACCTATTTTCACTTGGTTTGTCGCCTGTCGTGGCGGCGATTCCCGGTTGTTAGGTCAAAGTTATGAGTTTCAGACCATATATGTTACATGATGCGTATTTTGACTAACATGGGTCAACTTGTGAAGAACTTGTTCCCAAATTTGGTTTACCTGTCTATTGTTGCAGGTTGCTTGGGGGTCAATGACGGTCAACGGCGAGGATGATCGGGACTAGGCTTGGAGAGCTGAGGTCCAGAACGATCGACGATGTCGGGTGAGGTCGATGTACTCAAGCATGGTGCAAGATGGACAAGGGTGACCTATTAGCTAATCCGAGGCGCAAGATGGCGTTAGGTGTAGCTAGTTAGGTCAAGGGGTGTTAAAGACGGTGCATTAAAATGCATGTGTATGTGTTCCGTTTGTTTTGGGCCTTAACGGGAGCCCAATAGAGTCAAACTTGTAGAAGGTCCAAGCCTCCACTATAAATAGGGAGGAGGTGGTCGCACCTCTTCTTCATCTCTTTTGAAATTTTTGTAAACCCTAATTTTCTTAGGGAGAGCCTTTGTGGAGGCTAGGGTTCTTGATAGTTTGATGTGATTTTCGTACTCTTGGATTGAGCATTATCCTCCATTGATGGAGAGGTCAGAAGCCCATATCATATCAATCAATCAAAGGAAAGTTTGATCAATGTTTTGTCTCACTGCGTTCTTTCTCTCTATTTGATGATTTTGGGTCTTTCTTTGATCCATGAGTTTTTGCTTGGTTTCTTCACGTGATCTATCTTGCTATGACGTGTGGGATTCTATCTAGGATCATCTTGATCATCAATCACTCACGAGCAAGAGTTTTGACCTAGTTTTCGTTTTGGCCCGGTTTTGCACCTTTCTCATCTCAAACAGAAAAGGAACGCAATTCTCCCACGAATTATCATAATATACGATTGGGATAGCTTCCTAATATCATAGAGAACGTGTGTTCCAAGTTTCATCAAGTTTGGATTAGTAGATCAAAAGTTTCATCTATTTGCATCTTCTTCATCGGTTTGTTTTACTGTTCTGGAGCCCGACGGTCAGACCGCCCTGTCCCACCGGTCAGACCGGCAATACCAGCGGTCAGACCGCCATCTACCAAGCGGTCAGACCGGCCAGCAGTTTATTTTGCTTTAATCTTTGTTGATTTTCTCTTATTGCTTAGTGGTTGAAATTAGATTCAATATTAGTCTTTCGCTGTACTGATATACTGATCTTCATAGTTTCTATAGCTACTGGAGTAAAGTTTTATTGAATTAATTATTTGTAAAAAAGTGAGTGTGCTCCTATTCACCACCCCCCTCTAGTCGCCTTTTCGGTCCAACAGTTTTAAAAGGAGACCTCATGACACTTTTGGATGAACAACACACTACCATTAATGAGGCCATCGATAGAAAGATTCAAGCTATCGCGACCGCATTGCAAAGACTCAATCAATGATAGTATTGCGCTCACTACACACCTTGAAAGAATGGTGAATCAACCACGTAACAATGGACGCGAGTATGATCATGATGCAGCCCAGAATTTTGAGGTGGGAGATGATAATGAGAGGAGAAACCGTCTTTGTTCTTGCCGCTTTTCTTGACCAAGATGCACGTCAATGACACCGTTTACATCACAACCGTCACGGTATGGGAGATAATAATTTTCAGCACCACAATGCTCGTGTTAATGATGACCTATTTGATAAAGTTAAATTTGCCAAACCATCTTTTGTGGGTATTTATGATGCTGAAATCTATCTAGATTGGGAGATGACAGTTGAACAAAAATTTAATACCCATCTAGTTCCTGAAGTGCATAGAGCCAGACAAGCTACTACTGAATTTAAAGATTTTGCTATCATTTGGTGGAATCAAGTAGTTAATTCTAGCTTAACACCTGATACATGAGATAGATTGAAGGTAGCTATGCGTGCTAGATTTGTTCCTCTTGCTTTTAAACGTGATATGCGTAAGAAATTACAACGCTTAGACTAAGATAGTAGATCAATCGAGGAATATTTCAAGAATTACAAATAGGCATACTGCGTTGTAATGTTGTTGAGGATGATGATGATAAGATGGCTCATTTTTATGGAGGCTTAAGCTGTTAAATTCAGGAGATGGTTCATTACAAAGAGTATAATGATATCAATAGGTTGTTCCAGCTTGCTTGTTTGGCAGAAAAGGAATTGCAGGGTAGGCAACAAAAGACAAGGAGCAATTTTGGAAGTACGTCTACATTGAGATCGACGCCGGGGCAAGCCAAGACAGCCTCGCCTCCAGTTTTTCAGTCTACCACCCCCTTCGTGAGTAGGGAGCGTTCAGCAGCACCACCCTACCGTCATGCACACCCAAGACGAGTAAATCTACTAGTGTGTAGGCACCAGCGCAGAGCTCTTCATAGGTTGCTTCCACAGACGCGACGACGGATATTGTGTGCCACCGTTGCAAAGGATGGTCCACGTCATGAAGGATTGCCTAAGTCAACGAGCGTACATTGCAACAGAAGACGGTGGTTATGTAAGTGCTAGTGATGTTGACGATGAATATGCTCTTGTAGCTAACCTTGTAGGTAATGATGATGATCATGAGGCAGATAGCGATGGTGAGAAAATTTTAGGTGCCGCTACTACGAATAATTATAGGACCATAATTGTGCAGCGACTGTTGAGCAATCAAAGGGAGCAAACGGAGAAGCTACAATGCCATAATTTGTTTAAGATGTTCCTCATCGTGAAGAACTGCACGTTTGTGTCATAATTGATCGCGGGAGCTGTAATAACTTGGTGAATTCAGGTTTGGTCAAGAATCTTGGCTTGACCACACGTGCACATTCTCACCTGTACCACATTCAGTGGTTCAACAACAGTTGTAAAGTGAACGTAATACAATCTGCGAGAGTGCATTTTTCTATTGGTTCCTATCATGGTGTTGCTGATTTCGACGTAGTGCATATGCAAGTGTAACACCCCAGCCCAACATGAGCTTGTAATGCTACTAAAATAACAAGTTAAACATAATTAACTAAAACTCTTTACCAAATTCCAGCAGAACCTCCTTTGTATAGTTACTATACTGGAGGTTCCCACAAGCAAATATAACAAGAGGTAGTCTAATAAAAAAAACAAATGATCCAAACATAACCCACATAGGCTATTCATCTTTATCAAATAGACATATGAAAGTACATCATAAGTATCCAATTTTTAAACTCCTTTATTACAGTCTAATCCAATCAAGTAATGATCGTAAGCAGAATTTTAGGTAATTCATCCATCTACTGAATTAATTTTCCTTTTATTCTCATGTGTGTATATAGTGCGAGCGTGCAACTACCCTAGCCCTTCCTTTCTCCCATGCATGCCGATCTCATACAGGTACCTAAAACAAAACAAACAACAAGGGGTAAGTCCAAAGACTCAAAGAAGCATAATAATTGGTAACAACAGTATAAGAAAGAAACCCATCAATTATACATCACAAATCTATTCACCGAATAAACCACATACACATGACATGCAACCTGCTCATATGCTCATATGCTCTTTGTCTTTATCTTTGTCTTTTTGCATTTTACCGGTAATGCAAAATGCGCATCCGTCGATGCACACCCATGCCTGTGCCATCTGGCACAGGGACCTTTGCCCATACTTTGCAAGTATGAGGATCCTTGCCCATTCTCTTCAAGCATGGGGACCTATTGCCCGTCACCAACATGACGGGGACCCAACTCTGGCTTGATCAACACATGACCAAGACTTCAATAAACTACATGATGCATATGTATGAATTCTCCATTTGACAACAATATACATCAATAACAACATTGCATATGAATATCCTACTCATACTACAAAACTCACAAACATAGTCCTTCCAACTTTCAATGCAACCATGGTAAACACGTAACTCGTAACAATAGAGTCCATGCACATTACCAGGCATATGACCAAATGTTGAGAGGGAGAAGAAAGTATGAGTAGTCCTTCCAACTTTCAATGCAATCATAGAATGTATCGGTCAAGTCATTCAATTGTAATACCCCGGAAATGAATCGGGTAACTAGAAATTCAGCTGGGAGAAGAGAGGGAGAAGAAAGGAGTAAAAATTCTAAAATTAAGAGGGGGTTTTCTACATTATTTGGACAACTGGGCGCATGGGTCATGCACAGGGGCAGCCCACCTATGGCCGGCCAAGGGGGGGGTTCCCACCTCCCCCAAAACCCTAAACTCTTCCTCTCCCTCCCCCATTTCCCCCTAGTAGCCGCCGCCCCCATCCCCCTTACTGCTGTGTGCCGCCCCTCCTCACCTTCCCCCTGCGCCATCATCTCCTCCACAGCTCCTTCCCCTCCCGTGAAGCCCGTTCATGTGGTCCATTGGAAGGGAGGCAAGGAGACGACTTTTGGAGGGCCGAACAAGGAGCAGAAGCAGATCTGATTTGTGCAGCGTCGTTGCTCATCGGTTTTGGGTAAGATGCGCACGTTTTCTGATCTTACCATCTCTTAGAAAGTTGTAGCCCTAGATTTTATATTTCTTTTGGCACCTAGATCACCTGATTTGGAGTCATAGTTTAGGAGTTATGGCCGTTTTTCTACAACTGTACAGGAAAGCTGACGAGATTTGGCAGTCTGCATGTCTAGCCAATTTGTATTTTTTAGGCCGAATCTGAAGGGTCACCCAACAATAAAGTTGTAGACATTCCAGTAAGATTTCAGGATTGATAAATAACATATTTTTTAGAGGTGTGAATCAAAAGTTATTGAATTTTTACTGTCATTGTTGTCCGATTGTCGATCGAGGGAAAGCAACAAATTTCACCAGAACATTAGGGTTAATAGAAGGCCGAATCAGGAGTCTTTCCCAACTAGGTTATTTTAGCCTGTTTAATAATATTTCTAAATTGATAAAGATCATCTCAATTGGATTTGTAGAGTGAAAGTTATGCCATGTTATTTACTGATGTGCTGTATTCTGGATAGATGTCTGTCAGTTGTTTTCAACGGTTGTTTAGACCACTATTGTTGCCGAATCAAAGAACCCCACCAACTAGAGTTTCGTAGCCTGTTACGTTAAGAGTATTTGAGCACTAGTTTCAAGTATTTCGGAGTTACAAATATTTAATTATGATTTTTCTCGTACTACTATCCCGGGAAGCATGATGCTAGACTGCCAGGAAATTTGGGTAGAACCTCTCTTTGAGTCATAGGTCTTGAGAAGTTAGATTAAGGGGTGTAAACGGAGTCCATCAGTCATCGTATTTATTGTTACCGCTATGCTTGTGTAGGAGGCGGAGTTCCAGAGTAGAGACACTAATTTTGCTTTCTCGTGTGCCGTAGTGCGAAAGAAAGAAACAGGCAAGTGCACCTATATTGTGGTTGTTATGTGATTGTTCCATATGATGAATCATGGTAACATATGCTTGTTCGATGTACTGATTTATGGTGATATGTATTTGTTCATGATGGCTAGATTACTAAAATTCGACATCGTCATTTTATTGTTCATCCTGTGCACTCATGAATGCAAGTTGTGGATTTGCGACACCCACGGAGTGGGTGGTGATTGTAAGACCCACCATTCCAAAGTGGGCAATATGGATCCCCGGTTGACTTGTTCTCAAACGGGCTTTGGATCCCCGCGTGTTGTAGAACGCGGGCATAAGTGAACACCGACGGGTGTTCACTCGCTATATCGGTATGAGCAAAAGAGAAGTGCATGTGCATTCATTCATTCGTATGTTGATTTGATTCATGATGTTGATACACTATTGGATAATGAATGATTTTGTTATGTTATGTATCATTGGCCTTGCTGAGTCTTGGACTCACCCTTGCTGTGTTGTTTTTTTAGGTACATTTGTTGTGGACGGCATGCATGGGCGGGAGTAGGAATTATCACGGTTGCACACTGGCACTAATAAAGTGAATAAATCATTTAAGTGATAACTTGGACTTTAAATAGCTTTATGTGAGACTTACTTCCTTACGTTCTATGTCGTGGACAACCTCTATTGGAGTTGGATAGCGTTTTATGGTCGTTTCTTTCATGAACATGTTTAGTACGCGCGTTTGGATATTTGCTTATTATTGTTGTTGTTAATTGCGCAAATGTCCAGATAGTTCGATTTACAAAGGACACTCTGCCGAAATTTAGAAAGAAATGTCTTAGTTCCATTTGTAGACTTGTTACGGTGGTAGCATTCCAGGCTCAGGTTGGGCTAGGGTGTTACAGTTGGTATCAGAGCGGGCTTCAGGTCCGTGGTAGTTAAAAAAAATTTAAATTGACACACTGTGCACAGTAGGATGGGAATGGGCAAAGCATTGCATTCACGTTTCTGTTATATCATATTGATGATTGCTGATACTAATTGAGTATGATTGCTTATTTATCGATTATATGATGGTCCTGTAAGGGAATAATCGTTATCGAGAGGTAAAGTTTGGTTGTGGTCATGGGCATAGTCAAAGTGTGCCACTGTTGGTGGTATGGGATTAGTAATGGTTTTCCTCGAGTAACTTAGTTACCAAGGTTGGCGATGATCTCTTGGAGAAGTTTTTGTCTTCCTTGAGTCTGTACCTGGTGTTCTAGTTGTAGCTTTTGTGGTTGATGGACTTTTCTTGGATGGTGGTTACAATGCCGTTGACGGGATTCAAGTGGTCTTTATTGGTTCTTTTAAATAAATATTGTTCTTTCGACTATTGAGATACTTTTGGCTACTTGTGAACGTTGTTGTTCTGCAAGGTTGGTCCCTTCATGGGAGTTTTGTCTTCTTGTTGTGAAGCACGGCTCAGTTATTCGCTTGGCATTTTGGGTAGAAGAAAGTATATTTTACAAGTCCTTTAATATGTGAAGTTTCGGTCCATGCACTCTCTTTTAGGGGTAAATGGAGTTTAATGCTTCTTCTTTAGGAAGGAAAGTGTCAAAACCCTTTTGTAACGTTTTGTTGTATTAAGGTAAGAAGTCGTAAGCATGGAAGATAATTGATTTGGAATTAGTACCAAGTTGGGTCAATGGCATGGTACATGATTAATCTTAACTAGTATCTTTAGAAGTGAAATTGATTAAGTTGATGTTGTCGTCTAGTAGTTCTTGATGAATTGTGACTGAAGGCATGTTTTTACCTACTAGGAACTCGAGATTTATTAAGAAGTGTGAGATATTGATAAACTCGTCTGATCATTAAGATTGTGGGATTTGATAAATTTCTTAGATAATTTGGAGTATTGGGTTTCAATGGATTAATATAGCCATTGGTGATGGTTACGGTAAGGAGGTGTTTGAACGTTGTATTAGAGGACATTAATGCAGAGAATATTGTAAATTGGCTATTTGATGATTATATTTGGTTGCTAGACTTACATATTCTTTAGTATGATTAATTGTTGGAATTGTGTACAAGAGGTGGAAGGGATTGAATATCGGTGAAACTCGATGTTATGGGAGGAGTTCTTGATAGTTCGTCTACATAGATGACGCGATGAATTTGGTTGTAGTGTTGGTGTGATATTTGATCGATGCAATATTTTGATTCTTGAAATTCTAGTGTGATTCAGGTGAAATCTAAACATGAAGAGGAAGTGTTGAATATGTGGTTGTAAGTATTCATGTGATTCGCAAAGAAAGGGTGGTAGCAATTAAGCTTTATAATGAAGCCAGTCGGTAACAACGATAGTTGGGATGAAATTGTTGTGTGTTAACATTTGGTGTGGGGTATCACTAAGAGTTGAACGGAGGTGATTAAATAAGTGGCTTATGCTTACATAATTGTGGAATAGTCGGATAATAGCATGTTCTTGATGGAAGGGTGTTGGTAAAACCTTTTAATTTGTGTAGTGAATGCCTTCTAAAACAAAGTAGTTGTGGTAGTAAGGTTGTATGGTTTTGGTATACTCTCATTTTGAAGATGGGATGGTAAAGTAGTATGTAACAATTTGGTGAACTTTTGGGGGCTTTATAATGGAAGAGTTGATGATAAGGAATCATGTTGAGAGTGTGTTAGTCTTAATGTTAGTAAGAATATCATGTAGGGGGTTATGACTTGTAGGTGTGGTGACGAATCTTTTAGAAAGGATGTAAATTGATCGCCTTTTGTAATATCAGTTAAATGCAAGTTTGGAGTTTTGCACTCATGGCCTTTGGTAGTTCCAGAATTATGTGGTAAACTGAAATTTGTTGGGCAAAGCGACATGTCAGAAAGTTCTAATTGGCCCTTGCGTAATTCATGAGGTTTGATCTTAAAGGCTCTTTTGGTTGAGGTGGCAATGTGATTTGTAATCAAAGAAATTATGTCCTTGTTAAAGGAAAAAAAAGTGTAGTAGAAGTATTTGAGATTGGAGTTAAGTTTGGTAACTTACAACTTATTTAAGTGCGTTTAACTTTTCTTTCGTTGCCGTTTAAAGGCTTCTTGAGTTTCAATGGTAATGCTTATTTTGTTGGCGGAAATTTGATATTCTCTTCTGGTGGGACTTATGTCCTTATCTGTGGTCTCATCTTTTGTTTTCTGAGTTCATCGCTATATGACTCTTTCTATTGATCTTGAATCTGTTGTGAATGGAAAACGTTTTTCTAAGTGCTGGAATCATTATTGTTATTTGCCTTTATTTTTTAGAAAGGAATAATGAATTATTTTACAAAACCTCATAGAGGGTAGAGCAACTGATTGGTGGTAGTCAAGTGAAAGTGTGATACTCTGGAAATAATAATAATATTAATTAATAAAAGCGTCTTAAGGGTCGGAGTGTAATTAAATTAATTAGTTAAAGAATTCAGGGCTTGTGCGTAATTAATCGAATAGTATTCATAAAAAAAACGTCTTTAAGGGCCTGTGTGCAATTAAATAAAATAGTACATATAAAAATAGAATTTTCGGAATTTTTATGAGCTGTATAAATAGTGGTGGGTTTTCTGGAAACCCTAACAATCTTATTTTCCAAGCCGCCGTCAGTTTTTCCCCAGCCGATTGTTTTTTCTGTCTTTCTTTGTGCTGCCGCCAGCATTTTTCTTCTGCCAGTGCCTCTCTTGGTTTCTTTCTTGCCGCTTTGTGCACCCGAGAGCTGCTCCGTGATCGCTTTGCTGATCCGCTGAGCCGAGATCTGCGTTACTCTCATTTGTCAATTTCTTTGTCTTCTTGTGTCTCTGCTCATTTCTGGCCGCTCAAGGAAGCCTCGCCATTGATCTATTGACCTTCTGATCAAGACCCTTTGTCTTATTTGTGCCGCCGATCTGCATCTATTGGTTCGCTGCAGTGTGGCTCCGCCGCAGCGTGGGAGATCGGTTGCTACTGTTTTTCTTTGGCTTGGCGTCTTCTTCTTGATCGCTTTGCACTCGCCGCTAATTCGGTTTGTATTTCCTTTGCTTGTTGCTTAGTGTATGTTATCTGGCACATAGAGATAGATGAGTTAGACACTGCTAATTAGTAGTTGATTAGTTTGGCCGTGTAGCTTTACATGCATGCAGCAAATAGAGTTTTTAATTAGAGTTTTTAATTAGAGTTTTTAATTAGAGAGGTTTTATAATTTTCTAATAGAGGAGCTGATTAATAGATTTGTTTAACCTGCCGTTCCGTTGAACGATTTATTCGGGTATCTTAAGGGCAGATTTTGGAAATCTCATCTACTAGTTAATTGTAGATAATTTCGATATCTTTCTATAGCATATTTAATCATGTCAATCGGACAAGTAGAATTCGAGTTATGATTTTCGGAAGGCTGCTGTTTTTACGGTTGTCGTCTTTCGGCGCTGTTTTGTAGACTGTAGATTAAAAATAGTTAATAGCCTAATTAGAGTTTTTGATCTACATGAAAGTTGTAGCTAACTGTCCAATGGTTCTGTAGAATCTGAGAACGCTAATTTTGGTTGAGTAAAACAAAAGTTATGAATTTAGGTAACACCCTGACCCAAAATCAGCTCAATGCCCAGCCCACCGTGGGGCGGACCCGCCACACATAGCACCTCACTTACACTTTCGTCCTCGCTTCGTGTAAAAGGGTTAACCCGGAGGTGCTACGTTTGGATCCAACAGGCATTATATACTACTACAACTCACTTGGGACAAGCAATGTGGGACTAATCCCACCACACAACTCCTCATGGGCCACATGGGCCACACTACGAGCAGGCTGGGGTATTACATTCACCCCTTAAGGGTCGACGCCTCGGCGAGATACCGCATACGCTGCAAATGCCTGAACCACCCCTCACGCCCGTCCGTGCAAAGTCTTCGGCACATATGCCATGCCATGTGTCCACTCCGCCCACATGTGCCATGCGCCATATGCCCGCTACCGTCTCCGCACACGCCTGCGCCAAGGTTGATGCTCTGATACCATCTGTAACACCCTGACCCAAAATCAGCTCAATGCCCAGCCCACCGTGGGGCGGACCCGCCACACATAGCACCTCACTTACACTTTCGTCCTCGCTTCGTGTAAAAGGGTTAACCCGGAGGTGCTACGTTTGGATCCAACAGGCATTATATACTACTACAACTCACTTGGGACAAGCAATGTGGGACTAATCCCACCACACAACTCCTCATGGGCCACATGGGCCACACTACGAGAAAGAAGTGCATGTGGACATGTAGAATAGATTTGCATTGATACGTGAGAATAATGGATGTGAATCAAATAGAAGTACCTGTGATGATAATGAGGTTATTGATTACTGTTGATTTATTATTGTTCGTTGTTTATGGATGTGTTTGCTGAGTCGTGGACTCACCCTTGCTCTATTGTTGTCTTTAGGTGATCTTCGAGGATGCCGTAATTGAGAGCGAGTAGAGCACATGGACAACACATGATCATTTGCCATAAGAACCTTTTCATTCACAATTGGATTACTCTTGGACATGTTAGAGGTTGAATAAAGTTTAGGACAATGTTTGGACTAGACTATTTGCTTTATTAATTTGGATTCATTGGTTGATGCTATTTTGGACTGTTTAGCTGGTTATATTCCCCTTGCTTATTTATTGCCGTTTGATCCATCATTATGCATGTTCTTTTTGTGGTCCATTGATATGATTATCATTGTTTCCTTGCTGTAATTTTATAGTGTGTCGATAATTATTAGTTTAGAGAGTAGTGTGGTGGCATTCTAGGCTCAGTGTTGGGCTGGGGTGTTACAGTTGGTATCAGAGCGGGCTTTAGGTCCGTGGTGAATAGATTAACAACTTAGGCAAACTAAAATTGTTAAAATTTGTTTTAGTTTAGTAAATCAACTAAAATTTGCTAATGGTTAACTAACCTAAAATTTGACACACTAGTGCATGAGGTTAGAGAGGTACAAATATAGTTTTACGCTTGTTATGTTGTTCCTTGATGGATGATTTTATTTTGAGCTTTGAACTCATTGTGTATTGTTGATTGTGGTTGATAGCTATGCCGAGGGGTAGAGGACGTGGTCGTGTTGGCATGATCGTGGAGGTCGTGGCCGTGAGGCGAGGTTCCGTGGAGCCACCTCTGTAGTGATTGAGTCGATGGTCGAGGGGTTCTTTGTTGACCCGCCTCCGGTTGGGGCCCAAGATGAGACCCCCGCTTTGCTGAGAGAGTTGGTGGGAGAGATCCGTGCTCTTCGTCAACAGGCGCCGGCAGCCCCTGTTGCTGCGGCATCTGTTGTTGCTCCTGTCGCACATCCACCGGTTCCTGAGGCGCGGATGTCACTTCGCGAGTGGATGGGGTTGAGGTTGGATCCGTTTGTGGTCGGGCACACCAGTCCAGCAATGGTTGCGCTACATGGAGAGGCAGTTTGGAGCTTTAGAGATGTCTTCACCTCAGAGGGTCCGTTTTGTAGCCTTTCAGCTGAAAGGGCAAGCGGATATTTGGTGGGAGGGCGTGTTGTCTTCGAGGACCGCCACTCAAGGGCCAGTCACTTGGGAGGACTTTGTTGATCAGTTCAAGGGAAAGTTCTACCCCTACTCTTTTGTTGAGAAGATGGAGGTTGCCTTGACGACCTTTGCTCAGGGGAAGAGGTCTATTGCTGAGTATGAGGCTGAGTTCAACAACTTAGTTCGCCGTCCCTTGATGTAACGATGATCTTCGAAGGCCAAGAGGTTCCGTCGGGGTCTCAATTCGAGCTGCGGCATGTGTTGGGAGCTACTCCACTCCGTGACTACACTCTGTTGTGGAGCAAGCTAGGGGCATGGAGTTGGAGATGCGACTCACAAAGGCGCAAGCCTCTGGTGGACTGGTAGCTTCGGTGGTGACGGAAGAGGAGCTCTAGTGAGGGAAGTGGGTGCATTCGACACTGCTTTCAAGAAATTCAAGGGAGGACCATGATCTTTCAGTCTAGCAATCGAGGCCGTTCCTTCTTGGCGCCTCGTTCCTTTGCGGTACTCGGCTCTTCGTCTGCCCTGTAAGGTGGCATGCTTTGCTTTAAGTGCGGTGATGGACACCTGCTGCCGAAGTGCACTTGGACGGAGATTGCCGTCGGTGTGGCCGCCGGGTCACAAGGAGCGGTGTGTCGCCGTAACCCCGCTAAGCGTGATCAAGTGGGAGCTCGTGCCATCGTCTTCTTCTTGATGGGTCCCGCCGAGGATCTTTCCGGATGATGATCGCTCCTCCGGCGATGCCATTTCCTTGACTTGGGCGCCTCGGTAGGGCACTCATCGGCGCCGCCACCTTCGCACCGCTTCAGTTGCACGACCGGCTTTACCGCACCGCCACGCCAGATTGTTGGGGCTCTCCGCCGCCGGCGTCGTCTTCTTCGCCATGGCGCCACCGAGGTACGCCATGCCCACAGTGAGTCCGTGGGTCGTCCCCGACGTGGTGACAGTACTTTGCTTGTGGATTCGCTTGATGCTTTAGTCCTTTTGATTACGGGGCTACCTTTTCGTTTGTGTCGTGGCGTTTGCTAGGAGAGCGAACTTGAGTATGCTGATGGATTTCTCGATCGGTGTTGGTTAGTTCTCCGGGGTATTATTGCTAGTTCTCTGTTTGTCCCGGTGTTCTATTGTCATTGATGGAGAGGAGTTCACGGCGAATTTGATAGTTATTCAAATGGAGCCGTTCGAGGTTATCTCGGGTATGGAGTGGTTGCACTCTTATCGAGCCGTGATATCCTGCTTTTGTAGAAGCGATCTCTGTGCGCGCACGTGCCCGAGAGGCGTTGACCTTCAGGAGTGCGCCCGCGCTCTCTTTCAATGTTGGTTGGTTTGTTCTCGGTCACAAGTGTGATGGCGGACTTCTTTTAGCTCTTGCTGAGAAACCGAGTGTGGCTTCGCAGATTGAGGAGATTCCGGTGGTCAGTGATTACCCAGATGTGTTCCCAGCTGAGCTTCCGGGATTGCCACCTGTGCGAGACGTGGAGTTTCGCATTGATCTTGTTCCGGGTACTCGTCCCATCTCGATGTCTCCATATCGATTAGCACGTCCGTTTCAGGATGAGTTGAAAAAGCAATTGGATGAGTTGTTGGCTAAAGGTTTGATCAGGCGTAGTGTATCACCGTGGGGAGCTCCTGTTCTATTCACAGAGAAGAAGGATGGGAGTTGGCGCATGTGTATTGATTATCGTGCGCTTAATGCAGTCACAATCAAGAACAAATATCCATTACCCCGCATTGAGGACTTGTTTGATCGCTTGAATGGAGCTCAAGTGTTCTCCAAGATTGATCTCCAGTCAGGGTATAATCAAATCCGTGTGCGTGGAGCAGATGTAGAGAAGCGCTTTCTCCACGGTATGGGCATTATGAGTATAAAGTTATGTCTTTTGGATTGACTAATGCACCTGCCATTTTTATGGAGACCATGAACAACATGTTGCACGAGTATCTAGATGATTTCGTGGTGGTGTTTATTGATGACATTCTTGTCTATTCCAAGACCAATGAGGATCATGAGCGTCATTTGAGGCTGGTTTTAGATACTTTGAGAGAGCACAAGTTCTATGCTAAGTTGAAGAAGTGTGAGTTCGGATTTGAAGTGGGTTTTACGGGTCATGTGATTAACCCTCGGGGTATTCTTTGTTGATCCTAGCAAGGTCTCCTTGTGGTGGATTGGAAGAGGCCGACTAGTGTGAAGGAGGTGAGGAGTTTCTTGGGTTTGTTTGGATATTATCGGCGTTTTGTGCAGATTCTCTATCATCGCCAAACCGATGTCTCGGCTTACTCGAAAGGTGTGAGATTCGAGTGGGTGATGAGTGTGGCGCGGTTTACGCATTTTGAAGGACAAAGTTGGTGACCTCTCCTATTCTCACTCTTCCCGAGCCGGAAAGCGATTCACGATCTTTTCGAGATCGTCTCGAGTGGGTCTTGGTGTGTTCTCATGCAAGGCGGTAAGGTGATTGCTTATGCGTCGAGGCGCTTAAAAAGCACGAGCGAATTATCCCACTCATGATTTGGAGTTAGGCTGCGGTTGTTTTTGCTCTCAAGATTTGGAGGCATTATCTATACTGGCGAGCCTTGTGATATTTTCACAGATCACAAGAGTCTCAAATATATCTTCACTCGAATGATCTGAATTTGAGGCAAAGGAGGTGGTTGGAGTTGATCAAGGATTATGATCTTACTATTCAAGTATCATCGAGCAAGGCCAATGTTGTTGCGGATGCTCTTAGTCGCAAGGCGACTCTGCTACTAGATTGCCTCATTGCTGATTTTGATCGCATGGGTATATCCTATTGTTATGCGGGCACGACACGTGTTGAGACACGATTGATTCTTGAGTCGGCTATTCGGGCCGCAAAGCGGAAGCACAACTGAGTGACCGCTACTACAGGAGGTTAGGAAGCGCGGATGGAGGTAAAGAGAGTGATTTTAGTATGGATGATTACGGTACTTTGAGGTTTAAAGGCCGTCTTTGTGTGCCACAAAAGCGGAGGTCAAGGATGATATTTTGAGGAGGCACATCGCACTCCATACACCGCTCATCTGGTGAGACTAAGATGTATCGAGATCTGAAAGTAATTTTTGGTGGAAAAGAATGAAGGTGGACATTGCTAATTATGTGGCTTCTTGTGGTGTTTGTCGACAAGTGAAAGCCGAGCACAAGCGTCCTGCAGGTTGTTGCGACCTTTGGAGGTTCCCAGTGGCCTTGGGATGATATCTCTATGGACTTTGTGGTGGCGTTACCTCGTTCGCGCGAGGAAGGATGCGATTTGGGTAGTGGTGGATCGATTCAAACAAGTCGCACACTTCATCCCTATTCGCACGACAAATTCAAATGAGTGATCTAGCTCCTATTTATGTGCGTGAAATAGTAAGACTGCATGGTGTGCCAAAGACCATCATTTTCAGCGAGGACGCCAAGTTTGTCTCAAGTTAGGAGAGTCTGCAGAGTGCATTGGGCACACAGCTCACCGAGTACTGACTGCTTCACCCGAGACAGATGGGCAATCGAGCGGACTATTCGGACTTTGGAGGATATGTTGTGATCTTGTGTTTTGTCTTGGAAGGTTAGTTGGGAGGACCGGTTGCCACTTGCGAGTTTGCTTATAATAATAGTTACCATTCCAAGATTAGAGCGCGCCATTTGAGGTTCTCTATGGCGGAAGTGCGGATCGCCACTTTGTTGGGATGCGATTGGAGAAAAGGCGATTTGGGTCCGGATGGATTGAAGACCGTTGAGCGTGTGGCCTGGTGAGGTAGAATCATTAGCATTTCGAGTAGACGAGAAAAGTTATGCTTGATTTGAGGCGTGACTTGGAGTTTGCGGTGGGTGACAGTGCTCTTGAGAGTGTCTCCCACTAAAGGTATTGTTCGGTTCGGTACCAAAGGGAAGCTTAGCCCGAGGTACGTTGGACCGTTCCGATTATTGCAAGAATTGGGAAGTTAGCCTACCGCTGGACCTTCCCGAGTCCATGCGTGGAGTTCATAATGTATTTCACGTCTCGATCTTTGAGAAAGTTTTGAGAGATCCGAGCATAAGATTTCATTAGAGCCACGACTATTGAGCAAGACCTCACGGTTGAGTCGCGTCGTAGCGCGATACGAGAGGTCGGAGCGATCCGAGGCACAAGACGTTGGTATACGTTAAGGTCGTGGACGATCATCCGAGAGAGAGGCGACTTGGGAGTTGGAGTCTCGCATCGCGAGCAATATCCGAGTTGTTCACGTCGCACGTGTTATTTTATTGTTTAATTTCAGCGGTGTGGTTTTTATTTGAGTAGAGCGGCGATGTAGAATTGAGGTCGAATTACATTAAGGGGTAGAATGTGATACTGGAAATAATAATAATATTAATTAATAAAAGCGTCTTAAGGGTCTGAGTGTAATTAAATTAATTAGTTAAAGAATTGAGGGCTTGTCGTAATTAATCGAATAGTATTCATAAAAAACGTCTTTAAGGGCCGTGTGCAATTAAATAAAATAGTACATATAAAAATAGAATTTTGAATTTTTATGAGTTTGTATAAATAGTGGTGGGTTTTTCGAAACCCTAACAATCTTATTTTCAAGCCGCCGTCTTTTCCCAGTAGATTGTTTTTTCTGTCTTTCTTTGCTCGCCGCGCCGCCAGCATTTTCTTCTGTAGTGCCTCCTCTTTGTTTTTTTCTTGCCGCCTTTGTGCACCCGAGAGTTGCTCTGCGCTTTGCCGATCCGTCTGAGCCGAGAGGCTGCGTTCTCCGCCTTTGTCAATTCTTTGTCTTCTTGTGTCTCTGCTTGCTGCGGTTTGCTGCTGCTTAGCGGAAGCCTGCCATTGTCATTGCGCTCTGATCAAGACCGCCTTTGTCTTGTTGTCTTGGCCGATCTGATCTATTTGGTTCGCCTGTGTGAGCTGCTTCGCCGCAGTGTGGGAGATCGGTTGCTACTGTTTTTCTTTGGCTTGGCGTCTTCGCTTGATCCTCGCACTCGCCGCTAATTCGGTTTGTATTTCCTTTGCTTGTTGCTTAGTGTATGTTGTACAGCACATAGAGATAGATGAGTTAGACACTGCTAATTAGTAGTTGATTAGTTTGGCCGTGTAGCTTTACATGCATGCAGCAATTAGAGTTTTTAATTAGAGTTTTTAATTAGAGAGGTTTTATAATTTTCTAATAGAGGAGCTGATTAATAGATTTGTTTAACCTGCCGTTCCGTTGAACGATTTATTCGGGTATCTTAAGGGCAGATTTTGGAAATCTCATCTACTAGTTAATTGTATATAATTTCGATATCTTTCTATAGCATATTTAATCATGTCAATCGGACAAGTAGAATTCGAGTTATGATTTTCGGAAGGCTGCTGTTTTTACGGTTGTCGTCTTTCGGCGCTGTTTTGGTAGACTGTAGATTAAAAATAGTTAATAGCCTAATTAGAGTTTTTGATCTACATGAAAGTTGTAGCTAACTGTCCAATGGTTCTGTAGAATCTGAGAACGCGAATTTTGGTTGAGTAAAACAAAAGTTATGAATTTAGTAAGACTGCTGTTCCGAAGCGGACAGACCGATTTTCCGGGCTAAATACGGAGGGTTAGATGATTTAATTAGAAGTCTTTGTAATCTAAGAAAATGTGGATAATTTTATGAAGAATCCAGAATGGGGTGGTTTGTCGTGATCGGACTTTCGAGTCAAAAGTTACGTTCGTTTTAGTACTAAGACAGCTTTGGGTAACTTTTCGGTACCGGCGTAACGTGGAATATTTGGGGACGTGTAGGAGCGATGTATACTGATTGCTTTTCTTGTTGCTGTAGCTTGTATTGAGGTTTGTATATTTAATGTAGGAGAGGCGTCGTGTTTGTTGCCATCTGCTGGCCAAATTGTGCGTCGCAACTAGTAAAGGCAAGTGCATGGTAGACAGCGATCAATGATTGATCACTGTTTTCTTTATCTTCTATTACCATTATTGTTGTGCTTTTATTTTGTTTAATTGCAAGCAATGAAATGGTATGGATTTATATTGTTAATGGACATGATGAAAAGTTGGATATGATGTTTATGATGGAGTTTGCATGTTTGCATTCATAAGCATCTTTGCATAAGAGAAGGTGATCATGATTGATCACAACTCCACGGGAGTGGAGGAGGTCCCCGATCCTTGAGGAGGAACGGGCTTGAGAGTGAATGTTGTCGCGAGCATTCACTCACGCTATACCGGTATACGCGAAAGAAGTGCATGTGGACATGTAGAATAGATTTGCATTGATACGTGAGAATAATGGATGTGAATCAAATAGAAGTACCTGTGATGATAATGAGGTTATTGATTACTGTTGATTTATTATTGTTCGTTGTTTATGGATGTGTTTGCTGAGTCGTGGACTCACCCTTGCTCTATTGTTGTCTTTAGGTGATCTTCGAGGATGCCGTAATTGAGAGCGAGTAGAGCACATGGACAACACATGATCATTTGCTATAAGAACCTTTTCATTCACAATTGGATTACTCTTGGACATGTTAGAGGTTGAATAAAGTTTAGGACAATGTTTGGACTAGACTATTTGCTTTATTAATTTGGATTCATTGGTTGATGCTATTTTGAACTTATTTAATGGTTATATTCCCTTGCTTATTTATTGCCGTTTGATCCATCATTATGCATGTTCTTTTGTGGTCCATTGATATGATTATCATTGTTTCCTTGCTGTAATTTTATAGTGTGTCGATAATTATTAGTTTAGAGAGTAGTGTGGTGGCATTCTAGGCTCAGTGTTGGGCTGGGGTGTTACAGAAAGATTTTGTGAGACTCTAGGTGTCAATTTGATTGAGAAGCATTGAGTGATAAGTTGATTTCTTGGAGTAATCCCTGGAGAGGGTTTGACTTAAATAGGAAGTTTTATCTTTGGGGCTAAACCGATGGTAACATTGTAACTAATAGAACCATATTTGTTCAAGTTGAGTGGAACATTGGAATTGTTGGACGAATGGAAACCTTGGTTAGTTCATTAGAGACGATTGGGTACTTTACCAGGTTGTGTAGGCAAAGTATGAAGGTGTAATTTAATGAGAGTAGGATTAGCGAAGTAATCTAATCGTGATGTCAATTAATCGGATAGTAGGGAGCGTTGAGATGTCGGCAGGTATGCCCTGGCTTTATTGAATAACCCTCTGGGAGATAGAATTCTTCTAAAATATAAGTTGGTCGAGAAAATATTCACATATGGACGATAAGGATTGAGTATGTTTGGAATGTGGGAATTTTATTGAATGAATCGGAGGATTCCTCGATGTCTTTACAAGAAGTTGTTGTAGGAGTTCTAGAGGTTGAAATTGGGTTATATTGTTATGCTAGAACACAGGTTGCCAATGATTATGTGTACAAAGAGTAGAAAGAGCATATTCGAATGGTGGGATGATCATTGATATTACTCATTTGAGGAAGCACATGGGAATGTGTTGATGAGTCACGACGCCCGATCTTCCGATAGGTTCGATTTGGTTCGTCGTGAGGGCGTTGACGCTTTGAGGCTTAGACCAGCGGATCGTCACCCGCAATTCGCTACACCGCATGCTGTCGTTATCGACCACGCTTGCACGCGATCGACCTTACCACGAAGGTTATTGTTCCCGCAAGCAATCGAAGCAACTCACAAGAACAAGGTAGATGCAATCAATTGTATTGCGGATATGCATGAAGTTTACAAGTGGGGTTCCTCAAACCGATAATCGTAAAGCGCAATTGGCGTAATAATCTAAGAAAACCCGCCTCTAAACTATGGCGCTCATGTATATATATAGGGAAAGTGAGGAGGTCGACCTAGGGTTGTGCGGTAGTGGGATGAAGCGTACACAACCGGACTCCGACCTCGTTACGCTTACAAAGTCTTATTAGTTTCCAAACGGTGACGCAAAGACCTTGTGTTGCGATTTCGGTCGAAGATCGGTCGAGGACTGGTTCTATGGTGGTCTTGAGGAGTCCATGCTATCTTTGGTCGTAGATTGTGTCCAACGAGTCTTGTGCTCGCTTTTACGGTCGAGATTGCTCCAATCGAATCAACTAGTCGTAGGTCTTCTTGTAGTGGTCGTAGATCGCTGCGCAGTGGTCGAGACCTTCTTGAACCGGTCGTAGTCCTAGATTCCCGAGTACAAGTAAATCATCTCCATTAGGTAGCATCATAGAGTTCTCAAATAATACACTCACCAAGAAACGACTTTACGATCGATTAAGTGGCGTGCTCTAGCTCTTGTCATAGGACCGTAGTTCAAAGACCGGATCTGGAGGGTCTTGTGTCGTGCGTGTATCAGAAGGAGGGATGTCCTCATCATACTCCCCTCTTGAATTGGAGTCGTCCTCGACTCAAGCTCATCTTCTTCTCCCACGATGGTTTCAAATCGAAATGTTAAATGTGGGCTAACCCCAAAATCTGCAGTAATTCTAACCGATATGCATTATCATTTATCTTCTTAATTATCTTAAGCGGTCCTTGACTCTAGGCATCAACTTTGATTTTCTTAATTCAAAACCTATCCTTTCTCAAATGAACCCAAACTAAATCACCTGGTTCAAATTTTACAACTTTCCTACCTTTACTTCCAGCAACCTTATACCTTTTAGTCATATGCTCTATATTCTCTTTAGTGGTTTCATGCAACTTGAGAATAAATGCAAAGACGCTTCATAGCATCTAGATTAATTTTTTGTAAGTCGGTAAAGGTAGTAAATCAATAGGAGCACGGGGTTAAAACTATACACTACCTGAAATGGACTTACCTTGGTGGTGGAGTGTACTGACCTATTGTAAGCAAACTCAACATGCGGTAAACACTCTTCCCACATCTTCAAGTTTTTCTATAAAACAGCCCGCAACATGGTGGATAACGTGCGGTTGACAACCTCCGCTTGTCCATCGGTTTGGGGATGGCATATAGTAGAAAAATGCACTTTGTCCCCAATTTATTCCAAAGTGATCTCCAAAAGTGGCTCAAAAACTTAGCATCACGATCCGAGACAATAGTATTGGGCACTCCATGTAGCGAATGATTTCCTAAAAACAAATCAGCTATGTTTGTAGCATCATCGCTTTGTGACAAGATATAAAATGTGCCATTTTAGAAAATCGATCCACTACTACAAATATACTGTCTCTCCCCCTCTTTGTCCTAGGCAATCCTAAAACAAAATCCATAGAAATATCCTCCCAAGGGGCGCTAGGAATAGGAAGAGGCATATAAAGTCCATGTGGAAGGAGACGGGACTTAGCTTTGTTGCATGTAGTGCAGCGAGCTACGTGGCGCTTCGACATCACGCCTCATCTTTGGCCAAACGAAGTGGGTGGCCAGCACATCTTCTGTCTTCTTTGCTCCAAAATGCGCCATCAAACCTCCTCCATGTGCCTCCTATAACAACAAAAGACGAACAGAGCTAGCTGGAACGCATATTAGCACGATAGACCAAACCATCATTCAGCACATAGTTATTCCATGTGTTCCCTCCTTTACAATGTTCAAGCACTTCCTTAAAGTCCAAATCAGTGACATATAAACTCTTAATGGCCTCCAAACCAAAAATCTTATGGTCAAGTTGAGATAACATGGTATAACGTCTAGAGAGCGCATCAACAATCACATTATCCTTACCTTTCTTATGCTTTATAACATATGGGAATGACTCAATAAATTCTACCCAGATTAGCATGTCGTTTATTCAGTTTAGCTTGACTTCTAATATGTTTTAGCGATTCATGATCCGAATGTATAACAAATTCTTTGGGCCATAGATAATCGCCAAGTTTGAAGCACTCGAACTAAAGCATACAATTCCTTATCATAGGTGGAATAATTCAAACTAGGCCCATTTAGTTTTTCATTTGAAATATGCAATGGTTTACCTTCTTGAATCAATACACCACCTATCCCAATCCCACTGGCATCACATTCAATTTCAAAAGTCTTACCAAAATCAGGGAGTTGGAGTAGGGGTGCTTGGGTGAGCTTCTCTTTCAACAAGTTGAATGCCTTCTCTTGTGCAGGTCCCCATTGGAAAGGCACTCCTTTCTTTGTCAATTCATTGAATGGTGCGGCAATGGTGCTGAAATCCCGCACAAAGCGCCGATAGAATCCAGCAAGGCCATGGAAGCTCTGCACTTGTGACACAGTAGTAGGCGTCGGCCAGCTTTGGATGGCTACAATCTTTGTCTCATCCACCTCAATGTCCTGTGGTTTCACAACATAACCAAGAAATGCAACTCGATCGGTGCAAAAGGTGCACTTCTCGAGGTTACCAAACAAACGTGTGTCTCTTAAAGTATTACAAACAGCACGTATATGATTTAAGTGTTGCTCATGTGACTTGCTATAAATCAAGATATCATCAAAGTAAACCACCATAAATTTTCCAATGAAAGAACGTAAAACCTCGTTCATCAAACGCATAAAAGTACTAGGTGCATTAGTTAGACCGAAAGGCATCACTAACCACTCATATAATCCGAACTTAGTTTTAAAAGCAGTTTTCCATTCATCTCCTAATTTCATTCTAATCTGGTGGTAACCACTCCGCAAGTCAATCTTTGTGAAAATAATAGAACCACTCAATTCATCTAGCATGTCGTCTAGCCTTGGGATAGGATGACGATACCTTGTAGTAATGTTATTAATGGCTCTGCAATCAACACACATACGCCAACTACCGTCTTTCTTAGGAACCAAAAGAATGGAACAAAGACAAGGACTAAGGCTTTCTCTTACGCACTCCACGGTCCAAAAGATCTTGGACTTGTCGCTGAATTTTCTTAGTCTCCTCTGGATTGGTCCTATATGCAGCACGGTTTGGCAAAGTCGCTCCTGGGATCAAATCAATTTGATGCTCAATTCCTCGAATAGGTGGTAATCTCGGGTACCTCGCTTGAAATACATCCACATACTCCCGCAAAAGGTTAGCAACAAATAGGAGGCAAAGAGCTATGTCCTCAAGCGAATATAAGGCATTTTGCATATCAAAGCATAGCATGGCGACTCATTATTACAAATTTCAGCAAGTTCGATTTAGTGGCAATCATAACACATCCTTTCAATTTAATTCCCTCGGACTTAGGACTAGACGCCACTTTCTCCCTTTTGGATGGGAAAACACGTTTTGCTACTTGCTGATTTTCAGAATCATGCTTATCGGTGTTTCTTTCATTTTTAGCGCGCTCTTCTTCATCTTTCAGAATCTCAGCTGGTGTCAAAGGCAACAACTTAATCTTCTTACCCTTATGTGAAAATGAGTAGGTATTAGCTCTACCATGGTACAAAACATCATTGTCATATATCCAAGGTCTACCGAGCAACAAAGAGCATGCTTGCATAGGCACGATATCAAAGTCAGAACTATCTTTGTAATTACCGCTAAAATTGCACTTTCACAACTTTGTGTACCTTTAATTTACCACACGAATTGAACCATTGGATGTAGTAGGGACGTGGGTGTGGTTGTGTGGTCAAGCCAAGCTTCTCGACCATCTCGGAGCTTGCAAGGTTGTTGCAACTCTCTCCATCAATGATGACTCTGCAGGCTCTGTCCTTCACGAAATCAGTCCAAACAAGTTGTGCCGTTGATTTTGCTCCGCTCTCTCCACTTGTGCGCTCAAAGACTCGTTGCATAACAAGGCTCACATGATACTCGGTGTCAACAAAGAACTACTTGTTCCTCTACATCATCAAGATCACCGTCTCATCTCATCTCCTCCACCTGCAATGTTAGCTGCAAGTACATATTCGTCCTCAATATCACTAGTACTTACATAACCACCGTCTTTGGTGGCAAGGTATGCTCGCTGACTCGGGTAGTCCCTCATGACGTGCCCCATTCCCTTGCAACGATGGCACACAATCCCAGTGGTACGACCAGTGGAAGCAACCGACGAAGAACTCTTGGCTGGTGCCTGCACACTAGTAACTTTACTTACCTCGGGTGCATGTGATGTGGTCGGAGATCTTGAATCGCCCTACTCGTGGAGGGGCAGCAGGTCGTGTAGTGAAGGTGGGCTGTTTTGGCTTACCCCAAGACTTTGGTCGTGGTGTAGACATGCTCCCAAAGTTGTTCCTTGGTCTCTGTTGTCGCCCCCGCAATTCTTTTCTCGCCAAACATGCAAGTTGGAATAATCTAGGGACGCTATCGTATTCTTTGTAATCCACTATGTCCTGAATTTCACATCTTAATCCTCCATAAAAACGTGCCATTGCAGCTTCTTCATCCTCAATAATATCACAACGTAACATGCTAATTTGTAGCTCCTGATAATATTCTTCTACGGATCTAGTACCTTGGTTTAAGCGCTGCAATTTATTACGCAAATCACGTTTAAAAGGTGGGACAAATCTGTTACGCATAGCAACCTTTAAACCATCCCACGTAGTAGGCGCTAATCCTTCGGTGCATACCCTATTCCAGCAAATGATGGCAAAGCTTTTAAATTCACTTGTGGCTTGCCTAACTCTATGCACTTCGGGAACTAAGTGAGCATTCAATTTCTGTTCTACCGTCATCTCCCAATCTAGATATATTTTAGCATCATAAGCACCCGCAAAAGATGGTATAGAGAACTTAACTTTAGCATATGGATCATCATTAACACGTGCATTATGTTGCTGCACATTATTACCTCTCATACCTTGTCGGTTGAAGTTCGGTTGGTTCTGTTGTCGTGCATCAAAGGCGTTGTGGTCGTGCATCTCATTATCATTATCAAACTCATGGTCATGGGCTGTACCATGAGGTTCCACACGACCAACGTTTGGTGGTCGGTTCACCATTCTTTTGAGGCGTGTAGTGAGCGCCGCAATACTATCGTTGATTGAGCGTTGTAATGTGATCGTGGTAGCTTGAAGCTTCCTATCGATGTTCTCATTAACGGTAGTGCATTGTTCATCCAATAGCGTCATGAGCTCTTCCCTCAAAACACACTCTTGCGCATCCAATCCTTCACCTGACATGGTTAGTAGGAGACAAAAGACAACACAAAGGTATTATTCCTATCACTATTAGGTGGTCGGAGGGTGGAATCACACACTCTCAAGCGTCTTACCAAGCTCTTATGAGTTTCTTACCAAATTGCAGCAGGTGGTCTAATCGGCGAAGGTGGGATGTACGATCACGGCGGAGGCGAATGCGAGGATCCAATCTGAGGGTCGAAAGTAAGTGGAGCTCGGACAGGCAATGTTTAGTAGCAAGGAATAGCAATAATGAAATTAGATTAACAAAACTGAACCAAAGCCCATAGTACTAAATCACGATTCTTTGGTCTAAAAGTGCCCCTAGCCCTAGCACAATACTGATCGAAACAAGGACTCGATCCAAAGGATGCAAGGCTGTAACTGGTCGTAGACCAACTAGGGGTGGTCGAATTGCTTCTTCTTCTTTTCTTTTGCACTTTTTGCTTCTTTTCTTTTGCACTTTTTGCTTATTTTCTTTTCTTTTGCACTTTTTGCTTCCTCTTTTTTTTTCAAACGTGACCCAAGCCCAAAATTCTTCTGTTACCTTTTCTGGATCCGATGAGGTGATTGGGTCACAAACTTTCTCTCTCTCTCTCTCTCTCTGAACTTGGGCTAGTTCTGTTGCGGCTACGGAATCCGACCAGTGGATCGAATCCGACCAGGTGGTAGTTCCTGAGTGGATGGTAGAATGGTGTTGCTCGAAGAGGTGGTCGGATCCGAGTAGATGTTCGATTCCGACCAGATGGTAAATCCGGCGGGTGGTCGAATGGGTGTCGCTCGAAAAAGGAGGTCGTGCGTCCAGGATGGATGGTGGCACGGCGGGCGACGGTGCTGACTAGAGACCAAGAATGCTACTCTAAACCAGCAACAAAGACACCGACGATGGACTCGAACTCAACAATGCGAAAACTGAAAACAAAATTGCGAAAGGCACACAGTGGTTTGGACAGCGGAATAATTACAATCTAAAACTTTTTGTAGGGCAGTTTTTTATGGACTCTAGGTGAGGGAACACAACTAACAAATGAGTATAAACGAAATTACCTAACGGGCAACCTTTGCTCGATACCACTTGATGAGTCACGCGCCCGATCTTCCTATAGGTTCGATTTGGTTAAATCGTGAGGACGTTGACGCTTTGAGGCTTCCGACCAACACATCGTCACCTCGCATTCGCTACACCCCACGCTCGTCGTTATCGACCACGCTTGCACGCGATCGACCTTACCACGAAGGTTATTGTTCCGCAAGCAATCAAGCAACTCACAAGAACAAGGTAGATGCAATCAATTGTATTGCGGATATACATGAAGTTTACAAGTGGGGTTCTCAAACCGATAATCGTAAACCGCAATTGGCGAGAATAATCTAAGAAAAACCCGCTCTAAACTATGGTGGCTATTGTATATATATAGGGAAAGTGAGGAGGTCGACCTAGGGTTGTGCGGTAGTGGGATGAAGCGTACACAACCCGGACTCGACCTCGTTACGCTTACAAAGTCTTATTAGTTTCCAAAGTTGACGTGACACCTTGTGTTGCGTATTTACGTCGAAGATCCGGTCGTAGGACTGGTCCTAGGATGGTCTTGAGGAGTCCATGCTATCTTTGGTCGTAGATTGTGTCCAACGAGTACTGTGCTCGCTTTTCTGGTCGTAGATTGCTCCAATCGAATCAACTAGTCGTAGGTCTTCTTGTAGTGGTCGAGATCGTCTTGCAAGTGGTCGAGACCTTCTTGAACCGGTCGTAGTCCTAGATTCACGAGTACAAGTAAATCATCTCCATTAGGCAGCATCATAGAGTTCTCAAATAATACACTCAGCCCTAGAAACGACTTTACCTGATCGATTAAGTGACGTGCTCTAGCTCTTGTCATAGGACCGTGTAGTTCAGCACCCAGATATGGAGGGTCTTGTGTCGTGCGTGTATCCGAAGGAGGGATGTCCTCATCATGTGTGAGGTGATATCCAAGTAATTCATTATTAAAGGATTAAAGTGACGTGTTTATGTGTGAAGGTCGATTTTGGGAATGCATTTGGAAGTCATCTGCCCAAAATTTCTCCGTTAGTAGAGGTGTCGGCTAGAGTATATTTTTTTGGAAGTCATTAAAGTCTCTCTACAAAGGTGTGAATGGTGAATTCGGGTTGAGCATAGTGCTGAGGTTGCCAATTTAAGAGAAATGAGTTAGTGTGATAGGGATGAAATGGGGTTCCATACTTTGAGAGAAATTCTATTTCTAAAACAAAAAAAAATATTTTTTTCTCGAGTAGTGAAACGCTCTCTTGATTCTTGTTTGAACCATGCGGTTATGACAGATGTCTTTCGCAAATGGAGTTTGACCTTATGACTGGCATGCGTGGTTCTTATCAGATCAGAAAGAATAAAGAAAGTATTGATTTAGGTATTCGAGTGGTTTCTCTTTCGGCTTATGAGGTGTTTATTTGTAAACTGCTTACTGGGAGAGCGAAAGGGATTCCATGATAAATCTTCGCTTTTGAATTCGATCTTTCTTTTGAGGTTAAGTTGCCACTTTGTGATTGTGATGAGAATCCGCTATTTTCAATTGGGTTCTGGTTATAAAAGAGTTGTTTAAAGCAGGTTCTGTTGTGTGGTCCTGGTGAAAGGATGTGCTCATTGTTAAGATGAAAAGGTCGATCAAGAGTTGGAACCAGAGTTCCATGTGTTAGGTGTAGAGTGTCTCGTTTGGTACCACAGGGAAGGTTGGCCCAAGGTACATCGGTTTGATTTTTTTGGATGCTGGCAGTTGAGTAGAATCATCTTGGGTCCTTGTGCGGGGTACACAACGTTTCATGTGACCCGATGTCGAGAGAGTATTTGAAAAGTCTGGAGTGTGAGATTCATCAGGGACGATGAACCACAAGTAAAACCTTACATTGAGTCCCGTCCGTTGAGTAAAACAGATAAGGTCAAGACGAGCGTTGTGGTGTAAGATGTTGGAATGCATCAAGGTGTGGTGGTCGCATCAGACCGAGTGGAAAGTGACCTGGGAGCTGGAGCCATGCATGCTAGGTGTAAATGTCCTTCGAGTAGAATGACAGAAAGAATTCGGGGTCGAATTCTGTTTAAGGGGGGTAGAATGTAATACCCCGGAAATGAATCGGGTAACTAGAAATTCAGCTGGGAGAAGAGAGGGAAAAGAAAGGAGTAAAAATTCTAAAATTAAGAGGGGGTTTTCTGCATTATTTGGACAACCTGGGCCGCGGGCCGCGGCACAGGGGGCAGCCCACCTATGGCCGGCCAAGGGGGGGGTTCCCACCTCCCCCAAAACCCTAAATTCTTCCTCTCCCTCCCCCTTTTCCCCCTAGTAGCCACCGCCCCCATCCCCCTTGATGCTGTGCGCCGCCCCTCCTCACCTTCCCCCTGCGCCATCATCTCCTCCACAGCTCCTTCCCCCTCCCCGGTGAAGCCCGTTGCGGTGGTCCATTGGAAGGGAGGCGAGGAGGCGACTTTTTGTAGGGCCGAACAAGGAGCAGAAGCAGATCTGATTTTTGCAGCGTCGTTGCTCGTCGGTTTTGGGTAAGATGCGCATGTTTTATGATCTTACCATCTCTTAGAAAGTTGTAGCCCTCGATTTTATATTTCTTTTGGCACCGAGATCACTTCATTTGGAGTCATAGTTTAGGAGTTATGGCCGTTTTTCTACAACTGTACAGGAAAGCTGACGAGATTTGGCAATCTGCATGTCTAGCCAATTTGTATTTTTTTAGGCCGAATCTGAAGGGTCACCCAACACAAAAGTTGTAGCCATTCCAGTAAGATTTCAGGATTGATAAATAACATATTTTTTAGAGGTGTGAATCAAAAGTTATTGAATTTTTACCGTTGCTGTTGTCTGACTGTCAGACTGAGGGAACAGCAAACTTCACTAGAACATTAGGGTTAATAGAAGGCCGAATCATGAGTCTTTCCCAACTAGGTTATTGTAGCCTGTTTAATAATATTTCCAAATTGATAAAGATCATCTCAATTGGATCTGTAGAGTGAAAGTTATGGCATGTTATTTACTGCTATGTGTTGTATTCTGGACAGATATCTGTCAGTTGTTTTCAACGGTTGTTTAGACCACTATTGTGGCCGAATCAAAGAACCCCACCAACTAGAGTTTCGTAGACTATTACGTTTAGAGTATTTGAGCACTAGTTTCAAGTCATTCGGAGTTACAGATATTTAATTATGATTTTTCTCGTACTGCTGTCCCGGGAAGCATTATGCTAGACTGCCGGGAAATTTGGGTAGAACCTCTCTTTGAGTTATAGGTCTTGAGGAGTTAGATTAAGGGGTGTAAACGGAGTCCATCAGTCATCGTATTTATTGTTACCTCTATGCTTGTGTAGGAGGCGGATTTCCAGAGTAGAGACACCAATTTTGCTTCCTCGTGCTTAGTAGAAGGGAAAGAAAGAAACAGGCAAGTGCACCTATATTGTGGTTGTTATGTGATTGTTCCATATGATGAATCATGGTAACATATGCTTGTTCGATGTACTGATTTATGGTGATATGTATTTATTCATGATGGCTACATTACTAAAATTCGATTACTGTCATTTTATTGTTCATCATGTGTGTAGGACCGTAAAGGCGACTAGCGGGGTGAATAGGTGCTTTCTCAACTTTCTCGTCTTAATCAAATTCAACACGAACTTTACTCCTTTAGCTATGAAAGCTAAGAAGATCAGTAAGTGCACAGAGGAAGCCTTGTGCTGAATTCGATAACCCCCTCAACCACACGACACAAAAGTGGATAATTGAACTCACTGCTCGATCTGGATCGGGCGGTCGGGCCATTTGGAGGCAGCGGTCGGACCGACTTTAACGAGCAGTCGGACCGGCTACTAACTGGCGGTCGGACCGTTGGATATCGGTTCGACCTGGTAGTACTGAGCGGTCTGAAAAGCGGGCGGTCGGACCGCCGTTACAAAACAGGTCAGACCGATTTTGTCTAGTGCTGAAAAACAATGCCCAAATCCAAAACAAAATTTGGTCCAACTTTTGATTCAACCAATCAAACTTGACCAAATTTGGAGCACACCTCCCTAAGGATATTAGAGACCTGTTTCTAGCGACGATCCTCCAGATCCGCTTCACAGAATCAATCTCTGACGATTTTTTCAAAGAAGTACACAAACCCTAGAAATATGAAAACCTTTGATTCAATACTTGCTTGTGGGGGTTGATGATCTAGATGATTCTAGGAGTACTCCCACACATCAAAGCAAGACAAAATAGGTCAAGAGACCAAGCATGAACCCTTGAATCAAGGAAGCACCAAAATCATCCAAATGAGAGAAGAACACAAAGGAGACAAATGATTTCTCAAGCAAGCATCACAAGATTGATTGATCTCACAAGATGCTTACAAAGCCACTCCAACAAGGAGGACTAGAGCTCAACAAGGAGCACACACAATCTCCAAACCGTAACCTCTCCTCTCCTCTCCTCTCCTCTCCTCCAAACCCTAGAAAAAGATGAAGAGGGCTAAATGAGTGCTTGGGGGTTTTACATCTCCCCCCTTTCTATTTATAGGAGAGGCCTAGGGTTTCACTTTTGGGACCGACTCACACATGGGACCCACACACACATAATCATTGAAGTAATCGCCTGTTTCACCACGTGTAGGTTGATCAGCGGCTCTCATCCTGTTGGCAAGACTCTTCCGTCCGAATCCCATCGGAAACTCCTAGAGACTTGCACCGACTTCCGCACCGCCTGATCCAACCAGCTGCACCGAACTACCCGTTCGATCCATCTTGCCCATTCTGCATCATGCTTGAGTCACACGACCTCACCCGGTATCCATGATCGTTCTGGACCTCGGCTCTCCAAGCGTAGTCCCGATCCACCTCACCGATGACGTCGTTGACCTTCAAGCCACCTGCACAGCGATAGACAAACAAATCATTTCCGGGAACAAGTTCTTCACAACTTGACCCACGTTAGTTCCGCAATGCAATATGCAACAATAAAGCATTGAAGTTCATACAATAAACACATTCAAATCAACTCAATGCCAAGAAGGCTCACCTTCAAGTGATCGTGATCCGACCGCTTCACAAGACCGGTCCGACCGATTCGGCCGGTCGGACCGATTCCACAACGGCGGTCGGACCGCCCGAAAAGACTTAGCCAAATTTTCAGCTCGAAATTCCGAAACCTTCTGGAAATTACAACTGAATAGAACTTTTGACTGGGAGCTCCAAAAATGATGTGACCACGTGCAGAAGACTCCCCTCACTTGCCTACACAAGCTATTTTTGGCTCAGCCCCAAAAACAACTTTTGAACTTATCGGTCGGACCGGCCACCACGGCCGGTCGGACCTTCCACGGGCGATTCGGCCGCTGAGCCGATCGGCCGACTTTGTGGTCCGACAAATTTTGAAGCAAAACCGAAAACGCGTGATTTTGCAAACCAACAATGCCATTGCCAATTGACTCATCATTCTAAGATCGTGCACATATCCTCACGATATCCACAATCTCCCCCTTGATGAACACATTGGCAATTTCCCAGAAAATGTGGTTTTTCGGATTGAAAAGTAAAACAAAACGCTGTTTTCGCATAAAGGCACAACTTGGTCCATAAGCAAGAAAAAGCCTAGGAAACGACCAAGCTGGCTTCAGGATAGTATAAACAAGTGAGATAAGGCATTGAAAGCACCAAAGGATTCAATTTTCAGAAAGTAGCCAAAAATCTCACTTAGGTCCAAATGAAAGACAAAATGTTCTATTTGACCTTTGATCATTGAGAGTCTTCTTCAATTGCAGTTAAAATCAGAAAAAGGCAATAAAACCCAGAGACTCATCTCACTATGATCACAAATTTTCAAAAGGTTCATTTTTTTAATATGAGTTCTTTTATAAGAATCCTTATGTATGAAACCAAACGCTCCAAAACATCATTTTTCTTCACAATCTTTCTCCCCCTTTGACAATGAATTCATCAAGATGCATGGGAAAAGAATGAGTATGAAGGAATGACTTTATTTTTGAACTTAAGTAAAAAAGGAGCCATGACCATTATCCATGTAGACAGTACAAGTATTATACCAAGCCATATAAAGAGTAGAAGCTATATTCAATCATGGCAAAATATGTACTGCAAAGCTAAAACCAAAATAGCAGTAATCTGAGATTAAGAGAATGAATACCATGAAAAGTTGCTCAATATCATAGTTTCACTAAAAGCAACCAAAAATGAGTCAAGCCATGTCTATAAGTAAAAAGAGACTCAAAACAAGAACTGAGGCATTTTGAGCATTAAGAGTACACTTTTGAAGCACAACTCAAGCACTTAGCATTTTGATCATTTTCCTAAAAAGGATTTTTTTTTACTGTGCTAGATCTCAAGCCTTGCCGCGACCATCTCAAGCGATAAGCTTAAAAGAGTGGTCTAGGTCATCCAAAACTCCCCCTGAGTTCATGCCTAGTGCAATGGCAAGTCGTCTCATGAGAAAAGGATTGGTGATATCAGTTTTTCGCAGAAAATCTCATTTTTCATTTGCTTGACTTAAGAAATTAAAAGCTCATTTTCATCTCAAAATAAGTTCAAGACTCAATTCAACCTATATGACATGGCAAGAGTCATAAGAGGATCACTAGAACAAAACTAGTCACAAGATCCAACAAGACATGATTTGATTCAATTTGCTCACAGATATAAAGCTAGCTAGGCAAAAGCTAAGCTAAACAAGAAGAGCCATAACAGAAGTCTAGCAGACTATCACTTGATATGACAAGGTATAGAATATGAAATCAAGTCATACAAGGATAATGATTAAAGCTCCACAAATTTTATTATACAATGCAAGACAATTGAAATGGAACATGCATTATGATACAATGAATGCAAAAGGAGCAAATTCCCCCTCAAAACAGCCCAATAGGACTAATAACCGCTAACTCTCCCATAAGCAAACAAACGAGAAGAATCAAGAGCTTTAGTGAAAATATCGCAAGTCGTTGTTACGACTCTACAAAGTGGAGCACAACATCACCCTTCTCAACATAGTCTCTCAGAAAATGAAATCGAATATCAATGTGTTTAGTCCTGGAATGTTGCACTGGGTTTTTGGCAATATTAATTACAGAAGTGTTGTCACATAAAAGAGGAACACTTCTCAAAGATAACCCATAGTCATGGCGTGGATAAAATCCAGAGAACACGAGAGCAACCATCGGCTGACTACATACTCGGCCTCACTGTGGTCAGTGCAAATCAAGACTTTTCTAGAAGACCAAGAAACAAGAGATGTGCCCAAGAAATGACAAGTGCGGAAGTACTCTTCCTATCCACTCTACACCCGCAAAATCAAGATCGAGAAAATGCTCGAATTGAGAGAGCGAAGAAGAAGAATACCAGAGTCCAAAGTCAAGAGTATCTTGAAGATACCTGAAGATACGACGTACTGCTTGACGATGAGAAGCACGAGGGGAAGCCTGAAAGCGAGCGCACAGACATACGGCAAATTGTATGTCCGGCCTCGATTTGTGAGATAGAGAGGAGCCAATCATACTGTGGTATTCTTCCGTCCACGGGCTCTCCATCCTCATCGTGGTCCAAAGACGGTGGTTGTAGCAATGGGAGTAGACATTGGCCTCGCTTCCCATATTGAAGCGCCAAGAAGGTCCTTTGTATACTTACTCTGGTGAACGAAGGTGCCTTCTTTCAGTTGCTTGATTTGAAGACCAAGGAAGAATGTCAACTCTCCCATCATGCTCATCTCGAACTCACTACTCATCGAATTTGAAAATCTGGACACCAAAGCATGAGAAGAACCACCGAATATAATATCATCCACATAAATCTGAACCAACAAGAAATCACTGCCATGCCTGAGAGTGAACAAGGTTTTATCAACCATTCCCATTTTGAAATTATTTTCAAGCAAGAAACTCTTAAGCCTGTCATACCAAGCTCTAGGAGCTTGTTTCAATCCATACAGGGCTTTAGAGAGTTTAAAAACATGGTTTGGGAATTTATGATTTTCAAAACCAGGAGGTTGCTTGACAAAGACCTCTTCTTCTATGAAACCTTTCAAGAAAGCACTTTTCACATCCATTTGAAAAAGCTTGAAACCCTTGGATGTTGCAAATGCTAAAAGAATGCGAATGGCTTCCAGTCTAGCTACTGGAGCAAAGGTCTCTTCAAAGTCTAAGCCTTCTACCTGGGAATAACCTTGAGTTACGAGTCTAGCTTTATTGCGAACAACCAACCCATCCTCACTTTGCTTATTTTTAAAAATCTATTTTGTTCCAATAACATGAGAATCAGAAGGGCGCTCAACTAAAGTCCAGACTTTGTTTCTTTCGAAATTTTCAAGCTCTTCATGCATGGCATTGACCCAAGAGGTATCAGATAAAGCATAGGTGATATCTCGGGGTTCAAAAGAAGCGATAAAAGCAGAATGTGCATGAGAATCAGGAGAAATAAACCTGGAGCGAGTGACTCGCTCTTGAAGATCCCCAATCATCTGCTCAGGTGGATGTTGTCGCTGAATGTGAAGAGGTGCTCCTGGTGCAGAAGTGGCCTCTACCCCATGAGTTGTCGAGGTAGGAACAGAGCCACTCAGATCGTCGGTGGGGATAGGAGGAGGCTGCTCAGCTGAAACTGGAGTAGTAGTAGCAGGCTCTCCACCCCTCTCAGAGGTAGCTAGAGGATTGTTCGGTTCCTCATCCTCAGAGTCATCATCGACGAAGATGCTTCCTTGAATTTCAGGAACCTGTGTACCTGTAGCATCGGGTCTAGTACCAGGACTAGCCTCATCAAAAGTGACTTCGCAAGTCTCAACAATTTTGTTAGTGTCAACATTAAAAACACGATAGCCACGAGAATGAGCAGGATATCCAAGAAATATGCCATCAAAACATCTAGACTCAAATTTATCAAGGTTGCCATGTTTAAGAATGAAGCACTTGCAACCAAAAATCTTAAAATGAGAGACTTTGGGAGAATGACCAAATCTAAGCTCATAAGAGGTCTTCCCAACCACAGATCTCAAGAAAACCCTATTGGAGATATAACAAGTAGTAGAGATCGCCTCATTCAAAATCTCCTAGGAGTAGAATGCTCATCTAACATGGTCCGAGCCATCTCTACAAGGGTTCTCATTCTTCCTTTCTACAACACCATTCATTTGGGGAACTCTAGGAGAAGAAAAGCGATGCTCAATTCCCTATCGAGGCAAAAGGTAGAAAAAGAAGAATTCTTGAATTCTATCTCATTGTCACTCCTAATTGCTCTCAAAGCTCCAGGAATATCAACAGCAATCTAAGGACCAAATCTCTAAAGAATCCAAATGCTTCGTCCTTAGAAGCGAGAAAATAAACCCATGAATACCTGGAGAAATCATCCACAACCACCAGCACATACCATTTCCCACCATCTGACTGAACTCTAGAAGGACCAACTGTGTCTAAGTGAAGAAGCTGTCCTGGTCCATCAGTCATTACCAAGGTAAGAGGTGGATGGGAAGCAGACAACATCTTACCATGTCTATAGGGCGAGCACACAAGATCTCTAACAACCTTCAGCCTAGGCAAACCTCTAATCAAGTCCTTGCAACTGACTCTAGACAAATGATCAAAACCTATATGCCCAAGTCTACGATCCCACAAAACAAGATCATGAGAATCAGAGGATACGAGACACCTAGGACTAGAAGCTGAAGAATTACTGAAATTAGCACAAAAGATCTTTTCAAATCTGGAGATCTTAAACACAAGCTCACCCGAGGAATCTAGAACTCTACACTCACCACTCTTAAACCTCACTTCTAGACCCTCATCAAGCAGCTGAGAAACAGATAGAAGATTATACCTCAGCTTACTTACCAAAGCGACGTCTTTAAGCATGAACTTGTCGTTGACGCGCATAGTGCCCTTTGCAGTCACGGTTCGGTAGAAGCATCCCCAAAAGTAATCAATTCGTTGCCGGATGCACGTGTGAGGGAGGAGAACCATCTAGAATCTCCGGTCATATGTCGAGAACACCCGGAGTCAACAAGCCATATGTCCTCCTACCTCGCACGACGGACCTAAAAAGCACAATCAGAAAACATATGTGCCTCAGTACTGGGGTTAGTGATAAATGATCTAGAAATCCAGTACTGAGAAGCACGATGCCTGGGAGCAGCAGTAGAAACAGCAGAAACATGATCAGGAATAAAATCATAAGGATGCACATGAGAACCACCTAGACCTCTCCGAAACGATCTACCAAAAGATCGATACTCCCCCTGTCTAGGTGCTACCCGTGGTCTCTCCTCACGATATCCTAATCCAACATGCTGCCTAGACCCACCAAAAGACTCTACAAATTTCTCTACGAATCTAGGCCTATATGTGGTACGATAAACATGCTGCCTAGCTCTAGAGACTACAGCTGGAGAAGGGACTCCTCTAATGGATCTCAAGGCGCTCATCCTTTCTTTTCTCTCAAGTTTTGCTCTCCAGAAGCAGAACTCAACAGTGTAGCCTTCTTTCTTGCAGAAGGTGCAATGGTACTTGACCTTTTGAGGGGTCTGTACTGAAGAAGTAAAAGCACGTTTCTTACCAGAAAGAGTTTGAGCAAAACCTGTGGACTTGAAAACAACCTTGGAAGGCTTAGGAGGTTCTAGCTCAAACAGACTATTTTTCACAACTCTAGCAATCCTAGGTGGGTTTTTCTTGGAATGCTCTAGGGGATTGAAACCTAGGCCACTATTTTTCACGCTCACCTTGGATTGATCAAGAATCATGTTAGAGTTTCTTTTTCCCACTCGAAAACTTCTCAAGAGTCATCTTGAGGTAATCATTCTCTTTAATTAGACCCTCACATCTAGTGCACTTGCTAGACTTGATTACCTCATCATGTTTACTCTTAAGAAGGGCCACTTCCACTTTGAAGGCCTCACAAGACACACAATAGGATTCCTTAATCCTATTCAAGCTGCTTCCCCGAATTTGACTCTAAATGCCTCTTGAATCGACCAATCATGGTTTCAACTTGACATTCAAAACACAAGAGTTAGAATCAATGACTTTCTTCAAGCGAGAAGAGACATAGATTTTTTAATTTTAGCTTTTTCTTCAAGAGTCTTGTTTAAAGCTTCAATCTCTATTGTAAGCTTGGGACAATTTTCACAAGAGGCAGCTCTAGAATAAACAACCATTTCAGTCATCTCTTGCATCTTAATCCTATTATTCTTACAATGAGAGCATGTGTGACTAGCATCAAATTTTGTAATTCCTTGAGTAGCTATCAATTTTAATTGAGTAAAGCACGTTAGAGCAAGTTAAAGGAATAGCTTCCATGGCAGTCACATCAAGTGAAATGGCATCTAAGCAAACAGAACTAGCCTTGAGAGATTCTAGTTCATCAAGAGCATCTTTTAGTTGATTAGCAAGAGAGGAATGAGCAGATTTTAAGCTTGTTAATTCTTTAAGCAAGCTAGTGCAGGAATCACAAACATCATCAGGATTAATAGATTTAAGCCTAACAACTTCTAGGTTCAAATTATCAATCATAATGTCCTGCTTCTTAATCATTTTTACTTGCTTATGCAATTTCATTAAAGAAGCACCAAAGTCCTTTTCATGTCAGCAATTGAAGGGCATACCTCATTAGGATCACTAAAAGGATCCTCATCATTGGAGGAGTCGCTGTCGTGGCTGTTCTTGGCCATGAAACACATGCCTGTGAAGTCATGAGCTTTCTTCTTGCCACGGGAGTCACTCTCGTCGTCCTCCGTTTTTGAGTCCACATCGCTCATGTTCAGGTTCTCTAGAGCGGCAAGGACCCGACTAACAAACTTGCGATAGTTTGTCTTCTTGGGTTTTGCATCCCTCTCCTGGGGATGTCTTCGTGTCTCCTTCTCCTCCTTGCCCTTTAGCTTGGGGCACCTGGAACGAATGTGGTTTGGCTCACCACATTCGAAGCATGTGATAGGTCCACTTCTCCTCCTATTCCTCACCTTGTTGTACGCTCTCGTGAATTTGGTGGATAGGAGGGCTAAGTCATCCTCGGGTAGTTTCTCAAGTTGCTCATCGCTCAAAGAATGCAAAGCAGATAATGAAAAACCAGATGAGCTACAATCGAGAGAATCAGAAGAACAACCCTTGGATTGGTCGACCACTAATGCCATCGACTCTGTCTTGGGGAGACACGAGATAAAATCAATCTCATGCGTCTTCAACCTCGAGTAAAGCTTATCCATGGTAAGCTCACTCATGTGATGTTGTCATTGATGGAAGTGATCTTCATTCCCGGACCTTCACATCAAGAGCACCCAACAGCTGGCGTGCATTTTCAGACTCAGAAAATACTAAGTCAACAGCGCGGAGATCATGAAGAATCTTAGAAAATCTTCCCCACAGCTCATCCAAAGACTCACCAGGCCTTTGCTCGATCTTCGAGTATACTTTCTTGAGCTAGTTCTGTCTCACTTCCTTGATCGCAGTGGACCCTTCGTGATAGTCACAAAGAGTCCGCCAAATCTCATGAGCAGACCGCAAGTGAGTAACACGCACAAACTCGGATCGACTAAGGCCTTGGATCAAATAATTAGAGCCTTCTTTGTTGGCCTCCACATCCGGAGTGATCATATCGTCATCGGTGGCACGACATAAGGGTTTTTATCTTAAGCCAAATAGCGTGCCCTTGAGCCTCGATATAAGCTTGCATCTGAGCCTTCAATATGCAAAGTCAACTCCATCAAAATATGTGGCTTGGTTGAGTACTTATCAGTCGCCATGGCACCAAAGACCGGTTAAGATCTATGAGAAGAGCTAACCGGCTCTGATATCACTTGTAGGACCGTAAAGGCGACTGGGGGGTGAATAGGCGCTTTCTCAACTTTCTCGCCTTAATCAAATTCAACACGAGCTTTACTCCTTTAGCTATGAAAGCTAAGAAGATCGGTAAGTGCACGAGGAAGCCTTGTCTTTCAATTCGATAACCCCCTCAACCACACGACACAAAAGTGGAGAATTGAACTCTCTGTTCTGGACTGGGTACTGGCGGTCAGACCGGCTGGAGACAGGCGGTCGGACCGACGTTTAACGAGCGGTCGGACCGGCTACTAACTGGTGGTCGAACGGTTGGATATCGGTTCGACCCGGCAGTACTGAGCGGTCTGAAAAGCGGGTGGTCGGACCGCCGTTACAAAACCGGTCGACCGATTTTGTCCAGTGCTGAAAAACAATGCCCAAATCCAAAACGAAATTTGGTCCAACTTTTGATTCAACCAATGAAACTTGACCAAATTTGGAGCACACCTCTCTAAGGATATTAGAGACCTATTTCTAGCGACGATCCTCCAGATCCGCTTCACAGAATCAATCTCTGACGATTTTATCAAAGAAGTGGACAAACCCTAGAAATATGAAAACCTTTGATTCAAGACTTGCTTGTGGCGGTTGATGATCTAGATGATTCTAGGAGTACTCCCACACATCAAAGCAAGACAAAATAGGTCAAGAGACCAAGCATGAACCCTTGAATCAAGGAAGCACCAAAATCATCCAAATGAGAGAAGAACACAAAGGAGACAAATGATTTCTCAAGCAAGCATCACAAGATTGATTGATCTCACAAGATGCTTACAAAGCCACTCCAACAAGGAGGACTAGAGCTCAACAAGGAGCACACACAATCTCCAAACCCTAACCTCTCCTCTCCTCTCCTCTCCTCCAAACCCTAGAAAAAGATGAAGAGGGCTAAATGAGTGCTTGGGGGTTTTACATCTCCCCCCTTTCTATTTATAGGAGAGGCCTAGGGTTTCACTTTTGGGACCCACTCACACATGGGACCCACACACTCATAACCATTGAAGCAATCGCCTACTTCACCACGTTTAGGTTGATCAGTGGCTCTCATCCTGTCGGCAAGACTCTCCCGTCCGAATCCCATCGGAAACTCCTAGAGACTTGCACCGACTTCCGCACCGCCTGATCCAACCAGCTGCACCGAACTACCCGTTCGATCCATCTTGCCCATTCTGCATCATGCTTGAGTCACACGACCTCACCCGGCATCCATGATCGTTCTGGACCTCAGCTCTCCAAGCGTAGTCCCGATCCACCTCACCGATAACGTCGTTGACCTTCACGCCACCTACACAGCAATAGACAAACAAATCGTTTCCGGGAACAAGTTCTTCACAACTTGACCCACGTTAGTTCCGCAATGCAATATGCAACAATAAAGCATTGAAGTTCATACAATAAACACATTCAAATTAACTCAATGCCAAGAAGGCTCACCTTCAAGTGATCGGCGGTCTGACCACCCCACAGCACCGGTCCGACCGATTCCAGGCCGGTCGGGCCGATTCCACAACGGCGGTCAGACCGCCCGAAAAGACTTAGCCAAATTTTCAGCTCGAAATTCCGAAACCTTCTGGAAATTTCAACTGAATAGAACTTTTGACTGGGAGCTCCAAAAATGATGTGACCACATCCAGGAGACTCCCCTCACTTGCCTACACAACCTATTTTTGGCTCAGCCCCAAAAACAACTTTTGAACTTATCGGTCGGACCGGCCACCACGGCCGGTCGGACCTCTCCACGGGCGGTCTGACCGCCCGAGCCACCGGTCAGACCGCTTGTGGTCTGACAGCCTTGAAGCAAAACCGAAAATGCGTGATTTTGCAAACCAACAATGCCATTGCCAATTGACTCATCATTCTAAGATCGTGCACATATCCTCATGATATCCACAATGTGCACTCATGAATGCAAGTTGTGAACTTGTGACACCCACGGGAGTGGGTGGTGATTATAAGACCCACCATTCCAAAGTGGGCAATATGGATCCCCGGTTGACTTGTTCTCAAACGGGCTTTGGATCGCCGCGTGTTGTAGAACGCGGGTATAAGTGAACACCGACGGGTGTTCACTCGCTATACCGGTATGAGCAAAAGAGAAGTGCATGTGCATTCATTCATTCGTATGTTGATTTGATTCATGATGTTGATACACTGTTGGATAATGAATGATTTTGTTATGTTATGTATCATTGGCCTTGCTGAGTCTTGGACTCAGCCTTGCCGTGTTGTTTTTTTTGGGTACATTTGTTGTGGACGGCATGCATGGGCGGGAGTAGGAATTATCACGGTTGCACACTGGCACTTATAAAGTGAATAAAGCATTTAAGTGATAACTTGGACTTTGAATAGCTTTATGTGAGGCTTACTTCCTTACGTTCTATGTCGTGGACAACCTCTATTGGAGTTGGATAGCGTTTTATGGTCGTTTCTTTCATGAACATGTTTAGTACGCGCGTTTGGATATTTGCTTATTATTGTTGTTGTTAATTGCGCGAATGTCCGGATAGTTCGATTTACAAAGGACACTCTGCCGAAATTTAGAAAGAAATGTCTTAGTTCCATTGGTAGACTTGTTATGGTGGTAGCATTCCAGGCTCAGGTTGGGCTGGGGTGTTACAGTAACAATATCTAATATAACCATAATCACACTTGCCTTAACCGCGAGAGAACGTGGGACGTGTAGAAGGCTCTACCCGGGACCCGTCCACCACCTGAATAAATAGTTAACGCACACTAAGGCGATAGCAGCGGGCCAAAGCAAAAAATATATATAACAACCTACTCGAACTCGCGAAAGGGTCTAACTCGATTCCAACTCCAAATCCTAAACGTCGATCTGTCCCCTCAATGGACAGTCAATTTATAAAATTCATAACTTTCACTACCGGGATCCAAATTATGTGTTCTTAGACTTTCTGGAAAGGTAATTAAATTACCTAAATAAACTTAGTTGGGGAGCCCTTCTGATTCTGCCATAAACTATCCCTACCAAGCCAATCTACAGAATATCAATTTTTTACGTCGGGTTCTCTAGACAGAGCACCAAAACTACCATAACTTTTGCTACGCAACTCGGAACAGGGTGATCTTGGGCTCTATGGAATTACGACAAAACCAGCTACAATATTCTAGTGGGGAAAGTCCCCTGATTCGGCCTACTACTAGTCCTAATGTTCAGGTGAAGATCTCTGTCCTAACAATCTGACAAACAGAAAATAGCGAAGGTAAAACTTGCATAACTTTTGATTGGTAACTCTAACAAAAATGTTCTTTATCAACTTGGAAAGCGTACATAATTATCTATAACATTAATTTTGGGAGGCATTTCTGATTCGGCTTCAAAAAAATTCAAATTGGCCAGACAAGACAATCTGTCAATTCACATCAACCCTCCTACACAGTCGCGGTAAAACTACCATAACTCCTAAACCGTATGTCCAAATCAGATGATCTCGGTGCCAAAAGAAAGATAAAGACGAGACCTACAACTTTCTAAGAGTTGATCAGGTCAGGAAATGAACACAACGTACCTAAATCTGACGAGCAACGGCGCATAGTAGGGAGAGGTGGGGAGAGGCGGCGGCTCAAAGTGGGGGGAGGAGGAGGGAGGGAGGGTGGGGAGTTTAGAGTTTGGGGGGTGGGAACCCCCCCCCCCTTCTTTTTGGTCGGCCACCACATGGGTCCCTCCTGGGCTGCGGCCCAGGCCCAGGTTGTCGAGGATTTACGGAAAACCCCTTCTCTTTTCAGGAATTTTTACTCATTTAATTATCTTTTCTCCTCCCGGCTATTTTCTAATTACTCGATTCAATTCCGGGGTATTACAGCAAGCCTGCTCACTTTTATTAGGTTGTCCATGGGAATTTGATACCGATGCAACTCATCATGGTAGAAGTAATAAGTACTCTCTTATACACAAAGGAAATAAAATAATTTTGCTACCTTTAACGCCTGCTGAAATTGTGAAATATGACAAAGAGATAGCTTAAAATGAGAGGAAAGAACGTGAACATGAATATGAAAACCAGCAAGTAGTGAAGAACGTTCTCCCACCTAAGAAAGAGAAGTTGGCACCTAGTTCTAGGACTGATGGAATTAAATTAAAGGGTTGTGCCATACTTACAACCAAATATGATCTTGTTGAAATTTTTGCTAATGATATGCCATGATGTGCTTTGATTTGCAAAGATGCTTTATTTTCACTTGATAAGAAATCTAGCTCTATGTCGTCTGCTGTCACTAACCTTTTTCAGGCATATGAGGATGTATTTTGTAATATCCAGATCACTCATTAGTGAGTATAATATTATTTAGAGAAAGAAATTAAAAGAATATTAAGGATTTGTGGGAGGATTGGACTTTGAGCTTTCGGCCCAAGGCGTCCTAGCCAAGTGGGCCGGCCATTTAATGAAGTCAAGGGGGGTGCCCCTTCCCCAAAACCCTAGCACCCCTGCTATAGTACCAATGCTGCACTGTAGCACGCAGTACTGTAGCAGCCCCCTTCCCTGCCGCTCTACCAACAGGAGGAGGAGAGGAGAAAGGAAGGAGAGGAAGGAAGAGGAAGAGGTAGAAGAAGGGGGATCTTCGCGAGGAATTCAGCGAGGTCCAGCAGAGAATTCATGGGAAAATTCAATTTCCTTATTAGTTATTGCAATTCTTTTCTATGTGATTTGTCGTCAAAGTCAGATTAGTACCCTACTGTTGTAGATCGGTATTTCTGCAGTTCTAATGATCCGTATGTTCGAATTAGTTTCAAGTGAAATCAAGGATTCGGGGCTCCTAGCTTTATGTGGGTAATTGTGATAGATTTCTGGAGAGTATTGGTTCACAATTTTTTGATGGATAGATATTTAGTTATGATTTTTGCAAGTCTGAGTGCCTGTTCAGTCTCTAGATTCAGGCAGCGAGCATAGTTATGTGAATTAGGGTCTGGAGATGGACGAATATGCTCGGTTGATCAGTATAAATTATGTAGATAACTTTATGATGATTCCAGTGAGTCTAAGTTCATATTTTTTGGACAATTAGAACAAAAGTTATGAAATTTTGAAGTTATTGTTGTAGTTTTGTCCTTCTGTTGGGGACAGTAGGGAAAGATTGCTCTGTTAGTAACCTTTGTTGCACAATGGAAAAAATATAATAAATTTATTGAGGAAGCTAGTTCTCTGTAGTTTCCAAAATTACTTATATCAATGGGCAAAGAGATAAAAACAAAGGCTTAGATGAAATCATTTGAACTTTCGGTCACCTGAGAAGTTGTAGGTATATGTGTGTAGGTTCTAGAGATCTTGGGTTCATGATTTTTGGAGCTTTGAATCAAAAGTTTTGGTTTTTCCTTCGGTGGTTGTCTGTTTTAGACAGAGTGGGATTTGGGAATGTATCGGTAAAGTTTCGGGTTGCGAATAGGAGCGAATGATTTCATTTTGTTTTTTGCTATGCTGTGCACATTTGAATGGTGTTCTTAGTATACTTTACGAATGCCAAGTGGTGGTGAGAACCGGGGATTGAGTCCTCCTGTCGTCGTCGTCCGTCTCGCGGTTGAGGCAAGTGCAAGCAGTGTAGAGCGAATTGGGATGCTATATTCATGATAATTGGCATGGTTTACTTATGAAATTTTATCTATGATATTGTCACTTAATAATATTCTCTTATGTTGGATTGAGAATATGACGCTCATTTGCATCATAGCATTCATTCCTGAATCTTGAACTACGTAGTAGCCAAGAATTGATTCTTTTGAGGTCCCCGTCATGCATTGGACGGGCATGAGATCCCCGTCATGTATTGGATAGGCATGAGATCCCCACACTCTTGGAGTGTGGGCTTGAGGTCCCTATGCCTGCGGGCACATGCTTGAGTATGCATCCACGGATGTACTACACCGCAATACCAGTAATTGCAAAGAAGGAAGAAAGTTACATTCTTGGCATATGCATTGCATGAAAATGGTTCATTTGCTGATGGCAATATGCAAATTTTGTTCTATTCTATACATGTGTATTTTTTCATTACTTCACTGTTGTACTTTGCTGAGTCGTAGACTCACAATTGTTGTTGATGCTTTCTTTAGGTACTTCTCGGGGAAGCGACATGCATGGGAAGGGTTAGATTTTGGTGCACTTCACACATGATCAACCTTGGCAAAAATAAATAGCCCGTTTACTTAAATTTAAGTGATTCTACTATTAATTTTATTCTCAGATGATGCTCATCCTTCGTGATGTTTGAGTTATTTGTAATTGGGTTAGTCAAGTCTGTCTTGTGGACGATACTGTTATGTTTTGACAGTTTAGATCTGGATTTATTTACTCTTGCATGGTAGAATATTTCAAGTGACATGCTTAGTCTTTCATCGAAATAGAATCTTGAAGAATCCTTATATATTCTTATGGTTCTGCCAATTGATGATTAGAACAAGGTTTATGTCTAGAAACTTGTTATTCAATATAGTTTTGATTAATACTAGCTTGTTAGATGTTGAAAAGCTTGTTGTTAATTGATAGTGGATAGAAGTAAATTGTATTGGGGAAACGCGGCAATGCTACGATAGCACAAACAAAATTTAACCGCGCAACCAAGGAACCACCGCTAGTAATAGATCACAAGATTACCGCTAGACACGCCGACTCGTAGCGGAAGTACAGTCGTTGTAGCAAGTTGATGCAGTCGTAGTCGTACTCACGACGCGTCTCCTCCTTCCAGTGGTCGTACTCGTCACGCGTCTGCTCCTCCGAGTGGTCGTACTCGCCGCGTGACTTCTCCTCCGACTCCAGTAAACGTCATAAGTTGCGGATCGTCCTAGTGTTGATGCTTCACAACAGCACCTCCGAGGTATCCACACGTACGGGTCAGGATCACCACGCACTAGAGTGCTAGCACCAGGCAGCGTGGTTGAGAATGAGTGACTATTAGGGTTTTGGGAGTTCTTCCAAAGGTCATCCTCTCCCTCACCCCATGCCACCGCCTCTCTTTATATAGGCATCCATGATGGGTCTCGACCTGGAGGCACATTTGGAACTCGTGGCCTATAGGAATTCAAATCACCATCCAAAACAGATTATAGCCCTTTAAGTGTGCGACCCTACAGGTTCATGTGTAATCGGTTATGACTCGAAAACTCTTTTCCGATCACTAGTCGTTAACGGTACCTAGCAGCACATAACGATTCCCAAATACACATAGAATATATCGGACGAACCTTGATGTAATTGATCTATGATCAGGTCCTCATCACTTACGATTAGTTTGTATCTCCATACGACCATATCGTATTTGGTCCCGACCAGTTCGTAACTCCTTACGACTAGGTCCTTACCATTCTGTGATTACGTTCGATAAATCTACGACCAGATCGTATCTCCATACGACCAGTTCGTAACTGATCGAACTAAGCGACCTACTCATGCATTCTCCCTTTGCCTCACAATGTCTGGTTGAACTCCAGGTAAGATGTTGTGTCATCCATGGACTACTCAATACTTTCTCGATCGAGTGTCGGATAACTTCACGTGGTCGACACTTCGACCAGTAGTGGCATGGCCATGCACTTTCTTTATCCGATCACCACGAGGGACCAGAGACATCTCTCCTATTATGTTAGGAGGGGCAAATTCCATCTCGACCAGTCACATCCCTCTGCATGTTTCATAGCATACCCGAAAGCTACCTTTATGACTACCTAGTTACGAGTAGCGTTTGGCAACCCCTAAGAGTGCTATTACACATGTAGGGAACCATGCTGATCTCAGGTCTAAGGATTATACATCATCATTACTTGAGACCAACTAATAACACAAAGATTCATAACAATCTCAATAATGTCTCAATGATGGGTCTATCCAACCCCATGTTCTCTAACAGGTGCTCACATTATTGATTCGATATCTCTATATCTATGACCGGTGAAACAAAGTCATCAATCAAAATATGTGCCAGTCATAGAGCCACTGGTGTCCCGACCAGTGATCTCCGACAAGGGATACATTTAGAATAACATCATATAAGTTAAAGAGTTCCACCAACAAGTCACATACTTATTGATCTGTAACAAATGATTCATTCAAGGAACACGATAACATATTATCAAAATTATAAACATAATGAAATATCATCATCTCTATGATTGCCTCTAGGGCATATTTTCAACAAATTGAATTGTTGAGTTAGTTTAGTAGCATCCTAGGCTCAGAGTTAAGCTGTTGTGTTACATGTTTCCAGCTGAGATACCCCCTAGACTGCCTCCTATTAGAGAGATTGAACACCAAATTGACTTAATTCTGGGAGTGACATTGCCAAACCATGCGGCGTATAGGATCAATCCAGAGGAGACTAAGGAAATTTAGCGACAAGTCCAAGATCTTTTGAAAAGACGGTATGTACGGGAAAGCCTTAGTCCTTGTGTTGTTCCTGTTCTTTTGGTTCCTCAGAAAGATGGTAGTTGTTGTTTGTGTGTTGATTGTAGAGCCATTAATAATATCAGAATATGGTATCGTCATCCTATTCCTTGGTTAGACGACATACTTGATGAGTTGAGTGGTTCTATTCTTTTCATCAAGATTGATTTGCGTAGCGGGTACCACCCGATTAGGATGAAATTGGAAGATGAATGGAAAATAACATTTAAAACTAAGTTCGGTATATATGAGTTGTTAGTGATGCTTTTTGGTTTAACTAATGCACCTAGCACTTTCATGCGTTTGATGAACAAAGTTTTGCGTGCTTTCATTGGAAAAATTTTGGTTATTTATTTTGATGATATTCTGATCTATAGCAAGTCATATAAAGAACACCTGGGTCATTACGTATTGTTTTTAATGCTTTGAGATATGCACGTTTTTTGGTAACCTTGAGAAGTGCACCTTTTGAACGGATCGAGTCTCTTTTCTTGGTTATATTGTTACTCCACAGGGCATTGAAGTTGATCAAGCCAAGATCGTTACTATCTAGAGTTGGCCGCCTCCTAAAACGGTAACACAAGTGCGGAGTTTTCTCGGGATCGCTGGTTTCTATCGGTGTTTTGTTCGGGATTTCAGCACCCTCGCTGCACCGTTGAATGAGCTTACAAAGTTCTTTTTACTTGGGGTACCATAAAACAACAAGCTTTTGATGCTCTCAAAGATAAGTTAACACATGCCCCTTTGCTTCAACTTCCTGATTTCAACAAGACTTTTGAATTAGAATGTGATGCTAGTTGCATAGGTCTTGGTGGTGTGTTAATTGAAGAAGGAAAACTTATTGCTTACTTTAGTGAAAAATTAAGTAGGCCTAGTTTGAAATATTCTACCTGTGATAAAAAATTATATGCTCTCGTTCGAACTTTGGAAACATGGTAGCATTATTTATGTCCCAAAGAGTTTATAATACATTCTGATCATGAATCTTTAAAGCATATTCGAAGTTAAACCAACCTGAACCGTAGACTTGCTAAGTGGGTTGAGTTTATTAAGTCTTTCCCCTATGTCATTAAACATAAAAAGGGTAAAAAAAATGTAATAGATGATGCTTTGTCTAGAAGATATACTATGCTTTCACAACTTGACTTCAAAATCTTTGGATTAGAGACAATAAAGGTGCAATATGTGCATTTTGCTGATTTTAAAGATGTGTTGCTCAATTGTCAAGAGGGAAAGGTTGGAATAAATTTGTGGTGCATGATGGGTTCGTGTATCGTGCTAACAAGCTATGCATTCAGCTAGCTTCGTTCGTCTTTTGTTGTTACATGAGGCATAAGGAGAAGGATTGATGGGTCACTTCGGCGTGAAAAAGACCGAGGACATTCTGACTCGCCACTTTTATTGGCCAAAGATGAGACGTGGCATCGAACGCTTCATTTCCCGTTGCACCACCTGCCAAAAAGCTAAGTCACTACTTAATCCTCATGGTTTATACATGCCTCTTCCTGTTCCAAGCACACCTTAGGAAGATATTTCTATGGACTTTGTTTTAGGACTGCCTAAAACAAAGAAGGGTGATAGTATTTTTGTTGTTGTGGATAGATTCTCTAAGATGGCTCATTTTATACCATATCATAAAAGTGATGATGCTACAAATATTGCTGATTTATTCTTTCAGGAAATTGTTCGCTTGCATGGTATTCCGAATAAGATAGTTTTAGATCATGATGCTAAATTTTTTAGTCATTCTTGGAGAACTTTGTGGGCTAAGTTGGGGACTAAGCTGTTATTTTTCACTACTTGTCATCTCCAAACTGATGGACAAACTGAGATAATCAATAAAACATTATCTACTTTGCGTAGGGTTGTGCTTAAAAAGAACTTAAAAATGTGGGAGGAATGTTTGCCTCATGTGGAATTTGCTTATAATCGCTCGCTGCAGTCTACCATAAAGATGTGCCCTTTTGAGATTGTTTATGGTTTCATATCTCGTTCACCTATCGACTTGTTGCCTCTTCCAGCTTCAGAGAAGCTAAATTTTGATGCGCAACAACGTGTTGATTTGATACTTAAGATGCATGAGACAACTAAAGAGAATATTGAGATCATGAATGCTAAATATAAAGTTGTTGGTAGTCAGGGATGCAAGCATGTTACTTTTGAACCTAGTGATGTTATGTGGTTACACTTGCGTAAAGAATGATTCCTTGAATTGAGAAAGTCTAAACTCATGCCTCGTGTAGATGGTCCTTTTAAAGTGCTTGAATGTATTAATGATAATGCATATAACTTAGACTTGCATATAGATTTCGGGGTTAGCCCCACCTTTAACATTGCAGATTTGTGACCTTTCTTGGGTGCGGAGGATGAGCTTGAGTCGAGGACGACTCCAATTCAAGAAGGGGCGATGATGAGGACATCACTTCTACTGATATGAACACTCTTCTTGCTGCTGCCATGAATGATGTGCAAGGTCCAATTACGTGCCCTCGTCAACTCAATTATCAGGTAAATTCATTTCTAGGGCTGAGTGTATTATTTAAGAACTCTATGATGCTGCCTAGTGGAGATGATTTGCTTGTGCTTAGGAATATAATGCATGCCGCTCACAAAGTGCCGACGGTAACTTGGGTGGCTGCACATACCTCCTGCAAGTGTGGATGTGGGAGCGTTTGCCCGTTGGTCGGCCCACTCGTGCTGCCTTGCAGGTACGAGTTTTTTTCGTTTATCATGTGTTGCCTCTTTGAACAAAAAATGCAACTGAAATCCATCTCTATGCATCCATGGCCCCTTGACGACCCTGCATCGCTTCCAACGATAGCCTACCTCTGGAGCTCCATCATGCCACCTACTGGGCGTCCGAGGTCACGGTACCTCGGCTACATGAACAAGCTCGATGTCATCACTCAGGACCATGTACAGTTTTAAAAGTTAGTTAGTTTGCTACGAATCTAGTTTGAATTATGATTTCATCATTAATGTCTTATATATGTTGTGTAGGTCATGTGACTGCCATATACCAGCGATGAGGTCCTCGAGATGGACCTGAACCCGATGTGTGAGCAGGACGACGGCTTGTGGATGGCGCTCTTATCACTGGTCTACTTTCATGCGATGGAGTACCACTTGCCCCATTGGGTGATGAGACAGTTTGGGAAGCTTAAGGACTCTCCACCAATGGAGTTCTCCATAGATCTGAGCCTTCATGGGTAAGGGTACATATCATCGTTCGTTTGCACTGTTGGTTGTGGTTTTGATGCTAACAGTTTGATTGTGCCCGTGGTAGGATTAACCGGCGGCGAAGGTACTGGCACACCGGTTGGGCCTATTACCACCATGCGTACGTGTTGGAGTTGGTCGACCGGTACCATCGGTTTAAGGATGTGTCACAGATTCACCGAAGGCCTCAGTTTGTCAGCTACCTCCGATAGCTCCACGGCGTCGCGCGCCTCTAGCTGCGACCAGTCGTGACCTAGATAGACATAGGGGAGGGTCACTCGTTCGTTGAGGATATCGTGGACGAGTACGATGAGTTCACACTAACGGGCACACAACCTGAGAGAGCCCCCATCAATGGCTACTACGTGAGTAAATTTTATGTTCCTAATAATTTTCCATACTGCGGTTGACGAACTAATTTATATCTTTCATCCGTACATTGGGTAGGTAGCTGGCGCACATAAGCAACGAGGCGGGTGAGGTGCTCAAGGTACCCGAGGGTGCGGAGGGGAGCTACAACCGCATGAGGAACTTCCTGGAGGTATTTTGCGCTAGAAATGTCCTTTTTCTTTATTAATCTCCCACTATTGACATTGCGCTGTCACTAAGAGTAAGGCACATAGAAATGTTCTTTATTACCTCATTAGAAATGTGAGTATTCTGTGACCAGTAAGGCACATAGATCAACATGGAAAATACAACAAGAGTCAGAATTTCCCTATATGTAGGTCGACTTTTATTCATAAGCACTCATTATTATGAGTCTGAGTCACTAAGAGTACACCATAGGAGTAACATGATAGCTCAATGATGTGGACATGACCCCTATGGATACAATCATATTTATTATGCTTGCTATTCCAATTACAAGAGGTCGTATACTTCACTTAAATTATCAGTATCACATTACTTTTTGTCCAAGCTAAGCAAGAGTTTGAGCTAGACACGTTTTGGAATCCAATTCGGCCTCCAGAGATAGCACTGACTTCAAACGTACATAACTTTCGCATACGGAGTCCGTTTGAGCTCCACGAGGACTTGGTGGAAAGATTATCTCGTCCTTTTTAGAACGGATCTAGTATCACCTTCAAATTCCTTTTATGGGGCACCACAATAACCAAAAGAATGGGTTACATCACCTGTTTGGGCCAAATTAGGCCTTGTAATGCTTGGGCCCAAGGGAAGACGTCACCCTGTATAAAGAGCCGCACCCCTCTAGTTTATTTGGATTTTGTTTAGTTAAAAGTTGGCTTCATTGCAACTTCGTGTATTGACTTGTGTCAATTAGACCAACCATAATACTGCTACAGAATCCTAACTTTATCAAATATTTCAATCTTATTTGTAATTTTATATTGCTTATTATCTTGTTCTTGCGTGTTCTTCGATTGCATGCAGGAATAGACCTTTGTGGTCAGGTTGATCATGCATCTAGCAAGGTCGATAATGATCTTGGAGTTGGTTCAGCGATTGCCAGACATATTGATCATGTGCGATTGGTAGTCGAATCGTGAGAGTCGTCTCCACCAAAACCGAGTTATCCTTATCACCGAAAGCTCGGGACACCCCAAATTATCTGTTGAATGAATGGATGACTTAACTATTTTTGATTGAATGATTGGATGATTGCATTGAGTACATGTAACAGCCCAAATTTTCAAGAGTTTTTGAAAAACTTCCAAAAATAAAAATAACCATCTGCTTTTGTTGCTAAAAGCTTAAATGGGACTTTCAGTAAATCAAAAGCAGATCAATTTGAATTACTCAAACATCAATTAAATAAAAATCATCTTATTTGATTTTCTGATTTATCTCGTTTCCTTTTTCCCTTCGTCCGGTTGTTTTCCCGTGAAGTTCATTTTGTTTCTTTTCAGCTTGCTCGCATTTCAAAGTTATTTTAAAGTTTTAAAAACAAAACAAACCCTTTATTTTCATCGAATAAATGTAAAGCTTAAATTGAAATTTCAAAGTGAAAAATATGTAAATTATTAAATCAAACTTTAATTAAATTCTAAAATGAGTTTATTGGATTTCCTGTGTTTTTGGATTTTATTCAAGGCGGTGCGGTTTCTTGCAACCCGGTTCATTTTATTCCTTTCCTGTCCACCCAAAAATTATTCTAATTATTTTAAAATTTAATTTAAAGTATTTAATATAAATTGGTGGCCTAATTTGAAGCTTTGAAAATAAAAATAATCATTTGGTTTTTCTCGGTTTAATTTAAAGCTTAAAATTGAATTTCTGAAGGAAAAATATTTTAAATGGCTAAAATAATCTTCAAAAAATGCAAAACTATTTTATTTGGTCTATTCAAGTTCCAAGGTATTTTCTTAAAAAAATTTTGAATTTTTGGATTTTCCCACATTTCCTTTTCCCTTCTCTCTCCTCTCTCTCGAGCCGTTGTTCTTCTTCGCGTGAGTTTTGGTCATCTGCTGTGATGTCCCTCTGCAATGTGGAGCACCAACTGTATGCAAAGTTCAGCAAGTGCGCATTCTGGTTGAAGGAAGTGGCCTTCTTGGGTCATGTTCTTTCAGCAGGAGGCGTAGCCGTTGATCCTAGCAAGGTCAGCGATGTTCTTTCATGGAGTCAGTCTACTTCGGTGACCGAAGTGCAGAGTTTTCTTGGTTTAGCGGGATATTATCGTGGCTTTATCGAGAACTTCTCCAAGATCACGAAGCCGATGACGGAGTTGCTCAAGAAGGACAAGAAGTTCTTGTGGTCCGATGCTTGTGAGGAAAACTTCCAAGTACTCAAGAAGCGTTTGACCACCGCTCCCGTCCTCGTTCTTTCCGATATCCATCGAAGCTTTGATATCTATTGCGATGCTTCTCGTCGAGGACTCGGTTGTGTCCTTATGCAAGAAGGCAAGGTAGTGGCCTATGCATCGAGGCAATTGAGACCTCATGAACTCAACTATCCTACCCATGACTTAGAGTTGGCTGCTGTGATTCATGCACTTAAGATTTGGCGACATTACCTAATTGGTAATCGTTGCGAAGTGTATTCGGATCACAAAAGCCAAAAGTATTTATTCACCCAACCAGATCTGAACCTCAGGCAAAAGAGATGGTTGGAGCTGATCAAGGACTATGACATGGGTATTCACTAGGAGCTGATCAAGGACTATGACATGGGTATTCACTATCATCCGGGCAAGGCTAATGTCGTTGCCGATGCGCTCAGTCGCAAAGCGCATTGCAATGCCTTGTTGCTCAAGGATCTTCAGCCCACTCGTCTGGAGGAATTCCAGCGTCTCAACTTAGGTTTGGTTGAGCATGGTTCCCTCGCTGCCTTGGTTGTGCAACCAACCTTGGTGGATCGGATTAAGATCGCTCAACGATCAGATGTTGGAGTGAACAACATCAAGGAAAATATCAAGAACGGAACAGCCAAGTACTTCTCTGAGGATGAGCATGGTGTTGTAAGGTTCGGGCAACGCCTTGTGGTTCCAAAGGACATAGAATTGTGGAATTTGATCCTCCGCGAAGCCCATAATTCGCCTTTGTCTATTCATCCCGGAGCCACAAAGATATATCAAGATCTCCGTCAGGGATTTTGGTGGACCCGAATGAAGAGGGAGATTGCGAAGTTCGTTGCCGAGTGCGACGTGTGTCGTCGTGTCAAGGCCGAGCATCGGCAGCGGCAGATGCTTGACCTTTGCCAATTCCCGAGTGGAAGTGGGATTCAATCGGGATGGATTTTATCACCGGTCTGCCCCGAACATCCAAGGGCAAGGATTCCATCTGGGTTGTCATCGATCGATTGACAAAGGTAGCCCATTTTCTTCCAGTTCGGACAAACCTCAGTGTGAGTCTACTAGCAGACCTCTATATTTCCCGCATCGTCTATTTGCATGGTGTGCCAAAGACGATCGTTTCCGATCGAGGTGCGCTTTTCACCGCCAGGTTTTGGAAATGTTTGCAAGAGGCTATGGGAACCCGTCTTACCTTTAGCACAGTATATCACCCCCAAACTGATGGTCAGACCGAAAGGGTCAACCAAGTCTTGGAGGACATGCTCCGTGCTTGTGTCCTCTCCTATGGAAAGAATTGGGAGAAGTGCTTTCTATTTGCCGAGTTTTCCTACAACAACAGTTTTCAGGACAGTCTCGACATGTCACCTTTCGAGGCCTTATACGGGAGAAAGCGCAGAACCCCGTTGAATTGGTCTGTGACCGGCGAAAGACCTTTCTTTTGTCCGGATTCGATCAATGAGGCCGAGATCCATGTCCAGCTTATCCGTGATCGTTTACGCACAGCTCAATCCAGGCAAAAGAGCTATACGGATCGTCGTCGTCGTGAGTTGAGCTTTGAGCCTAATGACTTTGTTTATCTCAAAGTCTCTCTGTTGTAGGGCCATCAACATTTTGGCGTCAAGGGCAAGTTATCTCCTCGATATGTCGGTCCTTACCGCATTATCGAGAAGAAAGGAGCCGTTGCCTATAAGTTGGAGTTGCCAGCTGCACTTGAGGGAGTACATAATGTTTTTCATGTGTCCCAGTTAAAGAAGTGCCTCCGTGTTTCAACAGAGGAAGCTCCGTTGGAAACTCTCGATGTCCAAGAGGATTTGACCTATAGCGAGCACCCTGTTCGCATACTCGATGAGGCTGAACGAAGAACAAGGAATAAAATCATTAGATTCCTTAAAGTTCAGTGGCCGAACCATTCTGAGGATGAGGCTACTTGGGAGAGGGAAGCTCGTCTCCGCGTAGACTATCCATATTTCTTTACCGAGTGAGCTAAATCTCGGGACGAGATTTTTGTAAGGGGGGGAGGCTTTGTAACATCCCAAATATGGATTTGTGTTTCAAATGTAAGAAAATAAGAAGAAATTAAAACTTTTCTTGCATCTTGAAGCCCTTGGTCATTTCTGTAATTCTTGTAAAGGAATTATGGAAATCAAAATCGAAATCCTCAATTGACTCCAATCAAAAACCTCCTTGGCAAAGATCTTGTGCCAAACCCATGGAAATATTTTTCCTGAGTTCTAAGGAGACTTGGTAACACCTCTTAATTATCTCATGATTTTTAGAAATTATTTGATAATTTTGGGAGGCAAGTCAAAGCTTGGTCAAACCCTATTTCTCACCTTCTAGAATTTCTGGAGAAAAATGCAGTGCATAAAAATCTCTAAACATTTTATGGGAGGTTCCTTCCGCAGTCAGCAACCTCCAGTTAAAATTTCATAATTTTTGGAGCTGGTTTGCTACCTTAAACAATTCCTCAAAAATCAGTTGTTTAAATTCAAACCCTAAGTGGTTTTCACTGTTCAGTGGGTTCGAACCAGACTCGGGCTCGAGCCACTTGACTCGGTCCAGTAAACTAACTGCACCGCCTCGGTCGCTTTGGCGCGAGCGTTGTGAGCCGTTGGATCCGCATCGAACGGCCCACGATCGCGTGAACGTTCGGATCATTCGAACACCTCGCGCAAAAGAGCTATACGGATCGTCGTCGTCGTGAGTTGAGCTTTGAGCCTAATGACTTTGTTTATCTCAAAGTCTCTCTGTTGTAGGGCCATCAACATTTTGGCGTCAAGGGCAAGTTATCTCCTCGATATGTCGGTCCTTACCGCATTATCGAGAAGAAAGGAGCCGGTGCCTATAAGTTGGAGTTGCCAGCTACACTTGAGGGAGTACATAATGTTTTTCATGTGTCCCAGTTAAAGAAGTGCCTCCGTGTTCCAACAGAGGAAGCTCCGTTAGAAACTCTCGATGTCCAAGAGGATTTGACCTATAGCGAGCACCCTGTTCGCATATGTCGGACCCGGGAGTAACACCCCAGAATCCTCTGTGCATTTCTGAACTAGTCCCATGATCAGTAGCTAGTTCACACAGTAAACAAATATGGTAACATCCATAATTCGCATAACTTTATTAATAAACAGAGTTGATTACAAGAAAGGCTTACAAGCCAATAATAAACAAACACAGCGGAAGACGAAGAAGTAGTGAAGTCCAGCTGATCTGCCACAGGCAATCGACTGGGGTAGCGGCCTAGTCGTCGAGATCCAAAGTCCTTCTCCTCTGAAATTTATTTGCATGAAGCAAGGGTGAGCACAACTACCGTGCTCGCAAGTTACACCAATAATGAGTTAATGCATGCATGGATATATCAAAGGAAGGTTTATTGGTTGAATTTGCATAAAGCAGTGTTTTCTTTAAATATTTGTTACTAAGTTCCAAAGCAGTTATTCTATAACTAAAATTCATTTTATAAATTCTCAAGTTTTATAGTAGGATAACCTCCATATGAAACATGGTGATGGATACCCTCCTATCACATGGCTAACCGCCCAATTTTTACCACAAGGATTAACCATCCTCAAATCATTTACAAAAATCATTTTTAAAACAAAATCCAAGTCTAACTTTGAGTGGCTTTGCTCAGCATGTCCATGACCGTGGACACGGCTATTCGAATAGTTTTACACTCTGCAAAGGTTGTACAATTTTACCCACAAGAGATAATCAACTTTTAATGTCCGTCTGACACACTTAGTAGGTGTGCGACTAAGTGATTATCACGAGACCTTTACAATCGTCATTCCAAAGTAGTCATGCGCTAAGGTTTCACTTCCTTTAGATTAACCATCCGCTAGAAGCCCCTCTTGCGCAGCTAAGGTTTCACTTCCATTGGGTTAACCACCATGGAAACCCCTCTTGCACCAAGTGGGAATCTTGTCTAACCGACACCCACACACCAAAATAGCACAACTAACAATGGAGCGTTGCAAATTATTCACCTAGCTTTGTCCCATTCCGGACTTGTGGTAGTACGGTGGAGCTTTGCAAGATGCGGCTCGAAGACCGGTCCTTAAGCGACTTGGGCGACTTTCAAAATAACCCCAGGCCTCAATCCTACCAGATTGAGCCGTGCATAAACCTACACCCACCAAGCATCCATTCGCCCAAGTACAAACCAACTTTTCATTTTTGCTTTTCAAAGTCATTTGTAAAATCTTCCATGACAAACCAATGTCATAGGCTTTTAAACAATAGTTGATTATTTGGGCCAAATTCAGGGCCGAACATTTTGGTCTAAACATGTCTAAGCATAATTTTCCCAAAATATTACGGTTCATACTCTTTGCATAAACGATTTTTATCTAATGTGTCAAGGTATGTTTCATTCAACAGCAAAGTTGGCTATACAATGGCAATGGGAATAACTATAATTTAAAAACAGGTATTTAAATTACTTGAATAGAAATAGCATGCAATAATAATTTAAAACAGAATTTAAATAATTTGAAATATTGGGATCAAATATGATCAAAGGTATAACTTGCCTTGCTTGGTTATATGTTGTTCTCAAACGGCATCGAAATCCGGTTATCCGAAGTCGTCGAAATCTATACGCGTAAATGATCCAAATTCAAATAACATTCAAATGAAATCCAAATAAAATCCAAAAATTAATAAATAAATACTGGAAGTAAGATATCAACTTTATATGAATATAGGAATTTGAATTGACGAAATCGGAGTTCGTATGAGGGATAACGAAATTCCAGAAGGTTGAAAAGGAGAGTGAATAGTAGTTTGCATGGCACTATTCATGCATGCACACGTGAATAGTGTAATGAGCGGAAGAACTGGCCGTGTAGGCGATAGGAATGGAGAGATGGCCGGCGGACAACGAATATGGAACCTCGGCGATGTACTCTACCCACAGTAGCGATTCGGCGACGATCGATTCTTGTGGCAATGCGCAATTAGAAAAACAGCTAATATATAATAAAAACTCAAAATTATAAAATAAATACTGAAAAAATAAAGGATGAATTTAGATGATTTTACGAGCAAGAATCATCAGATTCGGAGTTTGCAGTGGGGAGCAATAATTTCTGGAAGCAAAATTCATAAGAAAAAGAAAAGCTACAGTGCACATGACTAATAAGTGCATGTGCCTTTGTTCTTCTTCTCGAGAACCGAAGCAAGCAGGGGAGAAAGAAAGCTGCTCGCCCATTGGAGGAAGAGGAAAGGTGGCGGGAATTACCAAAATGGGTTGCTCACCTCGAGGCGAAGCCAATGGAGGAGGCGCGTGATGGGGATGGCCGTGGCGTGTGGCGGCTACTGAAGGTGGCGGCCATGGAGGATCGGGGCTCGGCAATTTTTCAACGGCGAAGATATGGGCCAGAAGTACGACGTCGCAGTGCGGCGGTGGTGACAAAATTGGCGGCGCTCCACCGAGGCGACGCATGGGAGGAAGAACGAAGCGCGGCGAACTTCAAATCGCAAATGTGGCCAAACCAAGGGGAGAGGGGAGGAGAGGTTTTGGGGATGGGTTGAGGGTGGAGAGGAGCTGCTGGAGGTCGCTTTATATAGGGGAGGGGGTGGCCGGATTGATGAGCAATTGCGAAAATAAAAGCTTGATTTTGGTGCCATAAAGACCGGAGAAAAACTGAAAACTGCTCTTAATTCACAAGAATGAACGGTCAATTGATGGTGTAGTAACGTAGAGGAAGTTAATACGGACGTTTGGGTTCAAACGGTTTTGAATTTGGAGCTTTGAGTGAGGAGAAATGGAGAGAGCGGAATCGACCATTAATGGCGATTGGAGCTCGGAGGTGCTGATTTCGTGGCGCGTCGGTGGCCGTGGCCGGAGAGAGGCGGCGAGGTGAGGGTGGCCGTGGGGTGGCCTCTGGCGGCCGCTAAGGGCTGGTGTGGTGGTTGCCATGGAAGACTAAGGGAAGAAAGAAAATTACAGAGGAAGAAGGAAGCTCTCGGTTTGGTCTTGAGGAAGAAGATGAAGTTGAGAAAGAGATAAAAGAGAGAGGGGGTACTAAAGTAAGAAAGAAAGAAGGGAAGAATGGCAGTGCATTGGGGGCTTGCATGTTAAGCGTGCTTAGCCCATAGCAGCCCATAATGGGTGACCCGATGGGAAGTGCATTTTTTTTTATTTTCGAATTTTTTTATTTTTATTAATTTTCGAAATACATTTTGACTACAATTTGAACACACTTTAGAAAATAGCAAAACGAGGCCAAAAATTCTAGAAAAATTCAAAAAATTTCTAGAATTATTTTGGACTCAATAAAAATAATTCCAACTTAAAGTTGGATTTTATTTTTAATTTTATTTTTAATTTTATTTTTTAGAAAATAGGAAAAGCCTTTTTAAATACCAGAAAATAGTTAAAATTTTATTTTTCAATTTAAATCCAATAAAATCCCAGAAAATCAAATAAAACTCAATAAATCTTCTTTTTGACTTTAAAACCAAGAAAATAATTTATTTTTATTTTTATTTCCTTTTAACAGTGAAAACTCTTTTTGGTCTACAGAAAATCTAGAAAATTCTTCGACAGCCAGAAAATCCAATACAATAATAAATTTATTTATTTTTATTTTGGTAACAGAACTTTGAGATGTTACAACATACTCGATGAGGCTGAACGAAGAACAAGGAATAAAATTATTAGATTCCTTAAAGTTCAGTGGTCGAACCATTCTGAGGATGAGGCTACTTGGGAGAGGGAAGCTCGTCTCCGCGCAGACAATCCATCTTTCTTTACAGAGTGAGCCAAATCTCGGGACGAGATTTTTGTAAGGGGGGAGGTTTTGTAACATCCCAAATATGGATTTGTGTTTCAAATGTAAGAAAATAAGAAGAAATTAAAACTTTTCTTGCATCTTGAAGCCCTTGGTCATTTCTGTAATTCTTGTAAAGGGATTATGGAAATCAAAATCGAAATCCTCAATTGACTCCAATCAAAAACCTCGTTGGCAAAGATCTTGTGCCAAACCAATGGAAATATTTTTCCTGAGTTCTAAGGAGACTTGGTAACACCTCTTAATTATCTCATGATTTTTAGAAATTATTTGATAATTTTGGGAGGCAAGTCAAAGCTTGGTCAAACCCTATTTCTCACCTTCTGCAATTTCTGGAGAAAATGCAGTGCATAAAAATCTCTGAAAATTTTATGGAGATTCCTTCCGCAGTCAGCAACCTCGAGTTAAAATTTCATAATTTTTGGAGCTGGTTTGCTACCTTAAACAATTCCTCAAAAATCAGTTGTTTAAATTCAAACCCTAAGTGGTTTTCACTGTTCAGTGGGTTCGAACCAGACTCGGGCTCGAGCCACTTGACTCGGCCCAGTCAACTAACTGCACCGCCTCGGTCGCTTTGGCGTGAGCCGTTGGATCGGCATCGAACGGCCCACGATCACGTGAACGTTCGGACCATCCGAGCGCGCCGATCCATTTGAACCGTTGGATTCTAAATCAAGGGCCCACGATCGCGTGAACATTCGGACCGTCCGAACACCTCGCGTAACGTGAACCGTAGGATCCAAATCAACGGTCCAGATTGAGTGAGCGTTCGAATCGTTATAATCACCCCGACGATGGATGAGTCGTCTCCTTCCTCGGGTCGGAGCGCGCATCTGAGTTAGGCAATGGCGTGAGCAGAGGAGAAGCGTGCGGTGTGGAGTCACCTCTGGGGTCACCTTTAAACGGCTCTCTCTGCGCGCATTAAATGCCCATCGTGCTCCTCCCTCAGAAGTCCATGCTTCAACTGCTCCCGTCGCTCTCGCGTGCTCTCATGGCAGTGTTAACCCGAGAGAAATATCGTCGTTGCTCTCTACCATTCTCAGCTATTTAAGCTCCATTGCTTCACCCTTGGCTTCCTTTAGCATCCCCGCAACTCTAGCTAGCACTCCAGAGCTTGTTTGAGCTGCATTCGCTCGAATTCATTTCGGCCGCCATTGTTGAGTTTGGAGCTTCGGTGAAGGCGGTACAGCAGGGGTTCACTCCTTCCAATTTTTATTCCCTCTGCTCCACCTTCACTCTCTGAAGCTTAACCCTCACTCAATTTGGTTCTTTTCGTTCAGGGTTGGATTGAATTTGGATTTCCCCATTTTCGGCCGAAATCCCCATTTTCTTCTGTGGATTTCATGGGGATATGTTCCAGATCTTAGGATGATGTGACAATTGGCAATGGTGTTTACGGTTTGTCGTTTCACGCGTTTTTGACAAAGCTGCAGGCATTCTGGACAGGGGCGGTCCGACCGGTCCTAGCACGGCGGTCCGACCGGTCCCAAATCGGTCGGACCGGTCATGTGGGGCGGTCGGACCGGCCGTGACCAAAAGTAGTCAAAACGAGCTGGGCCAAAAATAGGTGTTCTAGGCAAGTGAGAGGATCCCAATGCACTTGGTCTCATAATTTTTGGAGTCTCCAGTAAGAAGTTCTATTCGTTTGTAATTTCCAGAAGGTTTCGGAATTTCAGGGCTTGAATTTGGCTAAGTCCCGAGGCGGTCCGGCCGCTCACGAGGAGCGGTCCGGCCGAGCCAAGAAAGGCGACCGGCTCACATAGAGGTCGGGACCGTATTGACTTGAACGTCGGCCAACCGTGGCGATGTTGTTTTGTTAGGTCAAAGTCATTGGTTTCATGGCATATGATTTGCATGATGCATGTTTTGACTAACATGGGTCAAGTTGTAAAGAACTTGTTCCCGAATACATATTTGCTTGTCTATGGTTGTGCAGGTTGCTTGGTGGTCAACGACGGTCAACGGTGAGGAGGATCGGGACTAGACTTGGAGAGTTGAGGTTGAGCGATCGGCGATGCGGGTGAGTCAATGACTCAAGCGTGGCGCAAGATGGACAAGGGTGACCTATTGGCAAATCCATGGCGCATGGTGAAGCGGTTTAGGTCAAAGGTTAAAGGCAGCGCTTATGAAGCGTGCGTGTGTGACCCGTTTGTTAGTGGGCCTTAACGGGAGCCCAATTAAGTCAAACCCTAGAGAGTTCTAGGCCTCCACTATAAATAGGAGGAGGTGGGGGATGTTCCCTTACCCTCGCTATTTTTCACCTCTTTTGTCGCTTTCAAACCCTAATTGGCTTAGGGGGAGTTGAGGTGGAGGCTAGGGCTTTTCATGGTTTGAGGAGAATTTCGTGATCTTGGATTGACCACGTATCCTTGATGGCGTGGGTGTAATCCAAGCGACGATCACGTTCTTAATCTATGCAAGGTTTGCTTGAGATAAGTCTCTTTTCGTTCTTGCTTTCAATTTGGTGATTTTAGGGCTTTCTTTGATGCGCGAGTTTGTGATTGATTCTTTCCGTGAATTAGCTTGTCGTGATATGTGTGAATCTATCTAGCATCATCTTGATCATCAATCTCTCACGAACAAGCTTTAGGATCAAGTTTTCTTTCTTGCGGTTTTAGACCTTCTGTTAATCAATTGGCAATTGCTCAAGATTGTTCCAAGAATTATCATAATATTCGATTGGAATAGGTCCTCAATAGCATATAGAAGGTGTGTGCAAAGTTTCATAAAGATTGGAGTTGAGAATCGAAAGTTTCACCTAATTGCAACTTCGTCATCGGGCTGATTTTACTGTTGCAGATCGGTTCTGGAGTCGGCCGGTCAGATCCCGTCATCACCGGTCCGACCGATTTTAGGCGGTCCGACCTTGAAGACAACGCCGGTCGGACCGCGGCAATCGGTCCGACCGGTTGAGTACAACGGTCGACCGCCCGTGCTGTGAGTCTTGGTAATATTAGTTGATTTTGTTATATTGCTTAGGGGTTTTATTGGATTCAATACTAGTCTTCCGCTGTACTGGTATATTGATCTTCATAGCTTTCTAATAGCTACTGGAGTGAAATTGTATTGAGTTCATAATTTGTGAAAAAGTGGCGTGCTCCTATTCACCCCCTCTAGTCGCCTTTACGGTCCAACAAGTGGTATCGAGCACAGGTTAGTTCAATCTTGATCTTAAGGTCCTTGAACTTTGGCGATGGATAAGTTTTCTACTAAACCACATATCTTCGATGGGCACGACTATGCCTATTGGAAGAATCGTATGCGCGTCTTTCTTGAGAGCGGGGGACAAGCTATTTGGGATGTTGTTAGAGCCCCGCTGGTTATTCCTGAAATTGCTACACCTGCTTCTACAACTCTTTTGGCTAACAACAATAAGGCTAAGAATCTTTTGTATGGTGCACTTGGTAGACAAGAATATGATAGAATTTGCAATCTTTCAAGCAAGCATGAAATTTGGAACACTCTCGAAACATATCATGAGGTTCGTCCCAAATCAAAAGGTGCGCCAAGCTGTTTACAAGCGTGAATACAATAAATTCGAGATCGTCCCGAGAGAGCATCGATGACATTTTCGATCGCTTTAATAAAGTAATTAATCAAATGAAAGTCGTTGATATTGAATATTCTCAATCGAAAATGCCACCCATCTCTTGGTGCAATCAACACCAAGGAGTGGGAGATGAAAGCTCTTGCTATAGAAGAAAATGTTGATCTTTCAAGTCTTACTTTAGAATTGCTTTATAGTAAACTCAAGACTCATGAAATTAAAAGAGTTGATCATCCTAAGAAAGATAATTTAGCTTTGGTAGCAGATCCTCTCAAAAGGCTTTTGATGACTCTTGTGAATCTTCTTACGGATTTTCATTTGCTTGTTTATCTGCTATTCATGAAGAGGAGCTTGAAAGTATTCTGAAGCAGAGTTAGCTCTTCTAGCTAAAAATTCACACGGGCCTACAATAATGTGAGAAACAAAAGAGAGGTGGTCCGGTGACATGCTATGAATGTGGTGAGCTCAATCATATCCGCAAATTGCCCCAAATTTGAAAGGTAAGAGCAATCATAAGGAAGGAAAGCCGACTTGGAAGAAGCCTCCTTTCAACAAATCAAGGTATGAGGCTAATAAGCTTGTGAAGGTCGCTCACCGGGTTCTTGCCGCTTTTGAGGATCAATCCTTGAGCGATGTGGATCCGGTAGTGAGGAGGACAAGGAGGAGGAGATCCTCAAGGCAAAAAGAAAGGAAGGCCAAAGACTTCACCGGCATGTGCTTCATGGTCGACACGGACGACATTGATGATAATGAGGTATCTTTTTCTTATGATGAGCTTTCTGCTAAATATGATTCTATAGTTGAGCAATTGCTTAGTCAAGATGAAGCGTTAGAATTTGTCATGACAAAGAATAAGAAATTAGAGTCAAAAATTAACAAACTGAAAGTAGAGCTTAAAAATGCTAAGACTCTTGAACCTGATGAATGTTTATCTTGTCATGCTATGCATTCGAAATTACCAAGTTACAATCTGCTCATAATATTTACGTACAACAAATTGAGAATGCTAGATCTGAACTAAATGAAATTAAAAGTGCTCCTTGTGAAAAATGTTTAGAATCTAGTAAATTGATTGCTTTTGATGTATTTGATTCTAGCCCTTGCACTTCGTGTTTAGAAAAAGAACGTGAAATCAAAGATATCTTAGAAGCTGCTAGAGTCAAATATGCTAAGCTTAAGGACAATATTGAAAATACTACTTGTGCTTCATGTTCCGCTCTTAAGCTTGAAATTGCTTTGTATAAGGAGAAATCTATGGATAAAACTTGTGATGCTTGTGTTAACTTGAGAAAAGAAAATGCTTACCTTCATGATACATTAGAGAAATTTTCTAAAGGTAAGAAACAATTAAACATGATTCTTGACAAGTCTAAAACTCCTTATAAGAAGCAAGGTTTAGGATTCAATTCTTTTCAAGACAATTCAAAGCCAAAAGTCATTCAAGTCTTGGAAAAAGGTTTAATTGAATTCAAAACCCAACTGCAAAAACATCTTTTAAATCTGCGAGTTTTGCCCAACCTTGTATTAATTCCAATGGTGCTTCTTCTAGTGGTACCAAGTATCATTGCACTTATTGCAAGAAAGGTGGGCATTTGATTGAATTCTGTTGGCGTAGGTTGAAAAATGATAGGAAAATTTTTGATAGAATTTCATTCATGCAACCTAGAGCTTCTATGAGACATGGTAACACTGAAAAGAATAAACACGGATTAGGATTTTCTCTCATGCAAATCATTATGTTTCTAGATATCCTAATTCTAATGTTTATCGATTGGCGGTCCGGCCATTGATAGTCACCGATCGGCCGTTTTGGTCGCCGGTCGACCACCAAAGACAAAGCGGTCGAGACCGCCCATGGACAGTTTAAGTCTCATGTTAATTTAAACATTGCTCATAATCGAATGTTAGATGAAATCAAGGATAGTACTTACGGTTTGTATACTCCTTGCGGGCGTGTGTCTCGATCTTGGATTCCTAAATCTTGTTTATCTAACTTGATGTTGAGACACATTGTTCTTTTGTTCCTTGATTTTCGAGGATTACCGCGGAAAGGGAAGAACACGTGGTTCGTTGACTCGGATGTTCACGCCACATGACCAGGAAACTCAAAATGGTTCACCTCTTTCACGCGAGCAACGGTGATGACTTCATCACCTTTGGAGATGATACACAAGGGCGAATTGAAGGAGCAGGATCAATTAGGGTGAACAACAAATTCATTCTAAAGGATGTCGCTCTTGTGGACAAGCTTAGGTATAATCGCTTTACGTTTCTCGACTTCTTGATGATGGCTATGAGACTATTTTTAAGAAAAATGCTTGTCGTGTGCTTGATTCTCTTGGTGAGCTTGTGTTTGGAATCTCTAGAGTTGGTAGAATTTTTGGGTGATTTTTCGAATCTCTTCTTGGATCTCTTAAATGTTTGCTTACATCTTCTTGATTTACGGCTTTGGCATCGACGTTTGGGGCACATTGGTTTTGATCATCGACACGAGTTAGCAACCTTGATCTCATGAGAGGTTTGCCCAAACTCAAAGTATCAAGGATGTTTGTATGTGCGCCACTGTAGGCATGGCAAACAAGTTGCCGCCTCACACCCTTCTGTGACTATGGTTATGGTGACGGACCGGGACGGTTGCTTCATATGGATCTTGTTGGTCTGCTAGAGTCCGATCGATCGGTGGAAAATGGTATATTCTTGTCATAGTCGATGATCTTTCTAGATATACTTGGGTGTTCTTTCTTACTTCAAAAGATGAAGCTTTTGGTTATTTTCATGATCTTGTTCTTCGTTTGGCTTCGAGCTTCTAGTGCTTTGAGAGCGATTCAAAGTGATAATGTACGGAGTTCAAAAATGCTTCTTTTGCTTCTTTTTGTCTTGGCGTGGTATTGAGCATCGCTTCTCCTCTCCACACGTCCCTCAACAAAATGGCGTGGTGGAAAGGAAGAATAGGACCTTAGTCGAAATGGCTAGGGCGATGCTAGATGAGTATAGCACACCGAGGAGATTTTGGGCGAAGCTATTGCTCTTGCTTGCCATATTGCCAATCGTGTCTTTTGAGACCTTCTTTAGGCAAGACTCCTTATGAGCTTCGTTTTGGTAGAAAACCCTCTGTTTAGCATTTTGAGTTTTGGATCAAAATGTTTTATTCTTAAGACAGAGCAACTTAGATAAATTTGAATCAAGAACTTTTGATGGGTATTTACAGGTTATCCTGCTCATTCGAGGGTTTTGGGTTTTTAATACTGAGACTAACATTATTCAGGAGACTTGTAATGTCACTTTTGATGAGACTAGCCCAGAGCTAGATCAATTCTGCTGAGATGATTTGGTGTGAGAGCATTTTTGTGGAGGAAGATGAGGACGAAGCTGATATCATTCCTTCATCTGCTGCTGCTGAGGCGCCCATATTGATACAAGAACACCTGCTACGTCTACTTCACCTTCAGTTGAGGCTCCTGCTGCATCATCATCATCGCATGATACTGCGGAGGTCGAAGAAACGGTATCTCACCCGGACGCTCCACTTCGCATTCAGAGACAGCATCCTCCGGAACAGATAATAGGTAATCTACATGAGCGAGTCACTCGCTCTAGGTATAATGATCCAAATCTCTACTCTCATTCAGCTTTTGTTGCTTCTTTTGAACCCCGCGATATATCACATGCTTTATCTGATTCTAGCTGGGTAAATGCCATGCATGAGGAGTTAGAGAATTTTGAAAGAAACAAAGTTTGGAACCTAGTAGAACCTCCTAGTGGTCTTAATGTTATAGGAACTCGTTGGGTGTTTAAGAATAAACAAGGTGAGGATGGTTCTGTGGTTAGAAATAAGGCCAGATTGGTAGCTCAGGGTTTCAGCCAAGTTGAGGGGTTAGATTTTGATGAGACATTTGCTCTGTTGCTAGACTAGAAGCCATTCGCATTCTACTTGCATTTCTTTGCATCAAAAGGTTTTAAATTATATCGGATGGATGTTAAAAGTGCCTTTTAAATGGTTTCATAGATGAGGAAGTGTATGTTAAGCAACCCCGGTTTTGAGGATCCTAAATATCCAAATCGAGTTTTCAAGCTATCTAAAGCATTGTATGGTCTTAAACAAGCCCCTAGAGCACAGTATGATAGACTTAAGACCTTCTTGCTTAAAAATAATTTTGAGATGGGTAAAGTGGATAAAACTCTATTCATTCTTAGGCGTGACAATGACTTCTTGCTTGCTCAAATCTCGTAGATGATATTATATTTGGTGGTTCCTCTAATGCTCTTGTTTCAGCTTTTTACGACACTATGTCCGAGAATTTGAGATGAGTATGATGGGAGAGCTTAATTACCTTTTGGGACTTCAAATTAAGCAATGCAAGGAAGGAACTTTCATCCATCGACGAAGTACACTAAAGATCTACTCAAGCGCTTCAACATGGGTGATTGCAAGCCAATTTCCACTCCATGGCAACTTCGATTTTGGATCCGGATGAGGAAGGAGAAGTCGTGGATCAACGCGAGTCTGCATGACATGATCGGCTCCTTCTATATCGACGGCCTCGAGACGGACATTCACTTCACGGTATGTCTTTGTGCAAGATTTGAGCGTCTCCAAGAACTTCCCATCGCCAAGCCGTTAAGCGCATATTCGGTATTTACATTCTACCCTCTTATATGGCATTTGGTATTCCTGCTCTTCAGCTTTGTCCATTAGAGGTTTCTCAGATTCGATTTTGCGGTCGTCGGTTAGATAGGAAGAGTACCTCGTGCACTGTCACTTCCTAGGCACTTCTCTTGTATCTTGGTCTTCTAGGAAGCGGTCTTACATTGCACAATCCCTTCTTTGAAGCGGAGTATGTAGCTCTTTGCTAGTTCTTTGAGCTTGATTTTGTGGATGAGCGTCCACTCACGAAAGATTATGGGTTAAACTTTGCTAGTGTTCCTCTTTTCTGTGATAACACTTCTGCTATTAATATTGCTAAAAACTCAGTGCCAAAAGAAAGCTAACAATCTCAGGAACAAAACTCTAGAAGTCGCAAATACAGTTATGCCTCTAAAATGCGAAACTTGGCGTACAATGTACTAGGCAGATTGGATCTACGATGAGGCGTAAGCGAAACTACAAATCAATCGGATTCTCAACTCTAATGGAATAAAACAACAAATTGGATGTCTCGTTACCCTTGTAGACCAAGATGGGGCGGCGATGATCCGCTACACACGGGCCTTCCTTCCTTCCCTCTCTTCCCTCTCTTAAGGCCGGCCGAGAGAGGCAGCGAAAGGCCGGTGGCGACCAGCGAGGAAAGGAGATGTCGGAGGATCTTGGGAGAAGCAACGGGATCATCGGAGATGGCACCACCACCGCGAGGAGACACCAAGGAGCGACAAGGAGCCGTGATGGGGAGGAGGTGGCGGCTAAGGGGGAGGGAGTGGGGGAAAAAGGGGGAAGTGGGGGTTTTGGCCTAGGGTTAAGGAGGGGGTGGCCGGTTTGGGCTTGGGCCCTCTTGGGGCGCCTCCCCCCCCCTTCTTGGCCCACAAGTTGGCCGGCCAAAGGCAGCCCTAGCCTGGGTTGGAAGCCCAGGTTCCAGATTTCCCCCAAAAAGATTAAATTTTTAATTAATTCCTTAACATTCTCTCTAATCGATATTCGGGGTACTACAATAATATTGGAGGGTTTTGTTCCAAAAAGGAATAGAATGAAATTTAGCATGAACTTGGAGTTTATCGGACCGGAAGATGTGAGTATTGCTACTGGATTTTGTGGATTTGTGCAAGGAAGAAATCATGCGATCAAAGTGATGAATTTATTGGATTATTTAAAACTTATGCCAAAGAAGGATTTGTGAATCATATTGGTGTATCGATAGAATGTGAGATTGATTAAAAGATTGGATTTATAGTTGGGTGACCTTATGATATGCTAGAATAGTGGATTTCGATAATAGTGAGAATTGGGTCCAGCAACTTGGAAGACAAAATTGATAGCCTCTTGGTTGGCACTAGAGAACATGGTTGTGATCAGGAGATTGGCATCAGCTTACCAGGAAGGAGCTACCACTACAGCTGTCAGAGGTGTGCAACGCGTTCCATTGTGCCGCAATAGTATGATTGCCTCGAGATACCAGAAGCACCGTTACATCTGAAGAAAGCCAAATAAAGGAAGGATCTCGCCAACCAGGGGTATCCAAGCAGAAGGCCCGAAGAATCTCAACGCCATGCCTGGAGCAAGGCCATGACGCCTGCAAAGAGCAATGAAGCAATCACACAAAGAAGGAAGCAACCTAGAAGTCAAGAGTCGAGTGTCCCGACCTTTCTTTCTAGTCTCTCCGAATCTCGGGGTCGAAATTCCGTTTAAGTGGGGTAGGGTTGTAACACCCCAAATTTTCAAGAGTTTTTGAAAAACTTTCAAAAATAAAAATAACCATTTGCTTTTGTTGCTAAAAGCTTAAATGGGACTTTCAGTAAATCAAAAGCAGATCAATTTGAATTACTCAAACCTCAATTAAACAAAAATCATCTTATTTGATTTTTTGATTTTATCTGGTTTCCTTTTTCCCTTCGTTCGGTTGTTTTCCCGTGAAGTTCTTTTCGTTTCTTTTCAGCTTGCTCGCATTTCAGAGTTATTTTAAAGCTTTAAAGACAAAATAAACCCTTTATTTTCATCGAATAAATGTAAATCTTAAATTGAAATTTCAAAGTGAAAAATATTTAAATAATTAAATCAAACTTTAATTAAATTCTAAAAATGAGTTTATTGGATTTCCTATGTTTTTGGATTTTATTCAAGGCGGTGCGGTTTCTTGCAACCCGGTCTGTTTTACTCCTTTCCTGTCAACCCAAAAATTATTCTAATTATTTTAAAATTTAATTTAAAGTATTTAATTTAAATTGGTGGCCTAATTTGAAGCTTTGAAAATAAAAATAACCATTTGGTTTTTCTCGGTTTAATTTAAAGCTTAAAATTGAATTTCTGAAGGAAAAATATTTTAAATGGCTAAAATAATCTTCAAAAAAATGCAAAACTATTTTATTTGGTCTATTCAAGTTCCAAGGTATTTTCCTAAAAAATTGAATTTTTGGATTTTTGGATTTTCCCGGATTTCCTTTTTCTTTTTCCTTGTCTCTCCTCCTCTCTCCAGCCACTGTTCTTCTTCCCGTGAGTTTTGGTCGTCTACTGTGCTGTCCCTCTGCAATGTGGAGCCTTGTGCCCTGCCTCCCCGCCCCATGCCCTGGCGCCTGCTGCCTAGAGCCCCTCGTCGTGTCCTGCTCCTCCCGTGAGTCCCTCCCCTGTAGCCCCGAGCTCGAGCCCCGTGACCACCTGCTGCCGCTGCAGGCAGTGCTGCTCCTCGTTCTCCCTTCCTTCTTCAAAAACCAACAGCTTTCTCTCTCCCCTACTCCCTATTCTCTTCCCCTTCCCCAGCCGAAGCTCCTCTAGCAAGCAGCAGCCCCTCCACTTCCTTCCCTCTCTTCTTCCACCACCTCCTTTGCTTCTCCAAAAACAGCAGCAAGTTCTCCTATTCTTTCCACACTTCTTTGAGTCTTGACCTCGAGGCCCCCTCATCGCTTTCTTGCGTCGACCGCCCCTCGCAGACTTCTTCTCAGTCAGGCCTCCCTCGCCGTCGCCAAGCTTCATGTTGCGCCCCACCTCTTCTTTGCTCCCTTCTTCCTCTAGATTCCCCACTGCCGAGCAGCAGCTTTCTCTCTCCCCCTCCCTCTCTCCTCCATTTTTCCCCCAACCGAAGCACTAGAGCTCTACTCCAGCACCACTCTCTTCCCTTCCCCTTCACCAGCAGCTCCCCTTCACCTTCTCTTCTTTCCCCCACACCCAGCCGGTAGCTCCCTTACATGTGTGTGTGAGTGGCTAATGCATGCAGCTCCACGCCTCCACCCGAGCAGCCCCATGCTCCCTTGTCCTCCCCGCAGTGCCTCCTCCCCCTTGCTGCTGCACTGTCATGCTCGGCCATGCTGCTGTGCTTTGCTCCCTTCCTCTCCCTCTAGCAGCTCTGTGGATATCATGGGGATATGCTCCAGATCTTAGGATGAAGTGACAATTGGCAATGGCGTTAATGATTTGTCGTTTCACGTGTATTTCGAAAAGTTGGCATGCTGTCAGGCCAGAATCGGTCTGACCGGCCTTGATGGCTATCGGACCAGCCAGTTACAGAAAGTGAGAATTGAGCTGGGCCAAAAATAGAGTGTGTAGGCAAGAAGAGGGGATTCTATTGCACTTAGTCCCATAATTTTTGGAGTCTCCAGTCAAAAGTTCTATTGGTTTGAAAATTCCAGTAAGTTTCGGTTTTCCAGAGAGGAAAAATGGCTAAGCCCCAGCTGGCGACCTGACCGGCCCATAGGTGGCGGTCGAACCGGCCCTGGGGCGGTCTAACCAGTTTTCACTTGATCGTCGGTCTTCGAGGCGGCGATATTCGTTTGTTAGGTCAAAGTCATGAGTTTCAGGGCATATATGTTGCATGATGCATGTATTTGACTAACATGGGTCATGTTGTGAAGAACTTGTTCCCAAATTCGGTTTACTTGTCTATTGTTGTGCAGGTTGCTTGGTAGTCAACGACGGTCAACGGTGAGAATGATCGGGACTAGGCTTGCAGAGCTGAGATCCAGAACGATCGACGATGCCAGGGTGAGGTCAATGTACTCAAGCGTGGTGCAAGATGGACAAGGATGACCTATTAGCTAATCCAAAGTGCAAAATGGTGCAAGGTGTAGCTAGTTAGGTCAAGAGGAGATAAAGACGGCGCTTTAAAATGCGTGCGTATGTGTCCCATTTGTTTTGGGCCTTAACGGGAGCCCAATAGGATCAAACTTCTATAAGGTCTAAGCCTCGACTATAAATAGGAGAGGGAGGTGGCTGCACCTTCTCTTCGCCTCTTTTGCAATTCTTGTAAACCCTAATTTTCTTAGGGAGAGCTTTTGTGGAGGCTAGGGTTCTCGATGTTTGATGTGATTTTTGTATTCTTGGATTGAGACTTGTCCCCCATTGATGGAGTGGCTGTAAGCCCTGATCATATCAATCAATCAAAGGAAAGCTTGATCAATGTTTTGTCCCATTGCGTTCTTTCTCTCTATTTGTTGATTTTAGGTCTTTCTTTGATCCGTGAGTTTTTGCTTGGTTTCTTGGTGTGATCTTGCTTGCCGTGACGTGTGGGAATCTATCTAGGATCATCTAGATCATCAATCACCCACGAGCAAGAGCTTTGACCTAGTTTTCATTTTGACCCGGTTTTGAACCCTTCTTTGATCAAACGGAAAAGGATCTTGATTACTCCAAAAATTATCATAATCTTCGATTGGAATAGGTCCCTAATATCATAGAGAAGGTGTGTTCCAAGTTTCATCAAGTTTGGATTAGTAGATCAAAAGTTTCATCTATTTGCATCTTCGTCAACGGGTTTTCAATGCATTCGAGGCGGTGGTCGATCGCCGTGGACACGGTCGGGCCGACCGCCGAAATCGGTCCAACCGCCCAAGGCCGTGATCGACCGGCAACAAGACTAATGTGCTTTAATCTTTGTTATTTGTGGATATCGTGAGGATATGTGCACGATCTCGGGATGATAAGTCAATTGGCAATGGCTTTGTTGGTTTGCAAAATCTCGCGTTTTTAGGGTTTGCTTGATCTGTCGGACCACAGTGATCGGCCGGTTGTGGGGCGGTCAGACCGCCCGTGGAAAGGTCAGACAGGCCGTGGTTACCGGTCGGACCGGCCTGACCTAAAAGTGGTTTTTGGGGCAGATCCAAAAATAGGTTGTGTAGGCAGGTGAGGGGAGTCTCCTGGATGTGGTCGCATCATTTTTGCAGCTCTCAGTCAAAAGTTCTATTGAGTTAAAAATTCCAGAAGGTTTCGGATTTTCAAGCTGGAATTTTGGCTAAGTCCTTTCGGGCGGTCCGACCGCCGTTGTGGGATCGGTCCGACCGGCCTGAAATCGGTCAGACCGGTGATGTGGGGCGGTCAGACCACCGATGACTTGGAGGTTAGCCAAGTTTGCATTGATGTGTTTTGATTGTGGTTTATGTATGGTAGTCAATTCTTTATTGTTGTATATTGCATTATGGAACTAACGTGGGTCAAATTGTGAAGAACTTGTTTCCAGAAACGGTTTGTTTGTCTATTGCTGTGCAGGTGGCTTGCAGGTCAACGACGTCAACGGTGAGGTGGATCGGGACTACGCTTGGAGAGCTGAGGTCCAGAACGATCATGGATGCCGGGTGAGGTCGTGTGACTCAAGCATGGTGCAGGATGGGCAAGATGGATCGAACGGGTGGTTCGGTGCAGCTGGTTAGATCAGGTGGTGCGGAAGTCTGTGCGAGTCTCTGGGAGGTTCCGATGGGATTCGGACAAGAGAGGCTTGGCGACGTGATGAGAACCGCTGATCAACCTACACGTGGTGAAGTAGGCGATTGCTTCAATGGTTATGTGTGTGTGGGTCCCATGTGTGAGTGGGTCCCAAAAGTGAAACCCTAGGCCTCTCCTATAAATAGAAAGGGGGGAGATGTAAAACCCCTTGAAGCATTCATTTGGTTTTCCTTAGCCTTTTCTAGGGTTAGGGTTTGGAGAGGAAGAGAGGGAGAGATTGTGGTTGCTCCTTGGTGAGCTCTTGTCCTCCTTGAGGGAGTGGCTTTGTAAGCATCTTGTGAGATCAATCAATCTTGTGATGCTTGCTTGAGAGATCAATTATCTTCTTTGTGTTCTTCTCTCTTTTGGATGAATTTGGTGCTTCCTTGATTCAAGTGTTTAAGCTTGGTCACTTGACCCATTTTGTCTTGCTTTGATGTGTGGGAATACTCCTAGAATCATCTAGACCATTAACTCCCGCAAGCAAGTCTTGAATCAAAGTTTTTCATATTTCTAGGGTTTGTGCACTTCTTTGGTAAATCCTTGAGAGATCGATTCTGCGAAGTGGATCTGAAGGATCGTCGCTAGAAATAGGTCTCTAATATCATTAGGGAGGTGTGCTCGAAATTTGGTCAAGTTTCATTGGTTGAATCAAAAGTTGGATCAAATTTCGTTTTGGATTTGGGCTTAATTTTTGAGATCGGATCGAACCGGTCGGCGGTTTTATAACAATGTCCGACCGCCCGCTTTCGAACCGCCAAGACTACCGGTCGAACCGATATCCAACGGTCCGACCGCCGATTAATAGCGGTCCGATAGCTCGTTGGCCGTCGGTCGACCGCCTTAGTAGCCGGTCGACCGCTGTGCCCGTGATCGACCCTTTGAGATTAAGTCTCCACTTTTGTGTCGTGTGGTTGTTGGGGTATCAAATTCAGCACAAGGCTTCCACTGTGCGCTTACTGATTTTCTTAGCTTTTATAGCTAAAGGAGTAAAGTTCGTGTTGAATTTGAGTTAGACGAGAAAGTTGAGAAAGCGCCTATTCACCCCCCTAGTCGCCTTTATGGTCCTACATTATTTTTGTCGTTTTGCTTAGGGGTTTATATTGGATTCAATATTAGTCTTCCGCTGTACCGATATACTGATCTTCATAATTTTCATAGCTACTGGAGTAAAGTTTTATTGAATCCATTATTTGTGAAAAAGTGAGCGTACTCCTATTCACCCACCCTCTAGTCGCCTTTTTGGTCCATCAAGTGGTATCAGAGCCCGGTTAGTTCAATATTGATGTTAACCGGTCACTGAACTTGGCGATGGATAGATACTCCACAAAGCCGCATATCTTCGATGTGTACGACTATGCCTATTGGAAGAATCGCATGCGAGTCTTCCTTAAGAGCGAAGGACACACTATATGGGAGGTTGTTTGAGTCCCGCTCGTGGTGCCCAAAGTTGCTACGCCGGCTTCAGAAGCCATTTTGGCTAACAACAATAAGGTTAAAAATCTCTTGTATGGCGGGCTTGGGAGACAGGAGTATGATCGGATTTGCAATCTTGAGACTGCGCATGAGATTTGGAACACTCTCAAAACTTACCATGAGGGTTCGTCCTAAGTCAAGAAAGTACGCCAAACAGTCTATAAGCGTGGATACAAAAAATTCGAGATGCGTCCTAGAGAGAGCATCGATGACATTTTCAGTCGCTTTAGTAAAGTGATAAATCAGATGAAAACTGTTGGCATTCAATATTCTTAATCTTAAAATACCACCCATCTCTTGCCTGCAATCAACACCAAGGAGTGGGAGATAAAGGCTACAGCCATTAAGGAGAATGTAAACCTTTCTTATCTGACTTTGGAGCTGCTCTATAGCAAGCTCAAGACTCATGAGATCAAGAGGATTGATAATCCCAAGAAGGAAAATATGGCTTTGGTAGCAGACCCGCTCAAGAGAGCAACTGATGGGTCTTTTGAGTCTTCTTTTGGATTTTCGCTTGTAGGTTTATCTACAATCTATGAAGAGGAGTTTGAGAGTCTCCCTGAGGCTGAGTTGGCCCTCATAGTCAAAAAGGTCACACGGGCCTACAACAATATGAGAAACAGAAAAAGAGGAGGTCCCGTGACTTGCTATGAGTGTGGTGAGCTCAATCATATTCGGGCAAATTGCCCCAAGCTGAAAGGTAAGAGTAACCATAAGGAGGGAAAGACAGCTTGGAAGAAGCATCAATGGAACAACTCAAGGTTTGATACTGCCAAGCTAACGAAGGCCGCTCACCGGGTGCTTGCCGCTTTTGAGGATCAATCATTAAGCGATGTGGACTCTAGGAGCGAGGAGGACAAGGAGGAGGAGATCCCTCAAAACAAGAAGAAAGGGAAGGCCAAGGACTTCGCCATCTTGTGCTTCATGGCCGACTCCGTTGATGACGACAACAATGAGATACCTCCTTCCTATGATGTTCTTTCTGATAAATGTGAATCTATGTTTGAGCAACTTATGTATCGGGATAAGTCTTTAGAATATGTCATGGCTAGGAACAAGGATTTATAGTCTTAAATAGGTAACTTGACTTTAGAACATGAGAATGCTAAGAGTCTTGAATTTGATGAATGTTCATCTTGCCATGCTTTGCATTCAGAATTTCCTAAACTGCAATCTGCTCATAATATTGCCTTGCAACAACTTGAAAATGCTAGGACTGAGCTAGTTGAGGTTAAATATGCTCCATATGAAAAATGCTTAGATTCTAGCAAATTAGTTGTTTCTGGTGCTGTTGATTCTAGCGTTTGCACTTTCTGCTTAGAACGCGAATATAAAGTCAAAGATATCTTAGAAGCAGTTAAAGCTAAATATATCAAGCTTAAGGACAGTATTGAGTCTACTACATGTGCTTCATGTCCAACCCTTAAACTTGAAACTGCTTTATATAAGTAGAAATATGCTAGAGCCATTAAAGGTAAAACCTGTGAATTTAATCTTAAAGATGAAAATGCTTATCTTAATGATACCTTAGCAAAATTCTCTAAAGGTAAGAAACAATTAAACATGATTCTGGACAAGTCTAAAACTCCTTATAAGAAGCAATGATTAGGATACAATCACGTTCAAAATACTTCTAACCCAAAAGTTACTCAAGTCTTGAAAAATGGGTTCATTGAATTTAAAACACAACCTGCAAAAACTATCTTTAAATCTGCAGGTGTTGCCCAACCTTCTGTTAAGTCACAGGGTACTTCTTCCAGTGGTATCAAGTACCATTGCACCTATTGCAAGAAGGATGGACATTTGGTTGAGTTTTGTTGGCGTAGGTTGAAAAATGATAAGAAAATTTTTGTTAGAATTTCATCTCATCAACCTAGAGCTTTTATGAGATATAGTCATTTTGAGAATAATAACCCTGGTTTAGGATTTGCTTCACATACTAGTCATCATCATGTTCCTAGACAGGATGCTTCTTTTGTTCGTGTGACCATTGCTCATGCTAGAACTTCTGATAAATCAAGAATAGCACTTTTGTTTTGCATACTACTCGCAAACGTGTGTCTCAGTACTGAGTTCCTAAGTCTTGTTTAACTAACCCCAGTATTGAGACACATCGTTCTTCTGTTCCTTGATTTTCAGGATTACCGCGGAAAGAGGAAGGACACGTGGTTCGTCGACTCCGGTTGTTCACGCCACATGACCGGAGACTCAAGATGGTTCACCTCCTTCACGCGGTCGACAGGTGATGATTTTATCACCTTTGGAGATGATAAATAAGGGCGGATTGAAGGAACGGGATCGACCAGGGTGAACGACAGTTTTATCCTCAAGGACGTCGCCCTTGTGGACAAGCTAAGGTTTAATTTTCTTTCTGTCTCTCAACTGGTGAGCTTGTTTTTGGAACTACTAGAGTTGCTAGGATCTTTGGAGCTGACTTTTCTGAATCTCTTTTTGGGTCTCTAAAATGCTTGATTTCATCTTCTTCTTCTGAGTTCTGGCTTTGACACCGTCGTTTGGGGCACATTGGTTTTGATCATCTAACGCGAGTTAGCAACCATGAGCTTATGAGAGGTTTGCCCAAACTCAAAACCGTCAAAGATGTTGTATGTGCGCCCTGTAGGCCTGGGAAACAAGTTGCCGCCTCACACCCTTCAGTGACTATGGTCATGACTGACGGACTGGGACAGTTGCTTCATATGGATACTATTGGTCCTACTAGGGTTCGATCAGTTGGTGAAAAATGGTACATTCTTATCATAGTCGATGATTTTTCTACATACACTTGGGTGTTCTTTCTTGCTTCGAACGTTTGGCTTCTGAACTTCCGGGTGCCTTGAGAGCGATCCGCAGTGACAATGGCACGGAGTTCAAGAATACCTCATTTGCTTCTTTTTGTGCTGAGCGTGGTATTGAGCATCAGTTCTCTTCTCCACACGTCCCTCAACAAAATGACGTTGTGGAAAGGAAGAATAGGACCCTGGTCGAGATGGCTAGGACGATGCTAGATGAGTATAGCACACCGAGAAGATTTTGGGCCGAAGCTGTTGCTACTACTTGCCATATTGTCAATTGTGTCTTTGTGAGACCTTCCTTGGGCAAGAGTTTTTATGAGCTTCGATTTGGTAGAAAACCCTCTGTCTCGCACTTTCAAGTCTTTGGATCCAAGTGTTTTATTCTTAAGACAGACAACCTAGATAAATTTGAGTCTAGAACTTTTGATGGTTTATTTCTGGGTTATCTTGCACATTCGAGTGGTTTTCGGGTGTTTAATGCTGAAACTAACCATGTTCAGGAGACATGCAATGTCACTTTTGATGAGACTAGCTCTGGAGTTAGATCAGATATTTCAGGTAATACACAGGTGACAGAGAGCATATTCATAGAGGAAGATGATGAAGGATTTGATGTTCTTCCACCTGCTGCTGCTGACGCCCCTATTCCAACACAAGAATCTGTTGTGACTACTTCGCCTTCAGATGAGGCTCCTGCTGTATCTTCATCATCAGCAATACCTGCAGAGGTCGAAGAGATGTTTTCCTCTCAGGGTGCACCACTTCACATTCAAAGGCATCACCCCCCGATCAGATAATAGGTAATCTCCATGGGCGAGTCACTCGCTCCAGGTATAATGATCCAAATCTCTACTCTCATTCTGCATTTGTTGCTTCTTTTGAACCTCACGATATATCACATGCTTTATCGGATTCTAGTTGGGTTAATGCCATGCATGAGGAGTTAGAAAATTTTGAGAGGAATAAGGTTTGGAACCTAGTAGAACCTCCTAGTGGCCATAATGTTATAGGAACCAGCTGGGTTTTAAAAAACAAACAAAAATGAGGATGGTTCTGTAATTAGAAACAAGACTAGGTTGGTAGCTCAGGGGTTTAGCCAAGTTGAGGGGTTGGATTTTGATGAGACATTTGCTCCTGTTGCTAGACTAGAAGCCATTCGCATTCTGCTTGCATTTGCTGCATCTAAGGGCTTTAGATTATATCAAATGGATGTTAAAAGTGCATTTTTAAATGGTTTCATTGAGGAGGAGGTTTATGTTAGGCAACCCCCAGGTTTTGAGAATCCCAAGTACATAAATCATGTGTTCAAGCTATCCAAAGCCTTGTATGGTCTTAAGCAAGCCCCTAGATCCTGGTATGATAGACTCAAGACCTTCCTACTTAAGAATAACTTTGAGATGGGTAAGGTAGACAAGACTTTGTTCATTCTTAGGCGTGGTAATGACTTCCTGCTTGCTCAAATTTACGTTGATGATATTATCTTTGGTGGTTCTTCTAATGATCTTGTTTCCAGTTTTTCTAAGACTATGTCCAGGGAATTTGAGATGAGTATGATGGGAGAGCTCAATTACTTTTTGGGACTTCAAATTAAGCAATGCAAGTAAGGGATATTCATCCATCAGACGAAGTACACTAAGGACTTACTTAAACGTTTCGACATAGGTGACTGCAAGCCCATCTCTACTCCCATGGCAACTTCGACTGTTTTGGATACAGATGAGGAAGGAGAAGCCGTGGATCAACGCGAGTACCGCAGCATGATCGGTTCCCTTCTGTACCTGACGGCCTCGAGACCATACATCCACTTCACGGTCTGCCTCTGTGCGAGGTTTCAGGCGTCTCCGATGACTTCCCATCGACAAGCCGTTAAGCGCATATTCAGGTATTTAACTCTACCCTTCTGTATGGTATTTGGTATTCATGTTCTTCATCCTTGTCCATTGGGGTTTTCTGATTCTAATTTTACGGGCTGTCGGCTTGATAGGAAGAGTATCTCAGGCACTTGTCACTTCCTAGGCACTTCTCTTGTATCTTGGTCTTCTAGGAAACAGTCTTCTGTTGCACAATCTACTACTGAAGCTGAATATGTAGCTGCTGCTAGTTACTATAGTCAGATTTTGTTGATGGTAACCACTCTTAAGGATTATGGGTTAAATTTTGCTAGTATTACTCTTTTCTGTGATAACACTTCTGCTATTAATATTGCTAAGAACCCTGTGCAACACTCTAGGACCAAGCACATAGATATTGGCTATCACTTCCTTAGAAACCATGTCGAAAAGGTGATATTGTGCTACACTTTGTGGAGTCTGAGGCTCAACTGGTTGATATCCTCACCAAGCCTTTAGACCCAACTAGGTTTAACACCTCGAGAAACGAGTTAAGGGTAATTTATCCCTATAGGTTGGATTGAGGGGGAGTTCGATCTTTTCTAATCTTATCTTGTTATTTTGATCTTTTCTTGTTTTTTTTCTGAACTTATTGATCTTTTTGAATTTTTTTTAGGTTTTTAGGCTTTTTATTGCATCTCATTGTATCATATTGCATTCATATAAAAAATCCAAAAAGATGCATTGTAATATAAGATTTTCTGCTTATCCTTTAAAATTGATGAAGCTTTGCCTATTACCCTTTGGAGCTTTAGTATTTCAATTCTTGCTCAATGCCATGTCTAGTTCCTTGACTTGCTAGAATTATCAAGCTTTCACATATACAGATAAGTCTTTGTTGTATGAGCTAGAAATCTAAAACAACTCGAACTAAAAATTGTAATTTGTGGATGTTTTAGCTAGTTACGCAATTAGTGCTTCTTTTGTGACATTGGCCCTGTCAGAATTACTTTGTTAGCTCTCGAATCTAAAATTGACCATTACTTGAGCTTTTTGTGTTCTTGAGATTCTAAAACTGCTTCTGTGAAACATGAAAAATCAAGATTGCCTTATGCTTAAATTGTGCCAAACTATTCTTACGAGACTGCTTGTCAAAGACATGAACTTGGAGATAGTTTAATGATCCAGACGATCTCATGGGGGCTGCTTGTCAGAAATGACATGAACCTCAAGATTTGTCGCACTAGTAGAAGCTTAGGAAGAGTTTGTGGATGGCTCCTAGTCCAGGATCTTCTTCACTAAGATATATCTTTAATTAACTTCTGGTCGAAGCTTAGGATGAGTTTGTGGATGGCTCCTAGTCCAGGATCTGGTCACAAAGTTAGATCATTAGTCAACTTCAATATTCAGTGCAAATGAGAAAACTGTTGACAAATGGGCTTTTGAGAAATTTGAGCAAAATGATTCAATACAGGACCTGATTGACTCTTAAAGTGGTCTTTGTTAGATTTTTTATCTCACTTTGACATTTTAACATAGCCAGTTTCACTTTAGGATCCCTGTTGATGAACTTGCTGAATTTGAAGCTTTGCTTCAATTGATCAAATCTACTGCTTTACTTTTGAGCCTTCGTGCTTAGCTTTGATATATATGTCTTATCACGATCTTGCTAACGCTGTTAGGCTTGTGTGGATTTCATGGGGATATGCTCCAGATCTTAGAATGATGTGACAATTGGCAATGGCGTTAACGGTTTGTCGTTTCACGCGTTTTCGACAAAGCTACAGGCATTCTGGACAGGGGCGGTCCGACCGGTCCTAGCACGGCGGTCCGACCGGCCCCAAATCGGTCGGACCGGCCCTGTGGGGCGGTCGGACCGGCTGTGACCTAAAAGTGGTCAAATCGAGCTAGGCCAAAAATAGGTGTTGTAGGCAAGTGAGGGGATCCCAATGCACTTGGTCTCATGATTTTTGGAGTCTCCAGTAAGAAGTTCTATTGGTTTAAAGTTTCCAGTAGGTTTCGGTTTTTGAGGGGCCAAAATTTGGCTAAGTCCCATTGGCCGGTCTGACCGGCTTGTAGGTAGCGGTCGGGCCGCGAGTGGACGATCGACCGCCCCGAGGCGGCTCGACCGGTTGTCACTTGAACGTCGGCCTTCGTGGCGGCGTTGTTCGTTGGTTAGGTCAAAGTCATGAGTTTCAGTGCATATGTGTTGCATGATGCATGTTTTGACTAACATGGGTCAAGTTGTGAAGAACTTATTCCCGAATTCGTGTTTGCTTGTCTGTGGTTGTGCAGGTAGCTTGGTGTTCAACGATGGTCAACGGCGAGGAGGATCGGGACTAGACTTGGAGAGTTGAGGTCCAGAACGATCGACGATGCCGGGTGAGGTCAACGACTCAAGCGTGACACAAGATGGACAAGGGTGACCTATTGGCAAATCCATGGTGCATGGTGAAGCGGTTTAGGTCAAAGGTTAAAGACGGCGCTTTGCGAAGCGTGCGTGTGTGACCCATTTGTTAGTGGGCCTTAACGGGAGCCCAATGGAGTCAAACCCTAGGAGTCTAGGCCTCCACTATAAATAGGGGGAGGTGGTGGCTGCACCATCTAGCTCTTTTCTCTCTCGCCTCTTTTGTTGCGAAACCCTAATTGGCTTAGGGGAGTTGAGGTGGAGGCTATGGCTCTTTATGGTTTGAGGTGAATTTCGTGATCTTGGATTGACCACTGATCCATGATGGTGTGGGTGTAATCCAGCAATGATCACGTTCTTAATCTATGCAAGGTTTGCTTGAGATAAGTCTCTTTTCGTTCTTGCTTTCAATTTCATGATTTTAGGGCTTTCTTTGATCCGCGAGTTTGTGATTGATTCTTTCACGTGGATTAGCTTGCTGTGATGTGTGGGAACCCATCTAGGATCAATTTGATCATCAATCACCCACGAGCAAGCGATTGGATCTAGTTTTCATTTTTGCCCGATTTTGCACCCTTCTTCAATCAGATCATAAAAGATCTTTGTTCGTCCAAGAATTATCATAATTGTTGATTGGAATAGGTCCTTAATATCATAGAGAAGGTGTGTGCAAAGTTTCGTGAAGTTTGGAGTTGAGAATCAAAAGTTAGACCTATTTGCAACTTCATCGGTATTTTTTTTATCGCTCGAGCTGCCGGCCGACCGCCCCACACCGAGGTCGACCGCCCACACCAGAGGTCGACCGCCCCACATGACGGCCGATCGATTTAGTACTGGCCGACCGCCAAGATAATAATGCATCGACCGGCGATCTCTGTTAGTTTTGATTCTTCACGATTTTTGTCGCATTGCTTAGGGTTTTAATTGGATTCAATACTAGTCTTCATTTGATCGATATATTGATCTTCATAGCTTCATCATAGCTATTGGAGTGAAATTGTGTTGAATTCATAGTTTGTGAAAAAGTGAGCGTGCTCTATTCACCCCTCTAGTCGCCTTTTCGGTCCAACAAGTGGTATCAGAGCCCGGTTAGTTCACTCTTGATCTTAACCGGTCACTGAACTTTGGCGATGGATAGATTCTCTACAAAACCGCATATCTTTAATGGGCACGACTATGCCTATTGGAAGAATCGTATGCGAGTATTCCTTGCGAGCGAGGACAAGCTATATGGGACGTTGTTCGATCCCCGCTCATTATTCCTGAGGTTGAAACCCCTGCTTCTGTGGTTCTTTTGGCTAACAACAACAAGGCCAAGAATCTTTTATATAGTGCGCTTGGTAGACAAGAATATGATAGGATTTGCAATTTTGCGACTGCGCACGAGATTTGGAACACTCTCGAAACCTATCATGAGGGTTCGTCCCAAATTAAGAAAGTGCGCCAAACAATCTATAAGCGTGATTATAACAAATTTGAGATGCGTCCTAGAGAGAGCATCGATGACATTTTCAGTCGCTTTAATAAAGTAATTAATCAAATGAAAGCTGTTGATATTGAATATTCTCAATCTGAAAATGCCACCCATCTCTTGGCTGCAATCAACACCAAGGAGTGGGAGATGAAGGCTACTGCTATAGAAGAAAATGTTGATCTTTCAAGTCTTACTTTAGAATAGCTTTATAGTAAACTCAAGACTCATGAAATTAAAAGAGTTGATCATCCCAAGAAAGATAATTTAGCTTTGGTAGCAGATCCTCTCAAAAAGGCTTTTGATGACTCTTTTGAATCTTCTTCTGGATTTTCATTTGCTTGCTTATCTGCGATTTCTGAGGAGGAGCTTGAAAATATTCTGAGACGAGTTAGCCCTTTTAGCTAAAAAATTCACACAGGCTTACAACAATGTGAGAAATAAAAAGAGAGGTGGTCCTGTTACTTGCTATGAGTGTGGAGAGCTCTACCACATCCGGGCCAATTGCCCCAAGCTAAAAGGTAAGGGCAAGCACAGGGAGGAGAAGACAGCCTGGAAGAAGCCTAATGAGAACAATTCTGAGTATGATGCTGTCAAGCTCATAAAGGCCGCTCACTGGGTCCTTGCCGCTTTTGGAGAGCAATCCATTAGCGATGTGGACTCCGGGAGCGAAGAGGACAAGAAGGGGAAGGCCAAGGACTTCACCGGCATGTGTTTCATGGCTGACACTGACGACATTGATGATAATGAGGTATCCCTCTCTTATGATGAGCTTTCTGCTAGATATAATTCCATTTATGAGCAACTGCTTAGTCAAGATGAAGCGCTAGAATTTGTCATGACTAAAAATAAGAAACTAGAGTCAAAAATTGGTAAACTGAAACTAGAACTTGCAAATGTTAAGACTCTTGAACCTGATGAATGCTTATCTTGTCATGACATGCACTCAGAATTGGCTAAACTGCAATCTGCTCACAATATTGCTTTGCAACAACTTGAAAATGTTGGGGGAGAAAATATATCATTATTAAACAAAGAGGGAGAAGATATATAAAAATGATAAAAAGGGGGAGAAATTGAAAATTTGAAAGTTTCTAAAAATCTGAGGATCATAGTGAGGGGGAGTTTTTGAATTGTGTTCTTATTGTCTTATTGATTCTTCTAAACTTGAATTGCATTTACTAATCCTCACAATGATCATAGGTCAATTGAACAATTATTCTTTCATATGCACCTTAAGTAAGATTTTTGACTCTTTTATGGAAATCAAAGTTTTTATGCTTTCTTTTGCCTTATCTCACTTGCCTATGCTATTATGATGCCAGCTTGGTCATTTCCAATGCTTTTTCTTGCTTATGGACCAAGTTGTGCCTTTGTGCGAAAACGAAAGCATTTTACTTTTCAAACCTCCAAATTACATTTTCTGGATTATTGCCAATATGTTCATCAAGGGGGAGATTGTGGATATCATGGGGATATGCTCCAGATCTTAGGATGATGTGACAATTGGCAATGGCATTAATGGATTGTCGCTTCACCTGTTTTCGGGAAAGTTGGCATGCTGTTAGGCCAGAATCGGTCGATCGGCGTGGTGGCGGCTTGATCGATCCATGGCGGCCTAGCCGACCTTGATCGCGATCGGACCCACCGATTCTGTAAAGTGAGAATTGAGCTGGGCAAAAAATAGAGTGTGTAGGCAAGAGAGGGGATTCTATTGCACTTGGTGCCATAATTTTTGGAGTCTCCAGTCAAAAGTTCTATTGGTTTGAAAATTCCAGTAGGTTTCGGTTTTCCACAGAGGAAAAAAGGCTAAGTCCCAGCTGGCGGTCTGACCGGCCCATAGGTGGCAGTCTGACCGGCCAGGGTGGGAGGTCGGACCGGCCCTGGGGGGCGATCTGGCCGGTTTTCACTTGATCGTCGGTCTTCGAGGCGGCGATATTCGTTTGTTAGGTCAAAGTCATGAGTTTCAGGGTATATATGTTGCATGATGCATGTTTTGACTAACATGGATCAAGTTGTGAAGAACTTGTTCCCAAATTCGGTTTACTTGTCTATTGTTGTGCAGGTTGATTGGTGGTCAACAACGGTCAACGGCGAGAATGATCGGGACTAGGCTTGGAGAGTTGAGGTCCAGAATGATCGACGATGCCGGGTAAGTTCAATGTACTCAAGCGTGGTGCAAGATGGACAAGGGTGACCTATTAGCTAATCCGAGGCGCAAAATGGCGCAAGGTGTAGCTAGTTAGGTCAAGAGGAGATAAAGACTGCGCTTTAAAATGCGTGCGTATGTATCCTGTTTGTTTTGGGCCTTAACAGGAACCCAATAGAATCAAACTTCTAGAAGGTCTAAGCCTCCACTATAAATAGGAGAGGGAGGTGGCTGCACCTTCTCTTTGCCTTTTTTGCAATTCTTGTAAACCCTAATTTTCTTAGGGAGAGCTTTTGTGGATGCTAGGATTCTTGATATTTGATGTGATTTTTGTGCTCTTAGATTGAGCATTATCCTCCATTGACGGAGTGGCTGCAAGCCCTGATCATCTCAATCAATCAAAGGAAAGTTTGATCAATGTTTTGTCTAATTGTGTTCTTTCTCTTTATTTGATGATTTTAGGTCTTTCTTTGATCCATAAGTTTTTACTTGGTTTCTTCACGTGATCTAGCTTGCTGTGACGTGTGGGAATCTATCTAGGATCATCTTGATCATCAATCACCCACGAGCAAGAGCTTTGACTTAGTTTTTGTTTTGACCCGGTTTTGAACCCTTCTTTGATCAAACAGAAAAGGATCTTGATTCCTCCAAGAATTATCGTAATCTTCGATTGGAATAGGTCCCTGATATCATAGAGAAGGTGTGTTCCAAGTTTCATCAAGTTTGGATTAGTAGATCAAAAGTTTCATCTATTTGCATCTTCGTCATCGGGTTTTTCAATCTGTTCTGGAGGCCGGCGGTCAGACCGCCCGTGGACACCGGTCAGACCGGCCGGAAATCGGTCCGACCGCCCAAGGCCAATGATCCGACCGTGCAATAAGACCGATGTGCTTTAATCTTTGTTGTTTTTGTCATTTTGCTTAGGGGTTTATATTGGATTCAATATTAGTCTTCCGTTGTACTGATATACTGATCTTCATAGTTTCCATAGCTACTAGAGTAAAGTTTTATTGAATCCATTATTTATGAAAAAGTGAGCGTGCTCCTATTCATCCCCCCTCTAGTCGCCTTTTCGGTCCAACAAGCTTCTTCCATCTCTTACTCCTCCTCCCTCCTCTCTCTCTTCTTGTTTCCCTTCCAGCCTAGGGCACCGGCAATAGCCACTGTCGAGCAGCCCCTCCCCACTGTCGGGATCTTCCTGGTGCTGCTCCTGCTCCTGGCTGATAGCCCATGCAGCTGGTCTCCCCATGTGCCCCCTTCCTCTCCTCTGAAAACTAGCAGCGCCAGCTCTCTTGTCTCCTCCCAACCGAGCTCCCGTGTGATACCAAAGAGTCCGGTAGCACTCTCTCTTGCAAAGACGTCCATGCATGCGTGTGAGTAGCTATGCAAAAGAAGCTAGCTATGTAGAAGGAGCTCTGTTGCTAGCTAGCATGAGCACCCATGCATGTACGTATACTAGCTAGCAAATGCATGCAAACTCACGTACACTGCACCCAACTTCTCTCCCTTGGTTCTCCCTACTCGGCTATCCATTTCCCGAGCTGACTGTGTCACCGCGTGCCCCTCGGCATCCCCTTCTTATCCCTAGAATTCGTCGCTCTCTTTTTGCTGCGACCAACAATGTTCCGCCGGCGGCCGAACCGCCTTCTGTCGTCATTTTCAGCGCCATCTTTGATCTCCCGACGATGTCATCACTGCTATTAGCTTCGCCTCGCAATGCTCTACGTTGTACTACCTTCCATTTTTCTGAATCATCGTCTGGTTACCGGCGCCACTATTCCCTATGCAATGTTTTGAGCGCCGCCACCACACCAGATCTCCGCCGGCGACGCGATCTCCGCCGGCGACGCGACCTCCACTATTGTGTCCGTCTCACTCCCGGGATTCCATTTTGCTCGTTCGCCAGCCGTCCCTCTTTTTCCTTCGCTGGCGGCATCCCTTTTAACTCATCCTGCACTATTCACCTCTGAGAGTTTCTATCATTTCATGTGAAGGAAACTTCCGAATATTCGTTCTCCTTCATACGAAATTCAATTATGTCGATTCTTAGCTCTAAATTCATCTAAATCCAGCCCCTTCCTATCGCTACTAATTTTGTAATTTTTGGATTTTATTGGATTTGTTGTATTTATTTGGCTCTTCTCGCGCGTGTAGATTCCGGTGTTTCGGAAGATTTCTTCGACTCGACAACTGAAGCTCCTCTACTCGTCAACGAAGGCAAGTGGTAGGCCTTTGACCATGTTGTACCCATTTTGTAAAAGTATATTGCTTTAAATTAACATGCATGGCTAATTTTATAAAAATGGTTTTGGGAGTGGATAATTACCAAATTGCCATTATGTCTCCTTGATAAATTGAAAATGAAATGTCCCCTTGAATGACATAAATCCATGGACACCTTAGAATGGTTAATTACTAGTTGGACATTTGTAATACAAACATGAGCGCGTATTATTGCTTAGACATGCTTTAGTTATCCGTTGGGCTTTACGATCTCATGCTCAAAGAATATTCACTTGACTAATGAAATGATGGAACTGTGGTGTGAGGCCACTATTATTAAAAGATGTGGAACCATGGCAGGGATTGCCATTTGGTCGGGATGAAATCAAAAATGATTTATGCTCGGGCTTGTGGGCGGTGGTGTAGGTGGGTGCGTGAGGTACATTGGGATGCGGAAAGTCGCGTCTGAGCAGCCAACTAAGGACTTAACCTTGTACGCCATTGATCTGGGTCACACCGTGCAACCACAAGTCCGGTATGGGACAGACCTGGCCAACTAATTAGGGAAGTTTTGAGTTGGTTCTGTTTTGGATAGGAAAGACGCAAGAGGGGGCAGTGAGGGCGAAACCTTAGCAAGCAGAACCGAGGTAAAATGGACCTTTGTAAAGGTCTTGTGATAATCACTTAGTCGCACACCTCGGAAGTGTGTGAGCGGACAGTACGAGTGATTTATCTCTTGTGGGTAAAGTTGTACAACCTTTGTAGAGTGTCAAAAATCTATTCGAATAGCCGTGTCCCGGTTATGGACATGCCCGGGTCTTTCACGCAAGGGGTAGAATTTTCAAAAATATGGTATTATGCTCGGGCTTGTGGGCGGTGGTGTAGGTGGGTGCGTGAGGTACATTGGGATGCGGAAAGTCTCGTCTGAGCAGCCAACTAAGGACTTAACCTTGTACGCTATTGATCTGGGTCACACCGTGCAACCACAAATCCGGTATGAGATAGACCTGGCCAACTAATTAGGGAAGTTTTGAGTTGGTTCTGTTTTGGAAGGGAAAGACGCAAGAGGGGGCAGTGAGGGCGAAACCTTAGCAAGCAGAACCGAGGCAAAATGGACCTTTGTAAAGGCCTTGTGATAATCACTTAGTCGCACACCTCGGAAGTGTGTGAGCGGACAGTACGAGTGATTTATCTCTTGTGGGTAAAGCTGTACAACCTTTGTAGAGTGTCAAAAATCTATTCGAATAGCCGTGTTCCCGGTTATGGACATGCCCGGATCTTTCACGCAAGGGGTAGAATTTTCAAAAATATGGTAATGGTCCGATGGAAAGGTTTGGATGGAATGGTTGGGAAGTAAACGGGAGGTTCACTGTTGTTTCAAAGAATTTGGTTATTTATGTATTATTCTTTTAAAATCCTGCTTTGCAATCTAATTATTGTATTTACTGTTAAACTTGCTTTTCTGCAAATTAACCATAAAACCATCCTTGTTTAAGGCTTGCATGAATACTATGTGCATACATTTCTCTACGACTTGCTGAGTACTTCATGTACTCACGGCTATACGCCCTTTGTTGATCAGTACTTGAAGAAGAATCAGGAAACATCGAGTTCTCCCAGGAAGACTACTTCGAAGACTTTGCGAACTAGGTTGCATCCTCCATTCAATTGCCTGTGGGCACGTCGACTGGCCTCCACGACGTTTGGATTTCCGCTGCCAGTACTCTTTTGTTGTTAAGCCCCGGCGTGGCAACTTTTATAAGAACTTGACTATAAGGTCTTTGGCTGTTAATTAATATTACTTTGTCTGCTTCATTAGTTTCGTTGTTGTATGGATATGATAACATCATTTGTTGCAACTGTGCGAGCTAGCTACTGATTGCACAGAGGGTCTTGGGGTCATATGACCTCGGGGCTACGACAGTACATGACATACATGATCTGTTGTCTATCAACATATTGATACTACCACGCCATAGATCATGGCGTGACAAAGCGGTCTATCACGCCTGGAGCCATGGCGTAACAGGACTTAGCGCTAGAGAGCAACGATGATTTTTCTCACTCCTCTAGAACTGTATAAACCCTTGCGTGGCGGCACAGTTATGCCATGCCAGAGCTCATGGCGTGAAAAAGCGGTCCTATCACGCCAGGATACATAGCGTGATAGGACTTAGCACCAGAGAGTGACGATATTTTTGCAACCCCTCTAGAACTGCACAAACCCTGGCGTGGTGGCACGATTATGCCATGCCAGGGCTCATGGCGTGATGGAGCAGTCCACTCATGCCAGTATACATGGCGTGGCATACTTGGCACCAGAAAGCCTCTCCTCTCTACTCTCTCCATGACTCTCTTTCTCTCTTTGGCCCCTTCTTCCCTACATCAATCATCAGAACATCTGATTGACCGACATCTCTCTCTTTTGACTACAGCTGTTGACTAAGGGTGCAATTCAAAAGAAAATAGTCTATGTAGCTATTTATCAGTATCCTATCACCAACAAGGATCAATGTTTGCATTGCATGCAAGATGCAACACACTTCACTCTAACGTTGGCACATCCCCCTATGCATTTCCTGTGTTTACCACCATTTATATTGAGAGTTGAATCTAGCAGTGAACTCTATAAGCAAATGACTATTTTGTTCTTATTGATTTTGCTTTTCAAAAAGAATAGATTGAAAACTGTCTCGTCAGCTTATCAGAAATACAAGACAATACTCTGTCGCGCAGGCTACTCATATGCATTTAACCACACTATGATGCCAGCTTTTCAAATCAACATGACAACACTCTACCTCACCAGCTTTTCAAACCAAAAAGATCGGACTCTGCTGCGCAAACTTTTCAGAGGGATATGACAACACTTTACCACACTAGCTTTTCAGATCGAAAAGACCAAACTCTGTCGTGCAAACTTTTCAGACGGACGTGAGAACACTCTGCCTTGCCAATTTATTAGACCGAAAGACAACACACTTGGACTCAACCTTTTAAGAATTGAACGCACCACACACATCGATTTCTTGGGTGTTCTCATTCCACTAGGTGCATTACACCCTATAGCTTATGAAAAGAGGTGGAAGAGATCTGGGAGAGAACACTACACAATCTAACCCAATACTACACCAGAGCTTGCTTCACACAACTAGGAGGAAGGAGATGGGGGGACTCGACGAAAATGTATAAGAGGATAATGCAGAAGCGCAAGTGGCTAGCCGATACCACCGCAGTTTCCAGCGCTGTAATGTGTGTGCGAAGAAACGATAAAGATCATCCAGACCACACACCCTGCGAAGTCCTCTCAAGCATACTACACGTGCGCCACCACCTCGTAAGCGTATTTTGCAAACACAAAGATTTTTCACATCATACGTTACATTCCACAAATCCATGATTACACACGTCCATAATGGTAACCGAATATTCAATGCAACTTCTTCCAATGGATTGACGGCTCGGAGATGTACGATAGGGCGTTCATCCAACAGAAGTATATGTTAAACTTTCCATAGCAAGCCGAGACCTTCCAGCGCTGGACATCTTACGTACCCGATCCCGACCCAACTGAAGAGGCATCAAACGAGCTGAAGAAAGCAGATGGGTACGACAAGGCTAAGCAGACGGTGGATAAGAGGAATGCTCCGGCAAGTGAGATAGTGGGTCGTACTACCGTTCCCCGTCGCTCGAATGCACTCTGGATCCAAGAGGTAAGTTATGTTCATTATGCCTTATAATTATTAATTTAGGACGACGTTGCGTTATCCTAACATCGTTTAACCGTCCAGCCCGTCTCGCAGGACATGGATGACTTTGAGACCGGCCGCCGTCGCCGCGGGCAGCAAGGGGGCAAGAGGAAGGCTCCTACAAGTGAGACTGTCAGTTGTACTACTGCTCCCCGTCGCCCGAGCGTACTCCGGATCCAAGAGGTAAGTTATGTTCAATATGAATCATAATTATTAATTAGGCATGACGTTGTGTTATCCTAACATCATTAAATCGTCCACCTCGTCTCGTACGATATGGATGATTTCGAGACTGGCCGCCGCGAGTAGCAAAGAAAACAAGGGGAAGGGAGCGATGGGCAGCCGAAACTAATGATCTTTGTTCCAATCGACTTAATTTCCATTCCAAAAGGCGTATATGTATCGTAGGTATATTTTAGTTTGTTGCATCGTGCATGATGTTATTGCTTATGCATGTAACAAAATCATGTGCGCTGTGTAATTTGTAACTTTATTATAAAGTTTATTTCAATTCGTGACTGCGTTGTAAAGCCGAATTCAAATCTCATTGTCTTTTCGCATTCAATTCTTCGCGTAGCAAGAGGGAACAACATAAAAATCATCAATCTGTTCATTCAAACTAACAACATCGTAGGTCCAAAATAAAATCTACGGCCTAGGATTGTGCATTCACTTAGCACCGTTCAATTCTTGCTATCTTAACTCAGGTTTAAAATATTTGGAACAGACATCATTGGAAAATCAAATGCTAAGAACAAGGTATATGAGAGTGAACTTATGCATTACATTACCATCTTTCGTGCTAATTGGTCCATATATTTATGCAACAAATGTAAGATTATATCGTCTGCGAGCACCTTTAAATAAAGGCCGACCCTTTCACGCCAACTAATATGGCGTGACAAGGCGGACTTATCACGCCATGGGTGTGGGGGTGACTACTGTCACGATAGCTCTTCACGCTGGTACGACGTGCAGACGAGGGTTTGTGTGTCATGTTTTATTACGCCAAGATTAGTGGTGTGATAGAATGATTTTTCCACGCCACGAGATCGTGGCGTTACAAAAAAAAAGTCATAATTGAAAATAAAATTAGCAAAATGTTAACTTTATAATATTTTTTAAAAATTAAATAATAAAAAATCTAGGAAATCGGCTCATCCCAACGGACCGGCTAGTTTGTCGTGCGCGGTACCCGATGCATTTCTACGAGCACACTAGGGTTTAGTGTAACCTGGCCACAAAACCCCCACGCCGCCGCCGCCAAGAAATTTCTAAGCGGCGATGGCCATGGTCCGGCGTTCCGCCTCCCGCCTCCTATCATCCTTCCGCCCTTTCTCCCTCCTCCTCCAACCCCTCCCCGACGCCCCGTCGCCGGGGGCCGCGGCCGCGGCAGCGTTGGCCCGGCGGGCGATGTCGTCGGCGTCGGCACTGCGGGCGCGGGACGAGAAGGAGGTGGCGCGGTGGCGGGAGTCGATGGAGCGTATGCGGAACATCGGCATCTCCGCTCACATCGACTCCGGGAAGACGACGCTGACGGAGCGGGTCCTGTACTACACCGGCCGGATCCACGAGATCCACGAGGTGCGTGGCCGCGACGGCGTCGGCGCAAAGATGGACTCCATGGACCTCGAGCGCGAAAAGGGCATAACCATCCAGTCGGCCGCTACTTACTGCACCTGGAATGGATACCAGGTCCATGTTTCTCCCCTTCTTCCTCATTTTCTAGTAGATTCATTTCCCCCTGATCTCGTCCCTGGATCACCGTGATTTGCTTACTGTTTAAAGAAAAATTGCAAAGGGGAAGTGAACTGCTTGAATTGTACAATCATATGATGAATTAAATGTGATATAATACTCTGTCGAGTGTTAAGTATTGTGCTTCCTTATTTGGGGGCTAACTAGCAAAGTTTATTTTCTGCTAGATATATTGGATTTGACTAATATATGGTCTGTAAGTACGATTTGAACAATATGTAAGTACGATTTGAACAATATGTACCTGTAAATATTAAAACTAAGATGGCTGATAAATATAAATAGTAGGCACTAGCATTTATGTTGTTATCGATCACCAAAGGAAGAGAATTAGTTGTCATATTTTTTGTTTGTTACTTGCAAGGGTCTTGTAAGTGACCTTTGCAATTTTGTTTTCCACTCTACGCCGAACTTGTGTAAAATGTTTCTTTGAGATCTTTGATCAGATCTTGCATTTTGATATTCTTGCAGTAGTTTAATCCTGTCCGTGGCATTCGATGTCTCTAGATTCTAGAATGATATCTAGTGCATCATGTTGAAGTGGTTCCTTCAGAGATACATTTGTGGCAACAAGGTGTTCCCACAATCTTGTGCTGCTTCACAGGAGTTAAGCCTTCTCATTTCGGTGGGCTCGACTTGGTTTTGAACCCAACCAATAGTTTGTTTAACTGGGTCGGATTGGTTGGGGTTATCTGGGCTGCTAAGCATATAAAGATGAGGGTGGGTTATGCCGAGTTAGCTGGTTCCAATGGTTTAGCTGGGTTTGCTTATTTCGTGACCTCTTATTTTTTCCCAAAGTATGTTTGAGCAGTATAAAATGTATGAAGAAAAATTGAAAAATCGAGTTAAAAATGTGATGCCATTCATACAAATGCAAAAGAAAGAGGGAGGGGGATAATGTGTTAGGTGGATAGAATCAATGTTTTGACTTTTGATTGTTGACGCCATGAACATGGTTATTAAGGCGGTAAGGCGAGGCGACCCACCCCTCTCACACCTTTTAAGTGATAAGGCGCGAGACGACGCCTTACACATATCCTAAGGTGCTAATGCAGCAAATAAAATGAGCATTTTAGCAGCACATATGTATCTTGTTGTTGCCAATTCTTGAGCCCATGTAGCACCCATCCCCTTTTCCAATTGCTCTTCTCCCATGTAGCATCTATCCCCTTGCAAGTTTCAACATATAGATTGTTATAAATGTAATATATACAAATTGTATTCCAATTAATTGAGTAAATATGGATTGAGTATTTGAATGACATACCTTGCTGACAATCTCTCCTCTCTTCTCTTCTCCCAAGCAACAAGCTACATGAATAATGAGCAACATAACAAATTAACAAGCACGACATAAGCGACATAAGTCCACACAAATAACATAGGTGATAAGTCCACAAGTTTAGAGTGGTCTAATGGCATAATAGTATAGTAGTCCACAACAGTACAACACAAAAGTAGCATAGTCCAACTCTCTCATCTCTCGATATCCATCGTCGAACTCATTGGGATTGCTAGTAGAATCCATGTTTTCTACCATCTTCGGGAGCATTGGGAGCTTCGTCACAATCTTTCACATCCGCATCATCATGTGGATCTTCTTCCTCATCTTCTTCATTGCCCGAATCCGAGTCTTGCTCTTGCTCATCTAAGCCATTTTCTTCAACAACCATTGTTGTAGATCTTGCACGCCTTTGGTAGGTCATAGTCTCACTATGACTATGCCTATTAGCTTGCCTTGGAAGATTGCGACCTTGAAGCGAGCGTGATGCGCCAATGGCATCAACATCATCCCATGTAAGGTCACACTCACGACCACCTTGAGGTGGTACAGCCAACGAGTCAGCCCATTCATTGTCCCAATCAAACTCCTCAATGACCAAAGGGTCATAGTTTTTGCTCGTTTTCTCCTGTCTCATTTGAAACCTAGTTTTCATCTTCCGGTTGTATGCAACAAAGGCCAAATCATTCAATCTCCTGTGTAGTAATCGGTTCATTTTCTTTGTATGGAGCTACAAAAGCACAAATGTCAAGCAAAGCAAATAAAATGAGTAAATAACGTGCTGAAATTAATAAGCACATATAAGCTACAAATTGAGTAGATGAAAATAAACATAAAGAAGTTACAAATTGACTCACAAATTCAAAGGTACTCTAATTTCGTTCACAACCGGATGACGAAGCACAAATACTAACAACACGCTTAGCAAACCTTTGTAGGTCAATGGCTCGACTACCATATGAACGCCACCAATCAACTAGAATGACAAATACACACATATATTAGGAATTAGGAATGAAATAAACGCTGAAATTAACAACACTTACGAGGGCTCCTTGACTCAAGTTTTGGATTGTCATTTTGTTTGAAAAAACATCTCCTCGTTGGTCCTCATAATGCATGGCTTGTTCATCAATCTTGTTCTGAATATTCTCATCTTGTATCATTCTTGCAAACACATCATTGAAGTAACTCCTTAGCTCCCCAACATAGGTATCATCTCCACTCTTTTGGATGGCAAAGAATTTCCTTGGGTTCAAATAGAGCAGTGTTCACCTAGGCGCTATGTGCTAGGCGAGCGGTGGGTGGCCGCCTAGCGCCTAGGGCGCCTAGGCGGTCAAACAGAATTGCAAGCATAATCGCCTCCAGCATCAGTCCAAGCAAGCAGGATGAACACAGAATAGCAAGCATCAATCCAAGCTTATGTATATGTTACATGTATATATATATGTGTGTGTAATTAATTATGTAAGAAGAGATGTTACATGTATGTATGAATATGTGTAATTATGTAAGAAGAGATGTTACCTTGGTGTGATGCAAATATATTTGAAGATTTGATGAACAAGAACAATTGTTACAAACTTACAATCATAATTGCTACAATGCTACTTGCTAATTGCCTAATTGAGTAATTGCCTAATGAGTAATGACTAACTACTTATTACTAAACAAGTAAACAATACACACTAATCAGTAATCACACTGCCACTGCCACCGCAGTACTACTACTAAATCTGTAAATGAGTAAATCACACTGCCAAGTGCCACAGCAACAACAACTAGCCAGCTACTACTAAATCACTGCTAAATCGCACTAGGTTACTACTGTGTGCTGTCTACTAGTACCAACTACCAAGTACTACTAAATCGAACTGGGTGGGCTACTAGTACTGTGTGCAGAGAGGAGGGGTGTACCTTGTTGGGCGACGGGCGATGGGGATGGGCTGGAGAGGGCGACACCGAGGCAGATGGGAGGATGGCCGTGCAGATCCGCCGTAGTCGGAGCTGATGGAGGCGCCGCTGCCTAGGGTTCCAGGTGGCTATCCTCTTCGCCCTCTCCTCTTTGGCTCTTTCCCCTTCTCTCTCTTGTTATGCCAGTGGCCAACTGTTCGCCTGCTCCTCCTCGCACTAAGGCCAGTAGGCCTAGTACTTTGCGCGCGCTCCTCTGGCAAGGCGTCGCCTCAATCCTTCTGGGCGCCTTTATCTGCCGTAGCGACGCCTTGGAGACGCCTTTGGCCTAGGGCGGACACCTTAGGCACGCGCGGCAAGGCGGAGGCGACGTCTTGCACGCCGACGGCGCCTTAACGCTTAGGCGTCGCTTAGGCGGACACCTTAGGAACGCGCGGCAAGGCGGAGGCGACGTCTTGCACGCCGGCGGCGCCTTAACGCTTAGGCATCGCCTAAGCGACGCCTTATGGACACCTTGATGTTAGGTGACGCCTTGATGGCGACGCCTTGATAACCCTGGCCATGAATGTAGCAGCCTCATAAATTTTACCAAAAGCATGATGATGGGAGGAACAGAGCAACAACTGATGTCAAATTGGCATAAGATATGGGATGTAATCTTTAAACTCATAGAGGAGCTACCAGCCACCACCAAAGAGAGGAGCACTAATGACTGCCTTTGCTGGTGTTACAGAAGCCCCACTGCCTTTCACGGATTCTCATTTAGGAAATCTTCCTGAGCTGTTCTCAGTGGGGAATAAGTGGCCGACTATCTGAAAGAAGTGATTTTGATCCACATGTGCTTCTGGCAACTATTGACTGTTGAACGGGTTACATGAGTTCAAGTTGTGCTAGACCCACCTGCTTGTTTTAGTAGCATTTTTTACCCAGAACTCAGCCGCCCAGAGGCCCAGACCACTGTAATTCAAACAGGGACATCTGGGTTTGGGTCATTATGACTGGTTGAGGCAGCTCCGCTAAAACCTTGCACAGACCTAGTAGTGGGTGATCCCCATAAGTAACAGTGTTATGTTATGTCATGTATACAAGAATTGATAAAACTATCCCTGGTATTGTGCTATCCAAATAATGCTTTTGTTTGGACCTATCTTGTTATCTTACATTGTTCTTGTTATAAGGATTTTAAATCTCATGTTATAATTTGAATGCAGGTTAATATCATTGATACTCCAGGTCACGTGGATTTCACCATTGAGGTTGAAAGGGCACTCCGTGTTCTTGATGGTGCTATACTTGTGCTATGTAGTGTTGGTGGCGTACAAAGTCAATCGATTACTGTAGATCGGCAAATGAGACGATATGAAATTCCAAGGGTCGCATTCATTAACAAGTTGGACCGTATGGGAGCTGATCCATGGAAAGTTCTTAACCAGGTGAGCATGAAGCTGACTTCTGTGGTATATTTGATGTTTCGCTCTGTGAGGACACACTTCATAAATGCTGTTGTAGTATCATACTGCTAAATAAACTATGCTCATCTTGTTAAGTAAAGAACATGGTATGGCAATCAATGCTCCTTTTATTGCATCTGAAGAAACAACACTCAAGTTTTTGCTACATTACTTCGCAACTGAGTACTTACTGCTTAGTCAAAATGTACGTTCTGCTTGCTCCATACGTGCCATTGTTGAAACCTTATTAATATGTTTTTAATTGAGCATTCTGTCACAAGATAGTTGGCAAGCTCATTCATCAACAACAGACATTAGAAAGCATGTCAAAATGGAAAAGTTCACATCCTCCTCTCTAGTCTTGGAAAGTCCCAACTTAGCACCTGCATATTAACTATTAATATTTTACACCCTCATTATCTTTCGTTTTGCCTCCAATTTTAAGAATATTTTAAAAATGCAAGGTATAAATTGACCGGCTCAAAGTAAACGGGAAAACTGGACTTTAAGGAGCAAGGGACAATATGGGCTTTTTTTTTTCCTACTTGGGACAATCAATATTTTTGAGTTTATATTATTTGTTTTTGAATAGAAGGAGTATTACTGAGTTGTTAAAATATCTGAAAAATAACAATTGCGGATGTATTTTTAAAAAGGGATGGCTATGGTAACTTTAACTACAAAGTGTAATTAGACTTCTTCCTGCTGCACATTCTTTTCCCACTTCCCACTTGGAGGATGAGTAGTGGATGGTGGACAAAAGTGTATGTGAAATGCATAATATACAGGCGCATGTACCATAATCACTCCTTAAAAATATTGTCACAAATAGCTATATGGAATGTTCAATTAAAAATTATGTTTTTGGAGAATTTTAATTTGTTCCCTGCGCTCTCAAACATCCAACATCCCCTTGTACTTTGAGACCGGCCATTTTTATTCATTATACTTACTACTTACTTTTTGAAGATAAACCACACCTTCAAAATTGCCAGTGCAGAAGTCCTGAACCACGTGCTAATGATAGCAAACTGTCCAAATTCCACTGGCAGAGCAGAGCTTGAACTAGAATAAAGAGAGGGCTAATCTTATGGAATATGCTCAAGAGGTCTTTATGAGAGGAGGCCAATATAGCATTTTTTATTAGAAACTAAGTGGTAAAAACTAGGTTTTTCTTTAGAAACCATATTAAGTCGTAAAGTCGAGTCGAGTCGCCATGCTACCGACTTGCCGACTAGTCCCGATTAGTCGGCGACTAGTCCATCTACCACCTGCTGCTGCTAGTATCCTACTATTACATCTAGATGGAGAATAGAGTAACAAAACATAGCGAAGGAAGGAGAGAAAGGGAGAAGGTTCATAGTGGAAAGTGAAGAGAGGAGACCAACAGGGAGGTAAAGGAACCCTATCACCATCGCCGTCGGCAGCCTTGGTGCAGCTCGCCATCGGAAGCCTCGTCGCATCTTGCCATCGCCGTTGCATCATGGCTCCATCGCCATGTGCAGCTTGTGCCTCTATGCTTCCTCTAGAGCTCATGCATTGCAGCTGCTAGCGGTTATACAGTGAGAGGAGGTACCCTAGGAAGTACCAGTGGCACCTCATTCCTTCCTCTACTCTGTGCTTAGCTATATAGTGAGTCCGAAAGTTGAGTTGGGCCAGCTAGGTTGGGCCCGGCCCACATCCATTCTTCCCTTCCTTTCCTTTATTTGTCTTCACAAATCACTAGCGCCGGCTCTGTTCTTTGCTTCGCCCCACTGCCGCCACTGCGCGACCTCTTCCTCCTCTCCTTACCAGCGTTGGGTGGCGACAAGCAAAAGGGCTGGTGACGAGCTAGGGCGACGACCAGGGGATCTGCAACTTCTCTGCGACACGCGAGGGCTGAGGAGGATGTGCGATTGGAGCAGGAGAAGAGGAGATTGTAGCTAGCTGCCTAGCCCGGCGGCGACCAGTGTCATGGCCAACGCTTGTGGCAGTGGCGTGGGGCTCATCTCGCCCCCCGTGTCGCGTGCTGGGCTCTTGGTTGTGGAGATGCAGGTGGGATTGGTTGTGAGCTTCTTGCTTGTACATCTACATTTGTATGAACATGCACTAGCACACACACTATCATTTGTCTCTCATACTCCGCAAACACGGCAACCAAATCATCATCATAAATCAAATCTTGGAAAGAGTTCGTATGACTGCTGTATTAAGTGATAACAACATATTCATCTGCGCCCCAATGATATTTTCCATTCAGATCGGAAACAAAAGCGCTTAAGCTACAGGTATTCTCTACATCCTAATTGAATGTCCACACGGGCACATCATGAGTTCTACCATATGCATAGGTTATGCAACGCGCCGCATACCTCACCTCAAGCCTAGACCTTGAAGTAGCATCCATACTAACCAAAAAACAATCGCGAAAACCATCGAAGATTCAACAAAAATCCAAGAATAAAAAACAATCGAACGAAGAGCAATCACTTACCGTTCGGGAGCGACCTTTGAGCTCATTAATCCATGGTTTCAAGCGTGATGGAGTCCGATTGGGGGTAAACAACTAGATCTGTGGGTGGATTTGGGGATTAGGTTTCGCGAGAGCACACACACACACACACACACACAGAGAAAGCAAAGGAGGATGAAGAGCGCACATACTCACACTCGCTTGTCTCATCGACTTGTGACCCCATTGCCAGCAGGGGTATTTTCGTCTTTCTTTGTATTGCTCTTGTCGTCTAGCCGATCAAATAAGTGGAAGCTAATAGTCTAGGAGGTTTGATTGACGGTAGTGGTAAAAGCAATATGGAGCCAAAAAAATCAGTGGCAAAATTGAACTGGTTAAATTTACCGATATTGTAGATATTTTCAGTGGCATGTGTTAGATATATGTATAGTTGTTATTCCCTATTGTTATGAGGGGTTATTTGCATATTTACCTCTTGTACTTTGTCTATATATATTGGCCCTTTGGTCTCCTGGAAATACAAGTTGCTATTCCTAACATGGTATCAGAGCCCATTAGGGTTACCTCTCCCGGACGCGCAACTCGTCCTTCCTTGGCCGCCGCCGCCGCCACCGGCTTCTCTTCCTAGCCGCTGCCGGCTTCCCACTCCGCCCGCCGATCCAGTTGCCCACCTCGAGTTGCCGCCGGTCGACGCCATTGCCGACGCCGCTCGTCATTGTCGTCGACCCGCCATTGCCTCGTCGCCATTGCCGGATCCAGCCGCCGCTGCCGACGCTCAAGTCTCGCGCCAGTCGCCGAGCCTCCATGTTGTCGCCGGGTCGATCGCGGCGCGCCGCCGCCGCCGCCGACGCCGCCATTGCCTCACATCGCTGCGCTACCTCGCCAGATCGCTCGCCGCTAGCCGCGAGGGGATTAGGTTTCACTGCATGTGCGCGTCGAAACCGCACCACTGTTTTTAATCGGGACGATCGGCGCGTCGGGCGAAAAAAAAAATGTCGTTCTAACCGCCGCACCTTCCAGCGCCGCCTGTTAGACTTCGTCATCTTGGTCGCCGCGCCGTCCAGCACCGCCTACCAATGGGCACCGTTTCCCTCCCTCGTTGTCCGGTGATCTTCGATGGTGTTAATTACACTGACTTCGTGTCTCACATTCACATCCACATGCGTGGTCTTCGTCTCTAGGGCGTCCTTTCTGGCGATGTCACCTGCCCGCTTTGCCCTACTCCTCTGACGGAGCCTACGCCTGTCGCACTACTCTCGATAGCCGACAAGGATGCTACTAAGGCCGCTCGCCTTGCTGATGATGTAGCTGTCTCTGCCTACCAAGAGGCTCTGGATTCCTACACATATCGACTGACCGCCTACACTCAGTGGTACGACGACGACGCTCGGGCGGCTCCTTTCTTCACGCTAGTGTTCAACCTCAGTTCTCTTATGAGGTTGTGGGACTCCCTTCGGCTTTCCAGATGTGGGCTCACCTTCGTCAGCGCTACGAGCCCTCTAGTGATGCCCTCTACTTGTCCGTTGTCCGCCAGGAGCACTCTTTTCAGCAGGGTGATGCTACTGTTGACGCTTTTACGCCGAGCTCATTGCTTTGGCGTCACCGACTCTTCTTCGACCGCCGGCCGTTGATCCCGCTCAGGCCGCTGGTATGATGTGCCGACACGGAATTTCAGCTGTGTCTACGATTTCCTTACTCGCCTTCGTCCTGAGTTTGAGCAGAGGTGTGCCCAGCTCCTTGCACGCCACCCTCGTGTCACTCTCCTGGAGGTTCTTACCGAGATACGTGCAGAGGAGACTTGTCTGAGTGGTGCTGGTCTGATGCCACCCCCTCCGTGCTAGTCGCTCGACCACCTGCTACACCGACTGCTCCACGCTTCAGCACACTGCCTCATCCAGCAGCTTCCACAGGTGGTGGTGGCCGTCCTCACTGCTCCTACTGCGACAAGGTGGGCCACATTGAGTCCCAGTGCTATAAGAAGCAGCAGCATCTTTCACGCCGTTCTTCTACTAGCACTGGCACGGGTGCTTCTACATCGACTCTCCATCGACTCCCTCAGCAGTTTCTCTCACTGAGCAGGAGATAGCCAGACTTCGACGCCTACTTGCCGCTTCAGGTTCTCCCTCGACAGGTTCTGCAGGTTCTGCTATTGACTCTTCGGGCAATGCGAAACCACCTCCTACATAGTCAGGTACCTCTCTTTGGATTCTTGATTCCGGAGTATCTTTTCACACGACTTCTAATTCTTCCACTCTGTCTTTCATTACACCTCTTGATTCTCCTGTCAGTGTTCTTACTGCTGATGGTACCCCTCTTTCTGTCTTTGGTCAAGGACCTCTTAGCAACTCATCTTTTCACATTCCTTCTGTTGCTCATGTTCCTTGACTAACCATGCAGCTTCTTTCTACTGGGCAGATTACTGACCTTGGTTGTCGGGTCATTCCTGACTCTGACTCTTGTTGTTTTTAGAACCGCCACACGGGGGCTCTGTTGGTTCTGGCCTTCGGCGCCTTGACTCACAACTTCTTTGGGAGTTTGACTGGCTTCACCTTCCTTCCGCTGCCACCGTCGCCGCCAGTCTCTCCGCTTCTGCCACCCCGTCTACCAGCTCTTTCCAGTAGTGGCATCACCGTCTTGGTCATCTGTGTGGATATCGTCTGTCGTCTTTAGTTCGTTGTGGTCTTCTGGGTCTGTCTCAGGAGACGTGTTTTTAGATTGTTAGGGCTGTAAGTTAGGGAAACAGATTCAGCTTCTCTATTCTCATAGTGAGTTAGTGTCTTAGCGTCCTTTTGATCTTGTTCATTCAGATGTTTGGGGTCCGACTCCCTTCATTTCGAAGGGGGGTCATCGATATTATATCATATTTATAGATGATTTCTCTCGCCACACTTGGATATATTTTATGTCTATCTATAAACAATTTGCTACTATGGTTCGCACACAGTTCTCCACTCTTATTCGTGTCTTTCGTGCTGACTCTGCTGGCGAGTACGCAGCTTTCTTGCTGAGCAGGGCACTCTCGTTCAGTTCTCTTGTCCTGGTTCTCATGCTCAGAATGGTGTCGCTGAGCGCAAGCATTGTCACCTCCTTGAGACGGCTTGTACACTGATGATTGCCGCCTCTATTCCACCTCACTTTTGGGCTGATGCTGTTTCCACTGCCACCTATCTCGTCAATATTCAGCCCTCTTTTGCTCTTCAGAGTGAGATCTCTGTTGAGCGTCTCTGTGGTCTTCTTCCAAACTACCCTGCCCTTCGTCTGTTTGACTGTGTTTGCTATGTTCTCCTCGCACCTCGAGAACGCACCAAACTAACTGCTCAGTCTGTTGAGTGTGTTTTTCTGGGATACAGTGCCGAGCACAAGGGATATTGGTGCTGGGACCCTGTTGGTCGACAGATGCGGATTTCTCGGGATGTGACTTTTGACGAGTCTCATCCCTTCTACCCACGTCCTGCCTCTCCTTCGGTTTCCTCTGTGGAGTCCCTGTTTTTTTGACTTTTCCAGGTACACCCATCTCTGTCTTGCCCCTGTCTACCTATCCCACTGAGTCTACACATATACCTCCTGAGGCCTCTCCGCCGTTGCCGCCGCCTGCTTCGTCTCCTACGGCTCCTCCCACTCTCTTCTACACTCGTCGACCTCGTATTGAGAATCTTTCAGTTGAGCCATCTTCCCCTAATGTTTCATTTTCTCCTGATGCTCCATCTTCCCCTTATGGGTCATCATCTCCTTGCTACGCTCTCCGTGATCGTCAGTCGATTCGGCCTCCTGCCCGTTTTGGTTTTGCTGGTGCAGCTACCCATGAGCCTGTCTCCTACCGGGATTCTGTTACTCACCCTGAGTGGCAGCATGCCATGGTCGAGGAGATTGCTACCCTCGAGCGTACTGGTACTTGGGATCTTGTTCCTTTTCCATCTCACTCTCGTCCCATCACGTGTAAGTGGGTCTATAAGATTAAGACTCGCTCTGATGGCTCTCTTGAGCGCTATAAGGCGCATCTTGTTGCTCGTGGTTTCCAGTAGGAGCATGGTCGTGACTACAACGAGACTTTTGTTTCTGTGGTTCACACGACCACTGTCGCACTCTTCTTTCGGTGGCGTCTGTTCGCCACTGGTCTGTTTCTCAGCTTGATATCAAGAATGCCTTTCTTAATAGCGAGTTGCGTGAGGAGGTCTACATGCATCCGCCATCTGGGTATTTTGTTCCTGAGGGCATGGTCTGTCGTCTTCGTCGCTCTCTCTATGGCCTTAAACAAGCCCCTCGTGCTTGGTTTGAGCTCTTATCCTCTGTGGTCACTACCGCTTGCTTCTCAGCTAGTGATCATGATCCTGCACTCTTTGTCCACACTTCGTCTCGTGGTCAGACTCTTCTTCTGTATGTTGATGATATGATCATCACCAGAGATGATTCTGAGTACATTGCCTTTGTCAAGGCTCGTCTGAGTGAGCAGTTCCTTATGTCGGATCTTGATCCTCTTCGTTACTTCCTTGGGATTGAGGTTACTTCCACTCCAGATGGTTTCTTTATGTCCCAAGAGAAGTATATTCAGGATCTTCTTGATCGCGCCTCTCTCACTGATCAGCGTACTGTTGAGACTCCCATGGAGCTCAATGTTCATCTCTGGTTCTCTGATGGCGAGCCTTTTTCTGATCCGACTCGCTATCGTCATCTTGTTGGGAGTCTTGTCTACCTTGCTGTTACTCGTTCGGATATCACTTATCCAGTCCACATTCTGAGTCAGTTCGTCTTTGCTCCCACTCAGGTCCACTACAGCCGCCTTCTCGAGTTCTGCGATACCTTTGTGGGACTATCTCTCGCCGTCCCTTTTTTTCGCACTCTAGCTCGTTACAGCTTCAGGCTTATTCGGATGCTACTTGGGCCAGCGATTCCTCTGATCGCCGATCTATCTCTGCTTACTGTGTTTTTCTTGGTGGTTTTCTAATTGCCTGCTGTCTCTTTTTTCCGCACTCCAGCTCGTTACAGTTTCAGGCTTATTCGGATGCTACTTGGGCCAGCGATCCCTCTGATCGCCGGTCTATCTCTGCTTACTGTGTTTTTCTTGGTGGTTTTCTCATTGCCTGGAAGACGAAGAAACAGACTGCAGTATCCCGTTCGAGTGTAGAGGCTGAGTTGCGAGCTATGGCTCTCTTGACAGCAGAGATTATTTGGCTATCGGTGGTTACTTGAGGATTTTGGTGTTTCTGTCACTACACCGACTCCTCTCTTGTCAGACAGTACAGATGCTATCAGTATTGCCCGTGACCCTGTGAAGCATGAGCTCACCAAGCATATTGGTGTTGATGTTTCCTTCATGAGGTCTTGTGTGCATGATCAGGTGATTGCTCTTCAGTATGTGCCTTCCGAGCTTCAGATAGCAGATTTCTTCACGAAGGCCCATACTCGAGCACAACACGGCTTCTATCTTTCCAAACTCAGTGTTGTTGATCCACCATGAGTTTGAGGGGGGGGGGGGTGTTAGAGATATATGTATAGTTGTTATTTCTCATTGTTATGAGGGGTTATTTGCATATTTACCTCCTTTACTTTGTCTATATATATTGGCCCTTTGGCCTCCTGGAAATAAAAATTGCTATTCCTAACAGCATTAACAAAATTATCCCTTCTTTATAAAGGAGTATAATGGTTTTGTTTAGTCTTCAGTTTTTTTTTTATTATGGTGAGGGTATCTTTCAGTTACATGTTATCAGTTTCTATGGCTGATTATTGCCTTTATTCTTTCTATTTAAGGCACGGTCCAAACTCCGGCACCACAATGCTGCTGTACAAGTGCCCATAGGATTGGAAGAGGAGTTTGGGGGCCTTGTGGATCTTGTGGAGTTGAAGGCTTATAAGTTCGAGGGTAGTAGTGGGTGTGTCCCTATTCTTTACAAGCATTTCATCCTCAGGGTTATTTGTATCTGTAATCTTGGATGACACAGCATTTCTAACGTGCAGCCAGAATGTTGTTGCATCTGATATTCCATCCAACATGCATGATTTAGTCATGGAGAAGAGACGTGAACTTATTGAAGTTGTTTCTGAAGTGGATGATCAGCTTGCTGAAGCTTTTCTCAATGATGAGCCAATACCAGCTCATCAGCTTAAGGTTCGCTCAACTTACATTCTTTAAATTTCTTGATATTTAAAATTTTATTCTCTCCATTATTATCTTCTGTTGTTTAATCATTTTTGTGCAGATAGATCATTTTCAAAGAAATATTATATATTTTATACATATAAGCAGAAAACCCATCTGAAAATTTTCTAGCTTATGGCTACATCTTATGAAACTGATCTAGCTGCTAAACAACAGTCATAATTGAACTAGCCATGTTAAAGGCGTTGTGATGGTCAGATTGTGGACATTCCCTTTTTCTAAATTAGCTCTTAAATCATGTCAACAGTGATAAGTTTAGATGAAAAATGATTCTTTAAATGTTACCTGCTAATCATGCTAAAAACTTGTAACTTCAATTTTCTATCAGCTGTGAACATGATTATTGAACGGACGTGATATCCATAGGTTTTGCCTGTTGGAAAAATAAATCTGTGGTCCGTTGCTAGGTTTTTTATGGAATTATCGAGGATTTAAGGATTTACCCCTCGATGTTTCAATAACATGTGGGTCTTGGGTCCACATGTTAGTGAGACATCGAGGAATAATCCCTCAAATGCATCTATCTTATAATGGTAAATCCTCAAATCCCCTTTTGTTATCGTACCTAGATATTTTTCACACATTTGAAAACGCTTAAGGAAAAAATCCAGCAAAAGATGCAGACAATATTTTTCTTACACGTTTGAACTTTATAATAAGACATGTTATTTATGATAAGATATTACCATATTAATTTATTGACATAAGTGTATGGTTGCAAGCTACCTTTGATCATACCTTTCCTGATTTTCCTAATTGTATTATATCGTATTTTAGGCGGCTATCCGAAGAGCAACAGTAGCGCGCAAGTTCATACCAGTATACATGGGAAGTGCATTCAAAAATAAGGTTCATGGTTGCATTTTTCTGTCCTTTCTCTATTTTTTTCATTCAATTACTATTTGTACTACCAGTAATACTGAAAGATCCTAAATACCTTATGATTGTAAAAATGAGTGCTAAGCCTGAACAGAATTTCCAATGATCTCAAAACATGATCATGTTATATAACTTAAACATTATTGCCCCAGTGCCCAGCGGTTATCTGAAGTGGTAGCAAGTTAGCAACTATGGTAGTGTGAAAATTAACAGCAGTGAATTAGACGAACCAGTCTACTTTTGAACTAAATGGATATCAGCTAGTTTATTTGCTTCAGAACAATTCGATTGTGAGTTGTTCTTGTGAGGAAATTGCACGGCACCCAGCTGCACTTTTTCAAAAATTTCATATTGCCATCTGTTCTTTTAGTTTTGAGAATGTTCTGCCTGTAATTTTAATTTATGTTTTTTGTGTAATTTATTGCCTGTACTCTTGTACCGAGAGCAAATCATACCTAATATTCTTTGAAACAATTTGTAATTATATCAGCCATGCTAATGATTGCAATTTGTTTAAAAGTACAGGTGGAAATACAGGCATCATTCTGCACTAAGTCAAAAAGTAAAGATGGTATAAATCAAAATTTAAAGTACATGAATGAATGTGCAACAGGCGGCAAATCACACTAAATTGAAATCTATCTGTGGTAAATTGCCAAAGGTAGAAATACAGGCAGTAATCTGCACTAAGTCAAAAAGAAAAGATTGCAAATCAAAATTAAAAGTACATGTTTGAATTTGGAATTTTGAGAAAGTATTGCTATAATTTTCTCTTATTGCTAGTGGAAGACTAGGACATTGTCGCAAACAACCATAGGCATACAACCTTGCTGCTACTATAAAGTTTGCCACAACTCCCTTAGGCGAGTCTGATCGAGCCACAGGTTAGGCGTGCCAAACATTTTTTTCAGCTGGGTACCACATGTCATAGGCACAAGGAGTTATGGCAGGATTCCCTTAGGCAAGCTTGGTTGTGCTTGTGGTGCCAATTTTCGTTGCCATAACTTTGGCATGTTAGGCAAAAATATTTGGTAAACTTAGGTTTCCCTAGGCTATGAACCAAACAAGCCCTTATGTTTCACAAAACTGCACGTTTATTTTATGTCAATTCATTCCTGGTGTAGTCTATCATCTATGGATGTTTGAGATCCTTGCAGCCACCAATCCTCATCTTGTTTTCCGTATCCAGTTCTAGGGGTAATCTTGAGTGGTTGGTTTGATCTCATGGATTAGAAATCGGTTTTCACAAAACCAGTTTTGCGAGGAACTGTAGGAAAACAACTTTTAAGTTGTTACTTTTTTAGTATGAGTTTATAGAAATATGTTGTTTGGCTTGTGTAAACCAAAATGAGTTTTACCAATACTGTGTTTGGTTCAGATGTAACACCCCGGCCCGACACTGAGCCAGGAATGCCACTCAACTACATTAACTACTAATGTAAACCACATATTACAATAAATTCCAGCAAGCCCATAACGAATAAAAACCAACCACAGGTTACAATAGAAAATATAAAATGCAACTGAACTGCATAAGAATCAACATGTGAACTGTATAAGAATCAACATGCTAGATAGCAATACCGAATAAAGAACCAATAGGCAATAAACAGTCCATTAACAGTCTAATGAGTTTTAACCAATCACCTAGGATTATTCAATGATTATCAAATCCTAGAAAGAATAAATCATCACACTATATTAAATGTTCTCATGGCCATGTAGTTCAAGTATTTGAAGTGAGTGCAATTATTCTATGTGTGCTATCCCTTCTCATGCGAGATGCTGTCACCGACCCCACTTAAAACAACAATAAAACAAGGGTGAGTCCATGACTCAACAAGTACAAGATACAACGGTAAATACACGAGTTCTTTAAACATTTAATGTATTATCATAAATCTCATACTCATTCTCAATGCTCATCAATATCTTTCTCATGAATGCAAATACCATGATGCACCACTTTCAACTAATACCGATATAGCGAAGTGTTCACCTGTTGTGATATTTTTCTCCCCCACCTTTTTCTGGGTGGGGTCCCTACTTGTGTAAGATTTTAACATGGGGCACGCTGGATTAGCCATAAACATGGCAGTACTCACCACCCTGACTCTTATGCAAGTGAATGATGCAACAATTCATTGAACAACAATAAGCTCATCACGTCATTCCCATGGTAGTTGCATCAATATCACAATATAACTCTTTTCGTCAATATTACCACAGCAAATATGTAACTCAACAACATATAATTAAATCTCATGGTAAATAAACCAACATGACAACGGTCACCACCTGTTGTTCACCATTATATGAAGCACTTGCCTCTTTATTCCTTCGGAGCCGGATAACGAGGCGGCAATTGGGCATTAGAGGCCACACTCCCTGAACAAACAATTCAAAATAATCTCAAGATCACATCAACACAACACCAAAACACTGCACTAATCGCCCTCACATATCTACGTCAAGACGACAGAACTAACCAAATTCTACTGGACGCACTACCCGCTGTCCCAGTAGTAAAAACTCTCTAATATAACTCTTTTCGTCAATATTACCACAGCAAATATGTAACTCAACAACATATAATTAAATCTCATGGTAAATAAACCAACATGACAACGGTCACCACCTGTTGTTCACCATTATATGAAGCACTTGCCTCTTTATTCCTTCGGAGCCAGATAACAAGGCGGCAGTTGGGCATTAGAGGCCACACTCTCTGAACAAACAATTCAAAATAATCTCAAGATCACATCAACACAACACCAAAACACTGCACTAATCGCCCTCACATATCTACGTCAAGACGACACACTTAACCAAATTCTACTGGACGCACTACCCGCTGTCCCAGTAGTAAAAACTCTCTAACCTGTTGATCCAAAATCCAAATTCAACCAACCAAGACATTCTGGAATCCTCACAAAAAAGCCTACAACTTCCTAGTTATGATGAACTTCTAATTCTACTATTTTCTTCCTCGTTTCCTTTCTCGAAGACCGTCCTAGAATCTGTTAGGAACTTAGGATAGTCCGCTTCACAATTTTATATCTTTAATTCTCTGGAAACTACACAAAATTTCTTAATTTATTTAAGTTATCACCGTATTTTAATTTTGCCGTCTACTAGATGAAACCGACCCATCTACACAACATATGCCAGCTACATCCAAATTCTGGACAACGACTTTCCTGAGGCCATAACTCTTCGCTCGCTACTCCGATTCTAGTGATCCAGACTTTTCTGGAAAGCTAACGAGATTATCTAACTTTTATCTAATTGGACGGAACCTCAAATCCGACCCTAAATATCCCTAATTACCCCCGCAAGGCTTTGCGTTATAACTCGACGAACTAGGGCAGCAAAACACCTACTCTTCCCATTGACCAAACGACCTACAAACTGAACAACGACTAAACTAGGGCAATATAAAGGGTTTCAGATAGTTACCCTTGAAAAACTGACGATGATCACAGACGGATCACGTTGCCCAACTTTTCCTTCTTTTCTTTCCCTTCTCCTTCTCTTGGTTCCTTGCTGGTCCCTTAGCAGCACAAAAGATCCGCAGCCCAAGTGGTTGCATGCAGCAGAGAAATATGCGCAGCAGGAGCTTTCTTTTCTCTCTCTGGCATAGCATGGAGTGCACCTGCATGCAAGTAGCGAGGGCATCTTGCTGCCATAGGCCATGCAGAGGCACAAGCTGCATGCATGCAGGGCGCAGGTGGCTAGCAATGGAGTGAATGAAGAGGCACCGGAGGCAGGGGCACAGGCAAGGCAGGAGATGGCTGGGAGAAAAACAATGGTACAGCAGTGCAGAAAACAGGGAGGCTAGCGGCTAGGCTAGCGCTTTTGGGGTTTGGCCTCCCCCTCTACCATATATTGGGTAGTCCGGCCCACCTTGCCGAGTCCAAGGTGGACTCAGTTTGGGCTGATAGCCCACTATCCGCCTTATTTTTTTTCTATTACTAATTCCCATTTTTAATTCTATTTCTGTTTTACTTAAACATGGTATTACATTCTACCCTGCTTAAAAGAATTCGACCCTGAATTCTACACCCGCCAATCTACACAAAGAACCAAAAAACTGAAATAAAGCATCTTTTAACACATTTCTGTCGTGAACAACTCCGGGTACTTCTCGTGCATGCGGGACTCCAACTCCTAAGTCGCTTTCCTCTTTGATTGATGCAACCACAACACTTTGATGTATACCAATGTCTTATGCGTCAACACTTGTTCCAACCTCTCCAGTACACGCACCAGACAATACTTGAATGTGAGGTCTTGCTCAAAGGTCTGTGGCTCCAAAGAAATCATAAAACTCTAGATTTAACTGGTACTTTCTCAACGTCGAAACGTAAAAGACGTTGTGTACCCGCGCATGGGTTCATGAAAGTCCTAGCAACGTGCCAACTTTCCTATTCGCATGACTATCATAAACGGCCCAACGTACCTAAGACCCAGCTCCCCTTTGGTACCAACCCGCACACCGAAATCGTATTAAACCAACTCTCTTACAAAAAGAACCCAACTGATAAACAAGGATTCATAATGCAACCAATTCATAACCAACTTCCCTCCAAAAGGTTCTATTCTAAAATCGAAAGATTCACTATGAAAACTTTTCCTATTTTCATGTAGGCAATTTGCAAATAAACACCACATAAGCCAAAAGAAATCACTTGAATGCTAAAATCAACCATTCTCTGTCTTTTTCTTAACAGGAAAGAACCACAAATACCAACATAAAACCAACTCAATTTGCAAATGACATTCATCATAAACACAAAGCTTAAACAAGATCCAAGTGGGTATTTCACTACCCAGGAAAGCATACTTTCTCTCAATATTTCTTTTAGGAATAAAACTTCTCTTAAATCGTGTGATTCCAAAATCATCACACCTCACACTAACTTACTTCTCTTAAATTGGCAACCTCAAAGTTATACTCAAACTGAACACAACATCCACACCCATGTAGAGAAACTTTACTAATCAATAAGCATACTCTAGCCAACTCCCCCATCAAGGAAATGCTTCGACCAAATAATTCACAATGCACCTCAATGTAGTTGTCACCTAGAATCCCATCACCTTAATTCTTAGGATAATCACCTTCAAATTTCCAGCACACACCTTTACCACAACTAAATGAATTCTATTATTGACCATCCCAATTCTCGGAATCCAATTTGTTGCACTACCTCCACACATAATAATGGGCAACCAAAGTTCTAGCATAAAACATAAAGTCCAATTTTGACCTTCAAGACCATAATTGATAGTGAAATCCTCAAATCCGTTGACTAAAATTCCGGCAGTCAAAACATACTCAAACATTAATATCAACAAGCCTCACTAATCAATTAACTACCCACAGTGGGTATTTTTCTTTCATGACATGATTGTTCACATGAATGCAATTTGTTCCATTATCCATTAACATGATCTCTTATCATCATATCACAATCATTACCACGTCATCATTATGGTCATATCATCATTATCATATCATTATGTTGTCATCATTATCATGACATTTAAATAAGCATAAATAAATGTCATGGCAAGTTAAGTGGCAAACAAACCGATGTCTACTGTTCTACCATGCACTTGCCTTTTAACCACGGAAACCAGAACGATGCAAAGGTGGTTCCTAACTCGAAGCAACACTCCCTGACAACAGCAACAATCCACCTCAAAAACATGCAACAACAGTGCATGGACATTAAACAACTAGACATTGCGCCAACGCGCAAACCCGACACAATTAATCCCTCTTTACTAGACAACCCACCCGCTGTTTCGGTGATCAAACAACCATAAATTTTACTCCTAATATCTAAACATAGCAAACTCTATGTTTTCTGGAATCTACATAAAATTTGCTACACTTACGTAGTGATGCAAATTCTCTGTTTATGCTATCTAAATCCTCGTTTTTAACCCTGAAGGTCAATCTAGAATATTATAGGACATCAGACTTCACAATTTTATATCTATTTTCTACCACAAGAAAAATAGAAAACCCTACCACTTCTGAAACTACGGAGAATTATCTAACCTAACCTAGTTATGACTATAATTTAATTTGACCATCTACTATATGAAATAAAGCAATCTACACGTCTGCTGCTAACGGCGATGAAATTCTGGATAGCAGCGCACCAGAAGCTATAACATTTACACCGCTTAACAAAATTTAGTGATCTTGCACTCTATGGAAAGATTAAATAATAATCTACAACTTTCCTAATATGACAAAGTTATGAAATATGACGTAGATACCCTAAAATTCCCTCGTAAGGTTCAGCAGCATAACTAATCGAAACAGGGCATCACCAAATCTACCGATTCCTGCTATTGATATAACCTAATCTTTGAATAAACATTAATCTAATAACATGGCAAGGATTTCCATATCGTTGCCCTTCAAAATCGGATGACGACCGGGGTTTGATCACAAAACCCTAACTCTTCCTCTTCTTTTTCTTCTCATTCCTCTTCCTGTGCTTCCTTCCCCTTCTTGATCTCCTTGATTTCCCCTTGCTTGCCTTCCCTTGTCTCCCCCTCGGCATCAGCCACTCCACCGGCAGCAGCAAGCAACAGTGGCAAGGAGGCTAGGGCGGCAGTAGCATCAGCTGCGGCAGTTCGACAGGAGGCAGTAGGGGCAGGGCGGCAGCGGCAGCAGGGAGGTAGGGCTGGCTTCGGCGGGGCATCAAGGGTTTGGGGCTATGGCTGGGTTCGGCCCCCCTCCCCTCCTTTTAAGCGGCAGTCCAGCCGCCCATGTTGAGTCCAAGGTGGACTCGGTTTGGGCCTTTGGCCAGAATTCCACTTCCCCCCTTCTCTCCTCTCCTCTAGTTCCTTGTCTAATAATAATCCGCTTTTCTATTTCTTTAATTAAACGGGGTATTACATCAGATCATCACAATCACAAAATGCATTCGCTACCGATAATATTAGGAAACCATAGCTATAACCAAATTGCAGCACGACTCATGGAGCCTTGGACGATGGTTGATTCTCATTCCGAAGTGCGGAGGCTATCTGGTGTGCGAGGTCTCCTCTGAAGTGCAAACTTTTCGTGTGGTTAGCAGTCCATTGTCATTGTTGGATGGCGGATCGCCTTCAGCGCCGTGGACTTCCAAACCAATGAGTCTGTGTTTTCTCTGGTCACTCCTAAGAGACCATCGACCACTTCCTCGTTGGCTGCGCCATAACCTCTCAGTGCAGGCGCGCTTACACGTGCATGGGTTTTTGGGAGTCGTTTGGTTGGGCGACTTTCTTTCCAGAAGATCTTCTTGTCCGCTGGGTGTCCCATCTCCATAAGCAAGAAATGTTTTTGACTCCTACGTCATTATAATTTCTTGGATACGTCATTCTAATTTCGTGGATGCTTTGGAAGGAGCGGAACAACAGGGTATTCAATAACGAGATGAGTTCCTTACACCTCCTGCTTCAGTAGATTCACGATGAGCACCGCCATTAGCGCATGGCAATGGCTAGCGGTCGCGAGGCGCCGTCCATCGGGAGCTGTTCCCCTTAGATCGTACTTATCGTTTGTCAGTTTTGTTTTGTGTTTGTTCTTGTTCTGTTTCTGGTTTGTTTTGTTTTTTTTTTATCCTAGAATAACGCGCCCAGGAGTGTTTTTTTGTTAACTTGATAATTTGTGTTTAGGAATAATTGGTTTTGGTTATGCACATGTGTGTTGGGAGTATCTAAACAAGATTACACGAGAATTGAGTTGAAACCAGTTTTATAAAATCCATTTTTGTTAAAACGGGAGATCCAAACAAGCCCTGAGAATTGCAGCCAGACTGTTGTTAGCCCCTCGATCAAGCACAACACTACAATTACAAGAAAATTTGTTATGGCGCGCGCTCGCATGTGTGTGTGGGGTGGGGCGTCGAGCGTGCGGCAATGGTCTGACAACGACATCGGTGCAAACACCTCCATCCGGTGTAAGCTGATAAGCAACAGAAGCTCAACACGAGTACGTTTAGTTAGAAGAGATGATTAGCCAAATCAATTAGTTGCATTAGATTAGCGTATTTGGTTAGCCGCATGGCTCAGTTTATGCTTATCAAGTCGTCGACTAGTCGTCAACATGTCGCCGGAGAAGTGCCGACTGGAGGTGGTGACTCGACTTGCGTCGGCTGTCAGAGGTAGTGGCAAAGAGGCAGGAGGGAGGGAGGGAGGGCAGTCGGGAACTCACACTCATGCGTGACTCCAGAGCAAGCAGAGCTCCAGCTCCCGTCGCCGCCGCCCTCGGAGGCAGCTCCCACCGCGCCGCCGGTCTTCGTCCCTCTCCCGGAGGCGAGATCCGATTGTCGCGGCTCCGTCGCCTCGGCTCACTCGCCTCCCGCCCCATCCCGTCGCGGCCGTGGCGCTCAGGATCCAAGTATGCCCCTTCGCCCCCATCCTGGGTCGGGGACGTGGGGAGAAGGGGAGGGAGGTGGAGGCCGAGAGAGAGAGGGGAGGGGAGGAGAAGGGAGCCAGGGAGGTGGAGGGAGGGAGCAGAGGAGGAGAAGGGAGCCGCCGGGAGGGGGATCTCGGGTCGCCGCCGAGATGGGGGATCGGGCCGCCGAGCCGGTCGCCAGAGATCGGGAGGGGGATCTCGGGTCGCCGCTGAGAGGGGGACATTGGGCCGCCGAGCCGGTCGCCAGAGATCGGGAGAGGGAGGGGGAAGTGGGGAGAAGGGGGGAGTCGGGAAGAAGCGTGAATATATAGATAGGTCGATGTACTAGTGTACATTGGAGCCAAAACTTTGATGGACCTGTTCCTTTTTAATCTATTATCTCGTTATTTGAACAGATCTGTGTTAACTACATTCTTGTAGAGAGCAATCAAAGATGGTGATAGAGAGAACATGGATGCTACTACTAATTTAGATGAGTTCAAGATGGATAACTTTTGAGAGATGAGAGAGTTGGACTTGTTATTGTTGTGGATTTATGTTACGCCATTAGACTCTAAGCTTGTGTAATGTTGACTTATTTTATTGTCGTGGACTTACGTTGATTATGTCGTGCTTGTTATGTTGTTCATGATGCATGTCATATGAACAGTACCAGTCGACTAGTCGACTAGTCAGCAAGTCGATCACTGGGAGGGTAGTGTCAACTTGCCGACTTAATAACCTTGGCTCAGTTGTTAGGATAAGGTTAGATTGGAATGGGTGCATGGCTATATATCTCTCTCATAGTATCGTGAGTTGATCAAGGAAGAAAGAATGAACAAAATTCATCCTAGTCTTAGTCTCCTCTCTCCCCCAATCAGGCCGCCGCCTTTTGGCCATCCTCTCGGCAGTGTTTACCCACCCATGAAAGCGCGCCCTTAACAAAATGACAAACAAGAAAAGAAGACTGATGTTTCGCCCACCTTTACAAGAGCTCAATTCTAAGATTATTTGTACACAGGCACCATTATTATTCATTCTTTTCTTGTTCTGCATCTGGTCCTGTAAATCTTTTTTTTGTCGGAGGAAGAGAAAAAGAGAGAAAAAACATCACTTCACTCACCTTGGGGGACCTAATTAGAAACTGTAAGAGCTAGGACATTTAAAGCATATTCCATTTGACAATTTTGAATCAGATTAGTGGTGTGTTCTGTAATTAACTTATATTGTTACATTGGAGTGCTGTAGATTTAATATTGCTCTTGTATTATGCTTCATGGAGGCCATTAGAGGCTGACTTTAAAGAAGTGTAGAAGGATAGTGGACATGTGATATTTAATGGATTGAGCATTTGCTTTGCATTTGTTGTCTCTTTTTACCACCAGTTATAGGGTAGATTTAATATTGCTCTTGTATGTACACTTCATGGAGGTCAGTAGGGTAGAAGAATAGTTGACATAGTGATTTTTATTGGGTTGAGCATTTGCTTTGCATTTGTTCTCTCTTCTTACAACCAGTCATAGGATAGATAGCCAAATTGCATACAAACATAAGGTTCATTTTGAACTGTTTAATTCATGAATAATCACCTCTTGAAGTGCATGCTGTACTGATTATCGAACTTTGGTGGTTTAGGTGTAGATAAAATTGTTTACAGTTCCTTTGAGTGCTCTCAGATGAGAACTTTTGTGAACCTGCAATTTGCCATCTATATTGTTAATGGCTTAATGCTAACAGTGAAATGATCTACAAATTAATTGTTGGATGTTTCAGAGCTTACACTTTTGACCTTTTTGACTGGTTTTGTAGGGTGTTCAACCGCTTCTTGACGGTGTGCTTGACTATCTCCCGTGCCCAACGGAAGTTGAAAACTATGCCCTTGATCAAAACAAATCAGAAGAGAAGGTAGCACAAAATCTCTACAATATATTTGATAGAGTAACTATGGTACAAACGATTTTTTTCTTTACGTGCTTTACAACCCTATCCATTTTCCACCACTCATCCTTAGTGGAAGTGAGGAGAGATGGAAAAATATGTAAAGTGGAGGAAGGCTGAGAAGTAGCAATGATCGTTTGTACCATAGCCATCCGTTATATTTAATAATGAATCTCTTCTCTTAAATCTGTGTTTACTTTGCTTTCATAATGAATTACTGTCTGGCTTTATGTTAGGTCTTATTGGCTGGAACTCCAGCTGAGCCACTTGTTGCCTTAGCCTTTAAGCTTGAGGAAGGTCGTTTTGGTCAGTTGACATATCTAAGGTGATTCTGGCTCTTCTACAAACTGATTTTCTTGCATTAGCATGCTGCTTTGTTACTCTACTGGAATACAGTTCTATTATTTTGTTTCAAAACTAATCATTTCTTCTATTGTCTTTCTAGAATCTATGATGGTGTGATACGGAAGGGTGACTTCATATACAATGTGAATACAGGGAAGAAGATCAAAGTAAGACTTAATTCCATGTCCCAGAAAGGCAGTTGAAGCCATAGCCGCCAAATTCTTTTTTGAGCAGAGACCTTCAAAAATTAACCATATCAATATTTCCTATTTCGAGGGGCCATAAGAAACTATAGATTGATTATGTTGTAAAGAAAATGAAAGGAAAGTGAAAAGTGATGGAAATTGCGGGCTATAGTGATTTTTCCTCCAAAATGCTACACCATAGAGCAAACACATGCTGTTACAGCTCTGACCACTATATTAATAATGGTGGTGTACTATAGCGATGGAAACACGTCTGTTTCACATCACATATTACTTTTCTGAGTTTTAAGTAATTATTCTGTGTATTAAACATATTTTTTGTGTGTTTTTGGTAAACTAAAATAGGTTTTTTTACACAGAGAATTTCAAAATAGCGTTTCATGTGCCCATTTTCATATTTGATTTTGAAAATATTATAGAACTTTCATCGCTGTATTTTAAACCTAAATTTTTCAGTTTGTACTTTTCAAGCTCTGACTTATTTTAGAACATTTAAAACTCAAATGTTGGGCATTTTAATTCAAGTTTAAAACTAGAGGATTCCACACTTTCAATTATAAATTTGAAAATTAATTTTACCGCTAACAAGTGAAATTTAATTTTGTATTTTTCATGCTTTCAATTTAACTTTTGAAGTATTGATTCTTATTCCATAAAATTTTAATTTGTTATTATTTAAACCTAGTACAATTATTTTTTATAAACATATAACGTGAGTTCACTACCATTTTTTAAAAAACATTAAATATTGGAACATGAAATAAAAATTTCGGAACAAGTAATTGAACTCAAATTTTGCTATTTAAAGTTTCTAGTTTATTTTAAATTTTCCTGCAAATAAATTTGCAATATTCAAAGTTGAATATTATTTTTAATTTTAGAATTGAAGTCAAAGAAAATGTTGCACATTTTCTTCATTATTTTTTCTACTTTGACAATGCTATTTTTTGGCAGTTGTTATTTTCTTTGTGCTCTTCGTGTTTTAGATAACTCTGAAATCTATAGAGTTATTATTTTCAAATGGTATGTGACATCACTTCAAGATTGCGATAGTTCTGGTTGAAAACATTGGTAAAAACTAGAGGAAAACATTAGATGCCTTAAATATGCTAGAATTGAATCAGTACGTGTATCTTTTTTTTTTTTGCCTTAACCTAATTTTGGTGCATTGGGGTCTTCAAAATTGGGCAATGGTGCTCAGTATCATTATAAAGATCACCAAGTTGGAAAATACCATCCAATGAGTCACTGACATGTGGCGCTGGACCCCGCTTGTTATTTTCACATTGGATGGTATTTTCGAATTTATACCTCTTTGTGATGGCACAGAGCTGATTTCCTCCTTCAAAATTATGCTAAAAGGTTTGCCTTCTGATCTAATGGCTGTTTTGTGTTTCTAGGTTCCTCGTTTGGTGAGGATGCACTCCAATGAGATGGAGGTAAGTTGCACCTATTTTTTGAAGATAACTCTTGAATAGTATTGAGTTCGATCGGATCAAGATCAGTGATTTTCCATTATAAGCAAATCAATCTATAGTCTAATATATTTATATTTTGTCGTCAATATAGGATATTCAAGAAGCTCATGCTGGCCAAATTGTTACTGTGTTTGGTGTTGATTGTGCATCAGGTAAATCGATAAGAAATGTATAGGATATTCAAGAAATATTTTCGCTGTGCCATACTGCCATGTACTTTTCCAAGCTCTGTTGTCATTTTTTGGATTTCTTCTGCATCTGATTCCCTACTTCTTGCATCAATAGGTGATACATTTACAGATGGGGCGGTGAAATATACTATGACTTCAATGAATGTCCCTGAACCTGTGATGTCCTTGGCTGTTTCCCCTATATCTAAAGATTCTGGAGGACAAGTAACTGATTTTCTATTTGAAAGAACCCATCTGTTATATATGATTTTGATATCTTAAATATGTTGAATAATTAATTACATTAACATTTCAGTTTTCAAAAGCATTGAATCGATTCCAGAAAGAAGATCCTACTTTCCGTGTAGGTCTGGATCCAGAGAGTGGACAGGTTTGTTATCTTATCTATTGTATTTTTTTATAATAATTTCTATCCTTATGAAGTTTCTAAAGCATAAGTTTTGCTTGCAGACAATTATTTCTGGTATGGGTGAGCTGCATTTGGATATCTATGTTGAACGCATTAGGAGAGAGTACAAGGTACAAAAACAATTAGTTCAAGGGCATACTTGGTTCCCTTGCCTATTTGGGGAAAAAAATACTTGATACATGTATGGATGTTTGTTAACTTTACTCAAAGCTTGTTATGCCATGCTGGATTGGTACAATTGTTGAGGAAATCCTTGTTCTTAACAGACAGCTAAACCTTGACCTTATTTGCCGCATGAGCTAGCTAACCTAGTTTGTCCGTTTTACCGTTCATTTGTTTCAATTAAGGAAGATAATCCCCAGTTTCACTTAAGGAAATAGAGAAAGTACACATGTCCACCAGAATACAGTAAAACAACCATCTATCTTAACCTTTTTAGTGAGGAAATAGCATTTGTAGCCAGGTTTGGCATGTTTTGCACGTGGGAATCGAACAGCTTGCTAGCTAATGGTGGACTCTCCAGCATAATTTGCTTAAATTGTTGAGGATATTATTGTATTAGTCTAGGTTTAGTTTTATTCCCATATTGTCTTAGCCTTGGGCACATGCCCCATGTACTATGTATACTCCCTCCGTTCTTTAAGTGACATTATTGATGTTTTACGGTTTTCGAGGTGGTACTTTGACCATTAAGTTATGTAATTACTAGTATAAGTAAAATTATATAATATTATGGAAGTATTTTTAGTGAAAAATCTAACAATATAGTTTTCATGCGGTGAATTGAGTTAAATTTATATATATTAGCCATGGTTATTAAGGCGTCCTTAAGGCGACGCCTAGGCGGGAAGGCATGGACGTGGGTCAAGGTGTCGGCTCGCCTTGCCGTGCGCACGTATGGCGTCCGCCTTAGTACCATGGCATCCTGAAGACGTCTCTAAGACGGGCTATGGCGTCGGGAAGGCTCAAGGCGACGCCTTGGCAGAGGAGGAGCGGGCGAGAGGCGCGACTAAATCAGGCTGCATGGAACCCTAGGCGACTAAACCAGATAGAGAAGGGGGAAAGAGGAGAGGGTAAAGAGCCGAAGAAAGACTCACCTGGAACCCACGGCGGCAGCGCCTCCATCTCGCTGCTCCTGTCTCGCCGTCCTCTCCAGCGCACCCCCGTTGCCCAGCAAGCAAGCATCCTCCGGTCCTCCCTGTCTCGACGTCGCCTCCATCTCGCCGCTGCTGTCTCGGCGTCGCCCATCTCCCCGTCGCCCAGCAGCAAGGTACACCCCTCCTTTCCCCTCGTCTTTGGTCGGTACCTCTGTTTCGCTCTGCTCTCCCCTCCTCTTGGCCTCCCCCTCCCGCCCTTCTCCCGGTGTCCCCGCATCCCCCTCCCGGTGGCAACCCGGACCCCCCATCGGACATATGGAAGGGAGGTCGGGAGGGTGGGGGAGGCGGGGATGCAGGGAGAAGGCTGGGACCGCCGGGTCAAGGCTTCCTATTGGCTGTCGGCTCTGCTCTCTCTCTATGAACCCTGTGACTCCGTGAGGAGCAGTAGAGAGGCAGAGAGGACCAGCAGATAGGCGGCTGGGTTATGGACTTCTAGGGCAAGTAGGAATGGGAACTCGGGATGGGCTGTGTCCTTGTTGGGTTGGGCCAGCTGGTTGGTCATGGCCATCTTCTTTTTGTTTTTAACTTGTTTTATGTGATAGATGTAGAGATCTTCTATGGCTGCTTGCTTCTATGTCTGTAATGCTATGCATTTAAGAATGCTGTAATGTAAGGCGTCGCGTCGCCTCGCCTCGCCTTACCTCCTTAATAACAATGATATTAGCGGTCAAAACTTAAGTTTGATAGCACCGCTTCCAAAACATTATTTAGGAAAGAAAGAGGAATGTAGATTATAGACTGCTGGTCAAAAATAGTAATGCATCAATTGTTTCCCTCAATTCCTGACACCAATGAGGTACTTTGCTCAAGGGACAACTGGGTATTCGGTAATGCCCTGAACATCTCATAAATGCAAATCTATTCTGCACTGCTTTGATGAAACATTCGGGGTGGCTGATTTGAGGAATCAGACGGTGAATGGACCATTCAATCCTAACTCCGAACCTATGTTACTTGTTTGGTTTGTGGAATGAGATGAGTTGGTGACATGTCCAAGCCAGGGCATGGCAACAAAGTCTAGAAATTGAGGAATTGATTTATCCCACCAAAATCATAGGATGACCTCGTCATCTTCAGTTCTGTATGATGAGTTGAGTACGCGAACCAAATAGCCATATATTCGTGTATCTTGGTAATGCATCAATTGTTTCCCTCAATTCCTGACACCAATGAGGTACTTTGCTCAAGGGACAACTGGGTATTCGGTAATGCCCTGAACATCTCATAAATGCAAATCTATTCTGCACTGCTTTGATGAAACATTCGGGGTGGCTGATTTGAGGAATCAGACGGTGAATGGACCATTCAATCCTAACTCCGAACCTATGTTACTTGTTTGGTTTGTGGAATGAGATGAGTTGGTGACATGTCCAAGCCAGGGCATGGCAACAAAGTCTAGAAATTGAGGAATTGATTTATCCCACCAAAATCATAGGATGACCTCGTCATCTTCAGTTCTGTATGATGAGTTGAGTACGCGAACCAAATAGCCATATATTCGTGTATCTTGGTGCTACTGGGCAGTACATTTCAGAGTTCAGAAAAATTGCAGTGTGCCTGTCTGATTGAGCTTCTGTTATTATATACTTTCTTGTCTACTGCTTTCATCAACTGCACCATATTCCTATGATGAATGTTAAACCATCTTCAATCCTCTATGGCTGTTAAAAAATTCTGAATAAATCTAATAGGTGTGTCTTACTTGTGTAGGTTGATGCAAAGGTTGGGAAACCTCGTGTGAACTTCAGGGAAACTATCACCCAGCGTGCTGAATTTGATTACTTGCACAAAAAGCAATCTGGTGGTCAAGGTCAATTTGGACGAGTTTGTGGGTTAGTTCATATAAATCAATAGTTCTTGACAATCTAACTTCCATTGTTTGCTTTTATATTCAGTTCATTTGCTTGAAAAGGTAAATACTTTCAAATGCACACATATGGGGGTAGCTATTGTAAACACACTTTCTAGCTGCAAACAGTTTCTGGAGATCTTTCCTCTTCCACAAATTTTCCAGTTTCCATCATTGTTATTGAGTCATCTATTAATCGTCAATTTGTTCGCAATTAGTCATCCGGTCAGCCCTGGAAGGCTGACTGGGACCTTGACTCGACTAACAGGCAAGTTAGCCGACTGGTCAACCGGCAACGACTAGACGTCTACTTGCTGAGCTGCGAGGAGAGAAGGGAGGGTGAGGAGAAGGCATGTGGCCATGTGATGCGAGGGTGTGAGGTGGCGCGGCCATGCAAAGGCAAGAAGCAGCAGTGACTGATAGTGTAATGAAATCTTGACATATCAATCCTACAGCCCATCTAAGCCCTTTCATTACGACAGCCCATCAGGCCCAATAGCACAATACAAAACTGTTGAGTTGTGACTGATGAACCCCTAAGTCTTAGACCAGCAGTTGGCAGGAGGTGAAGGCCAGAAGAAGCCCCCCTTTTGCCACAGCCACTGTTAGTTTCATACCCCATTAGTTTCCCTTCCTCTCCTAACTCTCTGAGTTTTCTCCCTTCCTCTACTTGTCTGTTTTGCTGCTCTGTTCTAGATCTAGATGTAGTAGTACCCATGGAAGAAAATCTCGGCCGGTTACCGCCGGTAACCGGTGGGGATTGGGTAAATAGTAACCGACCAAAAAATTTTTAAGTTTGAATTTGGTTTTTTGACCTCTTAGTGCACTTCCTAGGTTTTTTTAGGCTTTTTAATGCTAGATTACGTATTGTATGAGCTAAATATGCACTTCTTAGGTTCAATTTCATCAAATCTATTATTTATGACCTCTTAAGGAGGACCAGAGGTACGACGAGTTATGCCAGTAGCATGCTTGGCTCGATAGGCGGTCAATAACTCAGGAAGGAGTCTGAAACAGTGATCAGTACTATGTCCAGACCTCAAGCATTAGGGGCAGACGATCTCACCAGAGGAAACTGTAGCTGTGGGAGTTGGAGCAACCACTGGACCATGCTGACGGGGAGCTGCCAAGACAGTGTGGGTCAGACTAGCAGAAGGAGCTAGTGATCGAAATCGAGTCTCCTCAACAAGCAAGCAAACACATCCGTCATGGTAGGAAGAGTTGCCCGACCAAGTAGCAAAGAACCATGGTAGGTGATGAATAAGTCCCTGTACTGTGGTCTTTGTGGGGGCTCAAGACTAGCATCTTAGACTAGCTTTAGGACAGCTTTAGACTGGCATCTTAGACTAGCTTTAGGACAGCTTTTGACTGGCATCTTAGACTAGCTTTAGGACAGCTTTTGAGTGGCATCTTAGGACTAGCATCTTAGCATATGCTCGGCTGGGTAGCAGCCTATAAATTTGTATCCCCAACCCCTCAGGTTGGCATGGCATTGCGTGAGAAATAAACCAAGAAAATTGCCCCATCTCCAAGTGTCATCCTCTCCATGAGAGTAAAGATCTTGCTATCACCAACAAAGAAGACTCAATGAGTAACAAGTGGTATCAGAGCTATACTATCCTATAGCTCGAGCATCTCTCGCTCATCTCCGTCTCGGCCTCAGCAAATTGACCCAGCGAAGAAGCAGCGGCTCCATTGTCCCGCTCACTCTCTCCGGAGGCGGCAAGGCTCGTCGAAGCGACCCTCTCTCCACGCGCGACAGCCCACGATGCGCGCCATGTCCGCGAGAGCGATCTCGGCCTTCGGTCGCCTCGAGCACGCTGGCGTCGTGAGACGGCCGAGCTTCGCCAGGCAGCAGAGCGGCAGCATGAAGCGGCGGCAGATGCTGCGGCGGCGAAAAAAGGGCGTCAAGGTCGGCGGCGGCGTGAGCGGCGGCAGCCAGAGCGGAGGCGGAAGCGGCGGCGGCGGCAGATGCGGCGCGTGTGGCGGCGGCGGAGGTCAAGGTTCTGCGGCAAAGAATAAAGACTCCATATCCGTGATGAGCGGCGCCGACGGACCTTGAGCGGCTGGAGAGGGAGGCGGCGAGGCGGCGGCGCGATGAAGGCGCGCAAGACGCCACGAGCGGCGGCGGTAGCCGTGACAGCGCGGACGCGGCGGTGGCGCTCTGGAGGAGGCCGCGCGGCGGCGGCGACGGGTCGACGGAGGCGCGGCCTTCACAGCGACGCGGCTCTCCCCAGACGGCACCGTGGTCACCACGAGTACCAGTCGTCGTTAGGACGTCGGCCCGGCGGCGGGTGGCCTACCTCACCAAGACCAACTATGTCGAGTGGGTCTGCGGTGATGAGGTAAAGCTCCAGTGCGGCATATGTGGGATGCGATCCCGTGACGGCGGCGTCGACTACGACCGGGATCGACGGCGCTGGATGCTCTCATCGCCGCAGATCCGCCGAGATGCGATTCGCTACCAACAAGCGGATCGCCAAAGAGGCTTGGGACGCCATCGCCGCAAAGACGACGGCGGCGGCGCGCGCGCAAGTCTACATTGCAGCGCCGCGCGGAGTGGGAGCACGTGGCCTTCAAGCCAGGTGAGGACGTGGATGACTTTGCTCTCCGTCTCAACACTCGCTGCGAAGCGCGTGCGATTCGGCGACGACACCTACGGCGAGGAGAGAGCGTGGAAAAGCTCTTCCATTGCGTCCCAGAAGTACAAGCGACGGCTCGCTCGATCGAGTCTCTGCTGGACCTCCACGATGACGATCGAGGAGGCGCGGTCGCTCAAGGTCGTTGGCGACGATGAGCCACGGCGCCTCTCGGGACCCGTCACCATTGGCGGAAGCTCCTCCTCGCTCGGGAGCGATGGGGCGGCCAAGGTGACAGAAAGAAGGGGGAGCCTTCTTCCACGACAGGCGACCGCAAGCGTGGCAAGCGCGGCAAGCCGCGCAAAGACGCCCAGGCAGGAGCGCGAGGACATGCCGAGGGTGATGACCGTGGAGACGCCCAGGGCGGCGCCGCTGGCAAGCAAAAGCCGGCACGAGACGACTCTTGCCACAACTGCGGCAAGCTTGGTCATTGGGCTAGGGATTGTCGACAGCCACGACGCGGCCAGGCCCACGTCGCGCAGGCAGAGGAGGAGCAGCCGGCTCTGTTCATTGCTCATGCGAGCATCGAACTACCTCCAGCGGCACCGGCCGCAGTGGCTCTCCACCTTGACGAGCCAAAAGCACATGCCCTCCTCGGCTACGGCTCCGGCAACGACAAGACTGACGGGTGGTGCCTCGACACCGGCGCCACCCATCACATGACCGGTCGACGGGAGTTCTTCGTCGAGTTTGACTCTAGCGTCCGAGGCTCCGTCAAGTTTGGGGCGCCCGGCGTGGAAATCAAGGCGTCGGCTCGTCATCTTCACCGCGTGTCCGGTGAGCACAGTACGCCACCGGCGTCTACTACATCCCCGACCTGCGGAAGTCCATCATCAGCTTGGTACAGCTGGATGAGAACGGCTCGCGTGTCAAGATCGAGCACGGGGTGCTGCGGATTTGGGATCTTCGCCGCCGCCTTCTTGCCAAGGTAACCAGAGGCGCAAATCGACTCTACATTCTTCACGTGCGGTGGCACAACCCTCTGTCTCGCCGCTCGTCGGACGACGAGGCGTGGCGAGGGCACGAGCGCTTTGGGCACCTTCACCCGAGGCCACAGGCGGCTCGGTGCCACGAAATGGTGCGAGGCTGCCGTGCCTTGACCATGTGGAGCGATTCTGCGGCGTCACGTGTTGACGAAGAGGCGACTCCCTTTCCCAATGGGCGAAGTTTCCGAGCCAAGGAGAGGCTCGAGCTCGTGCAGACGGGACTTGTGTGGCGGTGACACCGCCACACCGGACGACGACGCTACTTCCTGCTTTGCTCGTCGGCGATCTCTCCGCTACATGTGGGTGATGGTCCTCGGCGGCAAGGAGAGGTCTGCGGACGCCATCAGCGACGCAGTCGCTGCGGAGGCGAGCGCGCGCCGCAAGGCTGCGCGTCTTTGCGCCATGCACAACGGCGGCGAATTCACGGCGGTGAATTCGCGTCGTCTTTGCGATGAGGGCATTCAGCGCCACCACTCGCGCCGTCTGACCGCAGCAGAGCGGTGTCGTCGGCGGCGCAACCAGACGGTTGTGGGATGGCTCGGGCCGTCCTCAGCGAGAGGATGCCGGTATCTTCGGGAGAGGCGGTGGTGACGGCCGTCTACATCCTCAACCGCTTCGCCTACAAAGGCGCTCGGCGGCAGGCACCATACGAGGCTTGGCATGGGCGCAAGCGGCGGTCTCCCACTTGCGGGTCTTGGCTCCCTCGCGTTCGCCAAGGAGCTTGGTCACATCGGTAAGCTCGGCGGCAGGAGCACTCGGGAGTGTTCATCGGCCACGCGGAGGGCTCGAAGGCCTCACCGCATCCTCGACCTGTCACCACAAGGCGTCGCATCTCGCGTGATGTTGTGTTCGACGAAGGCGAGGCCGGGCGTGGGACAAGGCGGTGGGCGGCGGTTCGACCGACTCTCAAGGACTTTGTTGTCGACTCGCCCACCGAGAGAGCGGGAGCTAGCGGCTCGTCTTCACCGAGCTCGTCCACCTCGACACCTTGCTCGCCACCGCCGGCGAGTGCTCCACCACCGGCCGCACCGCCACGCCCACTCTTCACCACCGGCCACTCCACGCTCCCGCACCGGCGGCACCGCTCTCTCCGCACCGGAGGCCACACCACCGGATCGCCCCAATAGCCGGCCCACGACGAAGCGGCGCATGGTGGAGTTCGCTACTCATTGTCTCACGACGGGGACGCGTCGACGCCTACCACGACGACAAGCCTCGCGCTTATCGTACCATGGACAACATCCTCGCGAGCCGCCCATCCTCGGGTGGCGCAAAGATGACTTCGAGCGAGCCGCACTTGGCGCGGCGACGACGGCGAGCCCGCTCCTTCACTGAGGCGGAGGGAGACGCGGCGTGGCGTGTTGCGATGAAGCAGGAGATGGACGCCGTCGAGCGGAACCGGACGTGGGAGTTGGCGGATCTTCCTGCCGGTCACCGCGCGATCACCCTTAAGTGGGTGTTCAAGCTGAAGCGGGATGAAGCCGGCGCCATCGTCAAGCACAAGGCTCGCTTGGTGGCATGAGGCTTCGTGCGGACGAAGTCGACCGATGACGCCGCACCCGCCGCACGCATGGAGTCCGTTCGTCTTCTCCTCGCACTTGCAGCCCAGGAGGATTGGCGCGTCCATCACATGGACGTCAAGTCTGCCTTCCTCAACGGCGACTTGAAGGAGGAGGCTTACGTCCGTCAGCCGCCGGGATTCGTCATCCCCGGCAAGGAGGGCAAGGTTCTCCGCCTGCGCAAGGCCCTCTATGGCTTGCGGCAGGCACCACGAGCCTGGAACGCTAAGCTGGACTCCACCCTCAAGCAAATGGGGTTCAGCAGAGCGCGCACGAGGTGCGGTCTCACCGGCGGGCAAATGCGGCAACGCCTGGCGGTGGCGTCGTCGGCGACACAGTGATCATCGGCTCCAAGGAGGCCGAGGTCGAGGCGTTCAAGGCGGAGATGAAGACCGCCTTCCAGATGAGCGACTTGGGGCTCCTCTCCTTCTACCTGGGGATCGAGGTCCACCAGGACAACTCCGGTATCTCCCTTCGTCAGACCGCCTACGCCAAGCGCACCGTCGAGCTGGGCGGGCTCACCGACTGCAATCCAGCCCACACTCCTATGGAGGAGAGGTCAAGCCGAGTCGTGAGAGCACGGCGGAGGAGGTGGGACGCGACGCGATCTGCGGCGCATCGTGGCAACCTTCGCTACCTCGTCCACACGCGTCCAGATTTGGCGTTCGCCGTCGGCTACGTCAGTCGGTTCATGCAGCGACCGACGACGGAGCATCAGCAGGCCGTGAAGAGGATCCTCCGCTACGTTGCGGGCACCTCCGACTACGGCTTGCACTACCCGAGGTGTCCCGGCGCGGCGCACTTCATCGGGTACAGCGACAGCGACCACGCAGGCGACATCGACACCAGCAGGAGCACAAGCGGGATTCTCATCTTCCTCGGCAAGTGCCTCGTTAGTGGCGATCGATCAAGCGGCGGTGGTGGCCTGTCCAGCTGTGAGGCCGAGTACATAGCGGCTTCCACCGCTTCGACTCAGGCGCTCTGGCTCGCTCGACTGCTTGGTGATCTCCTCGGCAGAGACACTGAAGCGGTGGCGCTCAGGGTGGACAGCAAGTCCGCTCTGGCTCTGGCAAAGAACCCCGTTTTCCACGAACGGAGCAAGCACATCCGGGTGAAGTACCACTTCATCCGAGGCTGTTTGGATGAAGGCAGCATCAAGGCGAGCTACATCAACACCACGGATCGACTTGCGGACCGCTTTCACCAAGCCTCTTGGGAGGGTCAAATTCCTCGAGCTCTGCTCTAGGATCGGGATGGTTCAACTCTCCCACAAGACGACGCACAAGACTTAGGGGGAGAATGATGAATAAGTCCCTGTACTATGGTCTTTGTGGGGGCTCAAGACTAGCATCTTAGACTAGCTTTAGGACAGCTTTAGACTAGCATCTTAGACTAGCTTTAGGACAGCTTTTGACTGGCATCTTAGACTAGCTTTAGGACAGCTTTTGACTGGCATCTTAGGACTAGCATCTTAGCATATGCTCGGCTGGGTAGCAGCCTATAAATTTGTATCCCCAACCCCTCAAGTTGGCATGGCATTGCGTGAGAAATAAATCAAGAAAATTGCCCCATCTCCAAGTGTCATCCTCTCCATGAGAGTAAGGATCTTGCTATCACCAACAGCAAGACTCCAGCGAGTAACAGTAGGAAGATATGTCCGACCAAGTAGCAAAGAACGAGCAAATTCAAACTAAGACCAAAGACCTATCACAAAAGCAAACATGAGACACGCTCATAGCGCTCCCTAGCATAGCACTCTCACACCCAATACAAGGCCTGAGTCCTAGATGCCAACTGACTGGATATGTTGGTGAAGGCACTATAGTACTCTATGGCCATGCACTGCTGCTGTAGGTCAGGGAGACGCTGCTCAAGTGAGAAATGTAGTGCCTCACTGGTCTGCGGATATCGATGCTGCAAGTACTCCCACATTTCCTTGGCAGAGGACATATTGATGAATGATGCTCGAATCGTGACCTCTGCACTCATGAAGAGTACACCCATCATGATCATCTGCAACCTGCCAAGCATGAGCTGCTACACGATCAATCTCATGAAGTGGCGAGCGATCCACACTGAGGTGTGAGCAAATCCAATCGATCGAAGCAACATCCGGACTGAGGAGGAGGTACAATCTCGGTAGTTCTGGCCATTAAGCTTGATGTCGGACGCCGGGAGAGCACCACCACCAAGGAACATGTCAAACATTGCCATGAGTACCAAGTCCGCTGCTCAGCCCAAAATATTAAAAAGGCTCGAGAGCTGAGCAGTCTGCAAGAGTAGGCGTCGGAAGCAGAGCCCACGGCCGAGAGCAGAGCATCGAGAGCAGCTACGGTCGGTCGGGGTAGAGCAGGGCAAGCTGGCAACAGAGGAGTTGCTGTCGGCCAAAGCAGAGCAGGGCAAGCTGAGGTAGAGGAGACGGAGCAGAGGGCCAAGATGACCCGGCGATGGTGCAAAGGGCTCAACACGATGACGACGCTGGATCAGGGCCCAAGAGACGACGAAGCAGTGTCGTGACAGAACAAAGCAGGGACCGAGGCTCAGGCGACGTTGACGCCGTATGCGGGCCTGGGCGACAATGGATCTGGGTGGAGGGAGACCAATTGACGGCGGATCCAGCCAAATCCAGTTGGTGGTGATGGTGGTGACGGCAGGAGCTTGGATCGAGGAAAGCAAAGCCTCCGGTGAGATGGCGACGATGGCAAAACATGGAGGAGGGTGAACCACGAGAGAGGGAGAAGATGAGAGGTAGCACACAGTGTTGACGAGGATGGCGGTGGCTGGACCGGGTCTAGTCCCTAACCCTAGCCCGTTTTGATACCATGTTAGAATATTGTGAATGGCTTCTTAGCCTTCTCTATTGATTATGAGGGGTTATAAGACACCCATCCATACATGTGCCAGATAGGCCTGCCATACAATAGACTAGTAAATCTATATTACAAAGATATATACGTTAACACGTTCATCTTGCAAAAGTAATGTGCTTAGAGCATGCATATATATTGGTGTACAAAAATGGTTGAGATCAGCCAAATTCAATTTGAATAAAATGCTTCCAGTTAGCATAAGTGAGTTCCTGTGCTTATATTCCTTCCCGAGATTTGGTTATCCATATAAATTCATAGGTTATTCTGTTGAAGTTCATTTGGAGTTGCCGTGACAAGAAACAACAATATGCAGGTACATTGAGCCTCTTCCATCAGGTTCTGACGGTAAATTCGAATTTGAGAACATGATTATTGGACAAGCAATTCCTTCAAACTTCATACCAGCGATTGAGAAGGGCTTTAAGGAGGCTTGCAATTCGTGAGTCCCACTCTTCCTCGTTTTTTTAGCTATTTTCTATTTTGTTTGCAGAGTGATAACTTGTGTTTCCATTCTACTTACTGTAGGGGTTCATTGATAGGGCATCCTGTTGAAAATATTCGAATTGTGCTTACTGATGGGGCTTCACATGCAGTGGATTCCAGTGAGCTTGCTTTTAAGCTAGCTGCTATCTATGCTTTTAGACAGGTGAGCCTAGTAACTTCTTTTTTGGGTAAATTGCATTCATGCTAGTGAATTCTGACACTAGTATGATGGGAATGTAAGTGCTCTACATAAATTTGTTGTTTCTTTTTTCAGTGTTATACTGTTGCTAAGCCTGTAATATTAGAACCCGTGATGAAGGTGGAACTGAAAGTTCCAACAGAGTTCCAGGGCACAGTAACTGGTGACATGAACAAGTGAGTATTTGATCTCAACAGAGAAGCTTCTACTGTAATGTGTGGTTAGCACATGATAAGTGATTTCATGCTAAATGTTCTTTCTCTAGTCTCCACTCAAGAGAATAAGATATTTGCATGCAATTTACTTAAAAGGATAATTGCTCCCTTACCACCTGAAAAATTCAGTTTGCCAGAATACCGCCGGCTGATGAGGCTAAATGGGGTATACCACATGTCATTGACACCCTTGGTGATATTTTGGCAAACTGAGACTTACCCTGGCGTTATGAAATTTTATTGTCATGGGCTGGGCTACTGTTCATGCATGAACAGTACACACAATACTGTAGTGCTGCACTGCTGCATACTATTCATGCCGGGCCCACGGGTGCATTTAGTAGTTAGGAAATAGAGATTTAATAGTTAGTTTCCTTATTAGTTGGGTTTACTTGCTTAGAGATGTATTCCATCTAATAGAAATAAGTTTCCTTAGAAATAGAGATTGTTTGTTAGAGCTCAAGTCGGGTCGTTCCTATAAAAGGGATAGCATGTATTAATTACCAATCAAGCAAGAAAGATGAATTAATTTAGTCTCCCTCTCAAAGTTCTATCATCCCAGTCTATAGTCTAATCTCTCATCCTACCAAGCCGACGCTGTCAGGCCTTCTTCCTAGCAGTGTTTACCTTGTTATGAACTAAGGTTCGTTACATTTATTTTCGTACATTAATCCTTCAAGCTATACTAAGTCTGTTTTCTTTTGCATCATGTGGAAAATAGGAGAAAAGGCATAATTGTTGGAAATGATCAGGAAGGCGACGACACAGTTGTAGTGTGCCATGTATGTAAGCCTTTGTTCCTTCCAGTTTCTTCTTGCTTCGTGTGGTCTCTAATCAAATAGCATGTAAGGTTCGCTACAGTATTTGGCTTGTAATAAAATTGGCAGATTTGAAGGTGGTCAGTGACTCAGTGTGTCACTAGAGGTTGTAGTAATCAGTGGTGTTTGTAGTAATAAATGTCTCAAGAGGACAACTGAAGTAATAGGAAATAACATTGCAGTACTAACCACATTACAGTATTGGGCTTTGTAATGGGTGGCAGATCTAGATGTGGTTATCATGGAGGTTGTACTAATGTGCACTGACAACTCGGACTACATTTTGCAAAATAAATTTCACTTTGGAACTTTATCACTTTTGTCCTACTCAACCCCACAATAGACGTACTACATTAGTAGATTAGACAAGGAACAAGTATATTATGTAATTCGTAATGTAGATGTTGGGACAAGTATTATGTACATTGTTTGTTAAAATTTATTAGTACACTTAGCATGTCGTCCTTCTCTCTTTCAGGTTCCACTGAACAATATGTTCGGATATTCAACAGCGCTTCGGTCAATGACACAGGTCCACTTTTGATATTGTTTACTAGTCTACCCGGTGTTTTTGTGCTTATATGTCCAGAAAATTCGTTTGGCGTTATCATTCAATGCACATTGTTTCTATCTTTCAGTCAGCATTCTCTACAAAGTAGTCAGTAGAAGCAATGTTCAATGTTCATCTGGTAACTATATTTATGATTTACAAAATTGGTGGAGATTTGCTACCCATATGGGTAGGGATGACAACAGGGGCAGGGGTTCACCCATGTCCATGTCCCGACTCCCACTAAGAGCACCCCTTCCCGGCGAGGCTAACAGGGGAGAAACCTCCCCCTGCCCCGTCCTCATCCCCACAGGGATCTGCTTTTAATGTTAATATGACTTTATTTGTTAATATATAAGCATTTTTTATGTGTACTTTTTCTTGAAATATAGCTTCGAAACTTAAATCCTAATGTATAGATAAAAGTTTTAGTCCAAGCATATAAAAAAAGAATACATATATCATATTTAAAAGTACATAATATGTACTTATAACATTATGTTTTTTATTCATACATGTTCACGGGGGGCCATGGGAGTTCAAACCGCACCCCCGCCCCCCACACACCATGGGAGTTCAAACCGCACCCCCGCCCCCCACACGTGAATTATCCCCATGGGTCTCCACTACTGCCAATTCAACCCTGCTTTCTCCTGTTCAAGACAGGTTAATTGCAGAAATGATCTGATGATGTAGACCAGATCGTGGAGTCTTGAGGCCTTGTTTTTTCCCCCTGTCGAACCGCTGGGTCGGTCCAGGTTCTGTTAAAATTGAATAGAACAGATGTCATCATGTTTTTTCTATTTGTTCTGTGTACAAATAATTTTGCAGGCACTTACTAGTTCTATTCAGGTTTGTTCATTGACATTACTCAAGCGCTCAACGATCCAGTAGTTTACACTGGGAAATCATTTGTCCCACATATTCTCTGAATTTATTTATTCATTTGTGTATGCACATTGTTAAGGTTGAGTTGAAAAATATCCCAGGCTCCACCAAGGAACTGTGAATACGTTGGTTCCCGTTCCCGGTGGTTTTCTGGTTGAATATCTTTCTTTGTCCCATATGTTTATTCGAAGTCTGATTATTAAATCTTCCATAGTACTACGCAATACATTTCTGTTCATATAGTTATTAAGTACCCCAAAACCGGACAATAGCATGGAATCGGCTGTTTACTGTCGGTTTTATAAGCCAGGCCACTCTCACCATTCTTCGGTTTCAAATCCTTTGGAGTAAGAGAAAATGTTTGTAAACACAAAACAAATGTGTACGAGGGTTTTCCCATTTCATTCCTTGTTTACTTAATTTGATGCATCAACTGCAGGGCAAAGGCGAATTTACGATGGAGTATCTAGAGCACAATACTGTCTCGCAGGACGTACAAACGCAGCTAGTGAATACATACAAGGCCACCAAGAACACTGAGTGATTCTTCTTGATTACAAATTTTGTTTTCATTTATACGTTAACTTTGTTTTTATTGGCCCTCCTTTATGATGAGCTAGGACATCAACTAACAGGAAATATTTGTAGAACTACATGGGGTTTCTCAGCACAACAAAAGAAATGTGCTGCAATAATCTGGAATCCCTCGGTGCAAACATGAATATTTTAGGTCATGATTATTATGAGGTCCAAGAGCGAGGCAAGCTCTGTTGGCACTTGTTTTTTTTTAATATTAAAAAAAAACTGTCTCTACCTTGTAACTATTGTATTAAACGGTAGGGAGGTATAAGTAACTACATGAAATTGGGACTTTCGAAGGAGTTGAAGTGAAATTTGGACTTTCAAAAGAGTTTAGGGGGCTATAATGTACTTGTTTCTTAATTTATTGATGATGTGATTCAATGAGATAGCTTAATTTGTATTGAGTGTTGATTTGCATTCGGACCCTTTGTATATACCGAGTTAGTCATATGATCAGTACTTAGTTTACACAGTATAACTATCAGCGAATATCATATTTATACATACGTATAAGGAAAAGTGTATTTATATTACAGAGGTAGTTGTAAATAGGCCTTAGCGCCAAGTTCTTAGACTGATGAGTTCAAGGAGTAAATAGCAGCGAAAGATAAATACACTAAACGAGCATCCATGATTTACAACAGGGAATCGATTGGAGTTGCAATCTAGTTATCGCAATCATTTTCATTTTTATAGTTGGGTGTATAGAAGTATTGTCTTCATTATTGTAGTATGAATCTACATATTTGAGCAATAATAAGTATGAAAGTGGGCATATCTATTATACACTATAGAGGCTATATAACTTTACCCAAAAGGTATGATCAACTTATAATGTTGGTTATGATATGTAACGGAGATAATCATAACAAGACTTTTATAATAACTCGTCATAATACTACATCAAATGAGTCGATCTTTGGGCATTAGAATACATTAACTTCGAAGAAACCACGGATGGAGGGTAGACGTATCCCCACTTGTACCACTACAACCATCAATGGGTGTGTAACTAGACACCCTCCTATAGTTCAACCAAGATTGCCTACAATATGGCAATAACATAACGACTCGGTAAATTATTTAGTCAAGTGTATATTATAATAGACTTCTGGTTGCATGGTAATCAGTTCAGAAGATGCATCACATGATTTGGTACTTAATCGACTCAATTGAGATAATCCACAAATCATATCTTGTGCAATTAATACACCCACCAATCCACTCAAGTCTCTACCATCCTATAATTATAAATTTTCTATTTTCAGTGGTAATCCACTAAGTTTTGTAATGGCAATGTTTGTGTCATACTAAACTCAATAACTAAGTAGTGTCTAATTAAGCACAACCATTAGTCATTATGGTTTAACGAAGGCAATTTATTAATGTAATAATTAGCTTAGGGCGACAAGGTAAAGGGTTATCAATAACCAAGGAGGGAAATAGTAATAATAAACACTTTACATAGCCTGGTATCAACATTTATTTAACATAATACTTCATAAATAATGCATGCAAGTAATACTTTAAAGCAAAATAGTTTGCATTTGAAAAGTAGGTTTAACATGATCAATTGTAAGGACATGCCTTCCTCAATAGTGGATATTACTTGGCATTATTCTTGTCCTGGAGCACTTGCGAAGTTTTCAGCGGCGTTGGAATTTATTTAAGCGCAAAACGACGATTTCGAATAAATACACATGAATACAAATAAATTCAAATAAAATTCAAATGAACTTCATAAATTATGATTTTGGTACTGATGGAAAGATCATGAATTTAGAAACAAAAATCAAATCATTTGGATTTAAAATGAGAGAGAACTAGCTCTCCAAAGTTTGATCTGAGAGAAATTCCAGAAAAATCTAAAATTTTTGATAGGTGGGTCTGGTTGGACTTTTATTTTTGTTTTATTTTTCTTAAGAAATCCTATGTTGCTGATAGGCTGGGTCTTGCTTGGTTTTTTATTTCTTTTCTAATTATTTTTCTTATGGAAAAGTTTCTGTGGTTGACAGGTAGGGTCCAACAGGGTTTTATTTTCATTACTAATTATTTTTATATGGGAAGACTTGAGAAACTGACAGGTGGGATCGCGGTCCACATTGACTCGATCCACCGATGGTTCACTAAGATAGGGGGCCCACACATCTGCGGTTTTTAATCCACGGACCAAGTCTACCTAAGGGTTTTAAGTGGTGGGGCCCGCATGTCATATGCACATACTTTATTGTAGGGTTTAATTAGATTTCCTAATTATTGAGGGCCCACTTGTCATACAGACATTACTCCTAACTAACCGTAGCTAATTACTGGTTAGCCTAATCACCTGGGCCCACATGTCAGTGGCTCTACTGTCTTCTTCCTCCTCCCAGAACAGAGGAATAGAAGAGGCAACCATGGCCGAGCTCAGCCAAGCCTGTCACCGGGGGAGGGGACTTCGGCGACTACCTGCGACCCCCAAAATGACTCTTTGGCGCGCGAGAGACGGACCAAGGCTGCGATGCTACAGTAAGGACGACGGCAGTGGTACTATGCCTAAGGGCAACTACATAACGAGTGATACGGGGTCGTCCGATCTTCTCGACGTAGGATCAAGATACTCACGTGTAACCTCTCGAATCGTAGTGATCCTCCGTTGCCAATGCAAGAACGAACACTCTTTAATTCGCAAGAACACACGCGCCAGACTTCACGACCACCAAGCGAAGCCCTATCGTGCTCCCAATTCCCAGCGGAAAGGTTGAACGATCTCAATTAATAAGAACTCTCAATTTCCCCTATTGATGCATCGGCCATCAAGAAGAAGAAAACAATCTTGCTGTGTTTCATCTCAAAAAAATATCGTCCTTTCACATGACGGCGCATCCTATTCTTAAATAACCGACCAAGCCGTCTCACCAAAAAGGAAAAACCAAAACCTAATTGATTCGGTTACATGGCCGACGCCAGTACTTGTTCGGCCCAAGATGGCATGATTGCATCAAGAGATAGCATTGTATGCACTTATTCGGCCCAAGACGCCACGTATGCATCAAGAGATAGCTTTGTATTTCAATGTGCAGCAATCCGAGCACTTCATGCTGCACTATTTCCTTTTCCATGCATGTTGTTCTGATTGCATGCAACATGGTCACGCAGCACACATGAATCACATCCTTTCTTTATCTCAAGCTTTAGCATGTTGGCTGCCGAAGTATGTAGTACGTGGGCTGCACCATTGATTAGCATGTTGGCTGCTGAAGCATGTAGTATGTGGGTTGCACCATTGACCGTGACTTGACTTGGTTTGACCGTGGCTTGACATGGCTTGTTGGAATTCTCCCGCCTCATGTTCTTCAAATCTAAGAATGCACAAGACATTGGCATGAGGTAGTATATTATTCTCATCAATAGAAAGAAATGCATTAAGAAACAAATTCACCTGTTGTTGTAGTAGTTTAGTTCTTGCTCGAGTCATTGGACCTTTTGGTGCTTCATAAACATCCTCATGCACACTTGGAGTGGAAGATGTAGTAGTAGTAGGGATGTCCTTGTAACACCCCAGCCCAACACTGAGCCTGGAATGCCACTAAACTACTCTCTAAGCTAATAATTATTGACACACTATAAAATTACAGCAAGAAAATATCAATAAACATATCCATGGACCACAAAAGAACATGCATAATTATGGATCAAGCAATAATAAATAAGCAAGGGGAAATATAACCAGGTAAATAATCCAAAATAGCATCAACCAATGAATCCAAATTATTGAAACAAATAGTCTAGACCAAAATATTGACCTAAACTTTATTCAACCTCTAACATATCCTAGAGTAATCTTGCATGGAATAAAAGGTTCCTATGGCAATTGATCATGTGTTGTCCATGTGCTCTACTCGCTCTCAATCGTGGCGCCCTCGAAGATCACCTAAAAACAACAACAGAGCAAGGGTGAGTCTACGACTCAGCAAACACATCAATATACAACGAACAATAATAAATCAACAGCATTCAGTAACTTCATCGTCATCACAGGTACTTCTATTAATATTCTCATGCTGGTATCTTCTTTTGTTTCACGCCCATTAATTCTCATATATCAATGCAACTCTAATCTACATGTCCACATGCACTTCTTTCGCGTATACCGGTATAGCATGAGTGAATGCTCGCGACAACATTCACTCTCAAGCCCGTTCCTCCACAAGGATCGGGGACCTCCTCCACTCCCGTGGAGTTGTGATCATTCATGATCACGTGCTCATATGCAAAGATGCTTATGAATGCAAACATGCATAATTTCATAATACTCATCATATCCAATTTTTCATCATGTCCATTAACAATATAAATCCATACCACTCCATCGCTTGCAATTAAATAAAATAAAAGCACAACAATAATGGTAATGGAAGATAAAGAAAGCGATGATCAATCATTGATCGATGTCTACCATGCACTTGCCTTTACTAGTTGCGGCCTTTCGGTTTGGCTAGAAGATGGCAACAAGCACGACGCCTCCTACATTATATACACAAATTTCAATACAAGCTACTGACATCAAGAATAGCAATCAATAGACATCGCTCCTACCCGTCCCCAAATATACCACGCTTCTCGGTGCGAATAGTTACCCATTCTGTCTTGGTACTAAAACGAACGTAACTTTTGACTCAAAAGTCCAATCACAACAAACCACCCAGTTCTGGATTCTACTCAAAATTTCCCTCATTTTCTTAGATTACAAAGTCTTCTAATTAAATCATCTAACCCTCCGTTTTTAGCCCAGAAAACCGATCTGTCAGCATCGGGACAGCGGGTCTTACTAAATTCATAACTTTTGTTTTACCCGACCAAAATTCGAGTTCTTGGATCCTACAGAACCCTCAGACATTTATCTACATCTTTCATGTAGATCAAAAACTCTAATTAGTCTATTTGCTATTTTTAATCTACAGTCTACCAAAACAGCGCCGAAAGACGACATCCACAAAGACAGCAGTCTTCCAAAAATCATAACTCGAATTCTACTTGTCCGATTGACATGATTAAATATTCTATAGAAAGATATCGAAATTATCTACAATTAACTAGTAGATGATATTTCCAAAATTTGCCATTAAGATATCCGAATAAATCGTTCAACAGAACAACAGGCTAAACAGATCTATTAATCGTCCCTCTGCTAGAAATTCTAAAACCTCTCTAATTAATCTAAATTCTAATCTCTAAATAAAACAATAAACAGAGACGAAACGAAATTACGATCGTTACCCACAAGAATCCGGATCTTAGCTTCATTTCTCCTATTCTCTCATGTGTTGTTTAAGCCTTCAACTACAAGAGTAATTACATGAAACAACTTTTCTTACTAGCCGCATCAACCAATCTTACGGCATGCATTACTAGCTGGTTGAGGTTACCTTCTCGGGGATGTTGGAGGCTTCACAACCACGTGCATGCCACACCGGCCAATCCAACTACACGCACAAGCAGCAGCAGACCAAACCGGGACTTGGCCGAGCTAGCATCGCCGCATGCGACGACAGCAAAGCAGCAGCGCCCGGTCGAGGGCGCCCACACCGCAGAGCAATGCAGACACCCTCACGCGTTGGCGCTTCACGCGCATGGCGACCGGGCGCTAGACTCCACGCGACAGGGCGTCACGGCATTCTCGCAAGACAAAGAACGAGTACGCGGCGGCGGCAAGGCAAGCGCCCATGCGCGGTAGGGGCTCACACACGCCATCGCAAAGCAAGGGATGGCTACCGAGAATAAATTTGGAGGCTATTTGCTCAGGCGCCGACGGACAAGAAAGAAATAGGGTTTTCTAGAATCAACGCACCCCACGATCCTTATATATCTCGCATAATCTAGCCCCTCCGTAAACTCTAAAATATTCTATTTTTATGTACTATTTTGTTTAATTACACACATGCCCTTAAGACGTTATTATTATTATTATTATTATTATTTATTTTTTTAGAATATTACATTCTACCTCTTAATGTAATTCGACCCGAATTCTACTACATGCTCTACTCAAATAAAAACTACACTGCTGAAATTAAACAATAAAATAACACGTACCCGACGTGAATAACTCTGGGTATTGGTCGCGCATGCGAGACTCCAACTCCCAAGTCGCTTCTCTCTCGGACTGATGAGTCCACAAAGACCTTGACGATACCAACGTCTTGTGCCTCAAAGACTCGCCTCGACTTTTCTAGGATGCGCACCGGACGCGACTCAACCTGTGAGATCTTGCTCAATAGTCACGCTCCAATGAAATCTCATGTTCGTGGTCCTCAAAAACTTTCTCAAAGATTGAGACATGAAACACATTAGAACTCCACGCATGGACTCGGGAAGGTCCAGCGGTAAGCTAACTTCCCAATTCTTGCAATAATCGGAATGGTCCAACGATCTCGGGCTAAGCTTCCCTTTGATACCGAATCGGACAATACCTTTAGTGGAGACACTCAAGAGCACTGGTCACCCACCGCAAACTCCAAATCACGTCTCCTCACATCAGCATAGCTTTTCTGTCTACTCTGAGCTGCCAACAAATTCTGCCTCACCATGGCCACACACTCAACGGTCTTCTGAATCCAATCCGGACCCAAAATTGCCTTCTCTCCAATCGCATCCCAACAAAGTGGCGATCCGCACTTCCGCCATAGAGAACCTCAAATGGTGCGGCTCTAATACTGGAATGGTAACTATTATTATAAGCAAACTCTGCAAGTGGCAACTGGTCCTCCGAACTACCCTTCCAAGACAGAACGCAAGATCGCAACATGTCCTCCAAAGTCTGAATGGTACGCTCTGGCTGCCCATCTGTCTGTGGGTGAAATGTTGTACTAAGGCGGAGCTGTGTGCCCAATGCACTCTGCATACTCTCCCATAACTTGGAGACAAACTTGCGCCCCTCGCGTAAATGATGGTCTTTGGCACACCATGCAGTCTTACTATTTCACGCACATAAATAGGAGCTAGATCACTCGCTGAATTTGTCGTGCGAATAGGAATGAAGTGCGCAGACTTGCTGAATCGATCCACCACTACCCAAACTGCATCCTTCCCTCGCGACATACGAGGTAACACCACCACAAAGTCCATAGAGATATCATCCCAAGGCCACTGGGGAACCTCCAAAGGCTGCAACAACCCTGCAGGATGCTTGTGCTCAGCTTTCACTTGCTGACAAACACCACAAGAAGCCACATAGTTAGCAATATCCACCTTCATCCTTTTCCACCAAAAATTATGTTTCAGATCTCGATACATCTTGGTCTCACCAGGATGAACAGTGAACGGAGTGCGATGTGCCTCCCTCAAGATATCATCTTTGACCTCCGCCTTTTGTGGCACGCAAAGACGGCCTTTAAATCTCAAAGCACCAGAATCGTCCATGCTAAAATCACCCTCTTTGCCCTCATCCAGACGCTTCCTAACCTCCCTGTAGTAACCGGTCACTTTGCTGTGCTTCTCGCACATGGTCTAGAATAGCTGACTTAAGGATCAATTGTGTCTCAACATGGGCCGTGCCCGCATAACAAAAAGATATTCCCATGCGATCAAAATCAGCAATGAGGTAATCTAGAGTAGCAGGAGTCGCCTTGCGACTAAGAGCATCAGCAACTACATTGGCCTTGCCTAGATGATACTGAATAGTAAGATCATAGTCCTTGATCAACTCCAACCACCTCCTTTGCCTTAAATTCAGATCCTTCTGAGTGAAGATATACTTGAGACTCTTGTGATCTGTGAAAATATCACAAGGCTCGCCGTATAGATAATGCCTCCAAATCTTGAGAGCAAAGACAACCGCACCAACTCCAAATCATGAGTGGGATAATTCGCGTGCTTTTTAATCGCCTCGACGCATAAGCAATTACCTTACCGTCTTGCATAAGCACACAGCCAAGACCCACTCGAGACGCATCTGAAAAGACTGTGAACCGCTTTCCTGGCTGACTGTGAACCGCTTTCCTGGCTCGGGAAGAGTGAGAATAGGAGAGGTCACCAACCTCTCTTTCAAAGTGCGTAAACCGCGCCACACTCATCACCCACCGAATCTCACACCTTTCTGAGTAAGTTGAGACATCGGTTTGGCGATGATAGAGAAATTCTGCACAAAACGCCGATAATAACCAGCCAAACCCAGGAAACTCCTCACCTCCTTCACACTAGTCGGCCTCTTCCAATCCACCACTGTGGAGACCTTACCAGGATCAACAGCAATACCCTAAGGGTTAATCACATGACCCAGAAAACTCACTTCTGAAATCCAGAACTCACACTTCTTCAATTTAGCATAGAACTTGTGCTCTCTCAAAGTCTCTAAAACCAGCCTCAAATGACGCTCATGATCCTCATTTGTCTTGGAATAGATAAGAATATCATCAATGAACACCACCACGAAGTCATCTAGATACTCGTGCAACATGTTGTTCATGGTCTCCATAAAAATGGCAAGTGCATTAGTCAATCCAAAAGACATAACTTTATACTCATAATGCCCATACCTGGTGGAGAAAGCAGTCTTCTCTACATCCTGCTCACGCACATGGATTTGATTATACCCTGACTGGAGATCGATCTTGGAGAATACTTGAGCTCCATTTAACCGATCAAACAAGTTCTCAATGCGAGGCAATGGATATTTGTTCTTGATTGTTACAGCATTAAGCGCACGATAATCAACACACATACGCCAACTCCCATCCTTCTTCTCTGTGAACAGAACAGGAGCTCCCCATGGCGATACACTACGTCTGATCAAACCTTTAGCCAACAAATCGTCCAACTGCTTTTTCAACTCGTCCTGAAATGGGCGTGCCAGTCGATATGGAGACATCGAGATGGGCCGAGTACCCGGAACAAGATCAATTCGAAACTCCACGCCGCGCAGTGGCAAGCCCGAAGCTCGGTAGGAAACACATCCGGGTAATCACTAACCATCGGAATCTCCTCAACTGCGTGAAACCACACTCGGTTTCTCAAGAAGAGCTAAAAGAAGCCCAGCTTTTCATCGCGACACGACTGAAACAACCACCAACATCGAAAGAGAGCGCGAGGCGCACTCCTGAAGGTCAAAGTCTCCCAGACGGGTCCGCGCACAGACCGTTGAGAGACCATGTGAGAGGTCCTCCATTACGAGTGATGAGTATTTGTGACTTATTGAATGTTTGAGAGTTGAGTTTTTCGGTTTGGGTATTTCGTCTTTGAAACAGATAATCGAACTACGGTTGTATGGCGCGGAAGTTCCGATAATCGGAATGACCGGCATTGGAAATAGGAACTTCCGATTATCTGGGAATTAAGTTCGGTTGAAGTAATCGGAACTTCCGCACCTAGGGTAGCGGAGTGTCCGATAATACTGACGTTGAGTGTTCCTCTGAGTCGATAATCGGATTTGAAAATCTGGAAAGGCGGATGTTCCGATAATCGGAAGTTCCGCAATGGTAAGCGCGGAACTTCCGATAATCCTGACAAGTGCGGATGTTCCGGAAATCGGAACTTCCGCTGTGGTAAGTACGGAACTTCCGATTGTGTCCAGAACTGTGCGGAGAAGGTTAATTTGTGATTTTGATTTTGTATGAGTTTGAGTCTTATACAAATGTTGATGCTATGATATTGTGCAATGCTATGTGATGTGTTTTTGTCTGTGTTGACTGCAGGACATCGAGACGAAGTCGTGGCGAGACACGAGGTGATCGGACTAGGCGCAGGCGGCGTTGAGGTCAGAATGGTCGGGATGTGTCGAAGACGGCGTGAATCTTGAGGTGGTTGTGAGTCAAGGACATCAAGGCGTACGGGAGGCTTCCAGAAGGTGCGCAAGGGGCGAAATGGTCTTTTCGCAAAGCGGCACAAGTGGAGGCGGTTCCGTTCGGGTGTAGCGGGCTTAATGGGTTGGAGGCCCATTAGCCAAGGCTATAAATAGAGGTGAACCCCTGGTGTTAGGGTTAGACTTTGAGAGAGAAAATTAGGGTTAGCTCTAGCAAGAGGTTTGGTTTTGCTTTTTGAGAGTTTGTTGGTTAGGAGAGAATGAACTGAAAATCCTTGTAATCATTCCTCTGTGTTTCCTCTGTAATCTTTTGATCTCTATCAATGAAACTCTGAGGTTTTTGATTACTTGTTCTTGCCTCTCTTATTCCCTTCCTTTTTATTTTGAATATTTAGGGTTTTGGTGTATCTTTTGATTCGTCTTATGAAATAGCATGAAACTTGATATCTAGAATCGTTTTGATATTGCTAATGTATCCTCAAAGTCTCATGAACTAAGATTCAGAGAATCGTGTCTATTTCGGTTTTTGACCTTTCTTACCCCTTCTTCAAGAAATCCGTTTTTGGCTTGGTTATTGAATCTTTGTTTGCGATTCTTCTCCATAAGGTCAAGATGTTGTTTAGGATGATGTCCTGTAAAACTTGACCTGAGAAGAGCACTCAAGATTTAGTATTTCGGATTTTTGGGAAAAACCCGAGCGCCATCGTTCTTGGTCAGACAATCTAAGTCGGAACTTCCGATTGTCCACGGCGAATTATCAGCAGCGGAACTTCCGCATCGATCCGGAACTACGGAGTGCGGAATCATCCGGGTAGAATCGAGCTTCCGATTTTTGATGTAATGCATCAAACTTGTTTTAGTTCTCTGATTTTGTTTTACTCTTCTTGAGAGGGTTTTGTAGATCTTGTCTAAATACAGTAAAGGGGAGTTCTTAATTTTAAGGCACCATTCACCCCCCCTCTGTTGCCATTTCGGTCCTTCAACTGTTCTACAGAAACAGGATATCACAGCTCGATAAGAGTGCAACCAATCCATGCCCAAGATAACGTCGAACGGCTCCATTTGAATAACTATCAGATTCGCCGTGAACTTCTCTCCATCAATGACAATAGAACACCCAGGACAAACAGTAGAGCTCGCAATAATTCCCCCAGGAGAGCTAACTAACACTGACTGAGAAATCCACTGCATACTCAAGTTCGCTCTCCTAGCAAACGTCGTCGAGACAAACGAAAAGGTAGTCCCTGAATCAAAAAAGACTAAAGCATCAAACGAATCCACAAGCAAAGTACTGCCACCACGCCAGACGACTGCGGACTCACTGTGGGCATGGCGACACTCTGTGGCGCCATGGCGAAGAAGACGACGTCGGGCGGGCGAGCCCCAACAATCATTGTGGCGGTGCGGTAAAGCCGGTCGTGCAACACGGCGGTGCGAAGGTGGCGGTGCCGCCAGAGTACCCTACCGAGGCACCTAAGTCAAGGAAGTGGCGGCACAGAGGAGCAAACCATCATCCGGAAAGATCCTCGAGCAGACCCATCAAGAAGAAGATGGCACAGCTCCCACTTGATCACGCTTAGCGGGTTCTCGCGACACACCCGCTCCTTGTGACCCGGCTCGGCCACACCGACGGCAATCTCCCGCCCAAGAGCACTCAAAAACGCGATGTCCATCACCGCACTTAAAGCAAAGCATGCCCCGCCCTAGACAGTCGAAGAGCCGAGTACTCGCAAAGGACGAGGCGCCAAGAAGAGAACGGCCTCGATCGCTAGACTTGAAGGATCGCGGTCTTCCCTTGAATTTCTTGAAAGGTGTCACGAATGCACTCACTTCCTCACTAGAGCTCCTCTTCCGTCACCACCGTAAGCAACCATCCACCGTGAGGCTTGTCGCCTTTGTGAGTCGTGATCTCCAACTCCATGCCCCTAGCTTGCTCCACAACGGAGTCAGAGTCACGAGTGGAGTAGCTCCCAACACATGTCGGTACTGCACTGAGACCCGACGGAACCTCTTGGCTTTCAAGATCATCGTCACATCAAGGGACAAACGAACCAAGTTGTTGAAGTCACCCCATACTCAAGAATAGACATCTTCCCTTGAGCAAAGGTCGCCAAGGCAACCTCCATCTTCTCAACAAAAGAGTAGGGTAGAACTTTCCTTGAACCGATCAACAAAGTCATCCCAAGTGACTGGACCTTGAGTGGCGATCCTCAAGACAACACACCCTCCCACCAAATATCCGCTGCCCTTCATGAAAGGCCAAAGCGGACCCTACGATGTGAGGACATCTCTAAAGCTCCAAACCGCCTCTCCATGTAGCGCAACCATCCACGCTCGACCGGTGTGCTCGACCCACAAACGGATCCAACCTCAACCCCATCCACTCAAGTGTCATCCGCGCCTCCAGAACCGGTGGATGTGCGACAGAGCAACAACAGATGCCGCAGAAGAATAGGGGCTGCCGGCTACCGTTGACGAAGAGCACGGATCTCTCCCACCAACTCTCTCAAGAAAGCGGGGTCTCATCTCGACGCCAACCGAGGCGGGTCAACAAAGAACCCCTCACCATCGACTCATTTGCTACAGAGGTGGCTCCACGGACCTCGCCATGCCCCGACCTCCACGCATCACGCGACCACCACGACCACGCCCTCTACCCCCGGCATAGCTATCAACCACAATCAACAATACACAATAAGTTCAAAGGTCAAAATAAAATCATGCATCAATAAACAACATAACAGAAGTGTAAAAACTATATTCGTACCTCTCTCTAACCTACTGTGCACTAGTGTGTCAAATTTTAGGTTAGTTAACCACTAGCAAATTTTAGTTGATTTACTAAAACTAAAACAAATTTTAACAATTTTAGTTTACCTATGTTGTTAATCTATTCACCACGGACCTAAAGCCCGCTCGATACTAATCAGTAACACCCCTTATTTCAACACCGAGCCCGAATGCCACTAAACTACTCTCTAAGCTAATAATTATTGACACACTATAAAATTACAGCAAGAAAACATCAATAAACATATCCATAGACCACAAAAGAACATGCATAATTATGGATCAAGCAATAATAAATAAGCAAGGGGAAATATAACCAGGTAAATAATCCAAAATAGCATCAACCAATGAATCCAAATTATTAAAACAAATAGTCTAGACCAAAACATTGACCTAAACTTTATTCAACCTCTAACATATCCTAGAGTAATCTTGCATGGAATAAAAGGTTCCTATGGCAATTGATCATGTGTTGTCCATGTACTCTACTCGCTCTCAGTCGTGGCGCCCTCGAAGATCACCTAAAAACAACAACAGAGCAAGGGTGAGTCTACGACTCAGCAAACACATCAATATACAACGAACAATAATAAATCAACATCATTCAGTAACTTCATCGTCATCACAGGTACTTCTATTAATATTCTCATGTTGGTATCTTCTTTTTGTTTCACGCCCATTAATTCTCATATATCAATGCAACTCTAATCTACATGTCCACATGCACTTCTTTCACAGATATGCAGATAGCATGAGTGAATGCTCGCGACAACATTCACTCTCAAGCCCTTTCCTCCACAAGGATCGGGGACCTCCTCCACTCCCGTGGAGTTGTGATCATTCATGATCACGTGCTCATATGCAAAGATGCTTATGAATGCAAACATGCATAATTTCATAATACTCATCATATCCAATTTTTCATCATGTCCATTAACAATATAAATCCATACCACTCCATCGCTTGCAATTAAATAAAATAAAAGCACAACAATAATGGTAATGGAAGATAAAGAAAACAGTGATCAATCATTGATCGATGTCTACCATGCACTTGCCTTTACTAGTTGCGACGCTCGGTTTGGCTAGAAGATGGCAACAAGCACGACGCCTCTCCTACATTATATACACAAATTTCAATACAAGCTACAGCATCAAGAATAGCAATCAATAGACATCGCTCCTACCCGTCCCCAAATATACCACGCTTCTCCGGTACCGAATAGTTACCCATTGCTGTCTTGGTACTAAAACGAACGTAACTTTTGACTCAAAAGTCCAATCACAACAAACCACCCAGTTCTGGATTCTACTCAAAATTTCCCTCATTTTCTTAGATTACAAAGTCTTCTAATTAAATCATCTAACCCTCCGTTTTTAGCCCAGAAAACCGATCTGTCAGCATCGGGACAGCGGGTCTTACTAAATTCATAACTTTTGTTTTACCCGACCAAAATTCGAGTTCTTGGATCCTACAGAACCCTCAGACATTTATCTACATCTTTCATGTAGATCAAAAACTCTAATTAGTCTATTTGCTATTTTTAATCTACAGTCTACCAAAACAGCGCCGAAAGACGACATCCACAAAGACAGCAGTCTTCCAAAAATCATAACTCGAATTCTACTTGTCCGATTGACATGATTAAATATTCTATAGAAAGATATCGAAATTATCTACAATTAACTAGTAGATGATATTTCCAAAATTTGCCATTAAGATATCCGAATAAATCGTTCAACAGAACAACAGGCTAAACAGATCTATAAACGTCCCCTCGGTTAGAAATTCTAAAACCTCTCTAATTAATCTAAATTCTAATCTCTAAATAAAACAGCGAAACAGAGACGAAACGAAATTACAGATCGTTACCCACAAGAATCCGGATCTTAGCTTCTTTTCTCCTATTCTCTCATGTGTTGTTTAAGCCTTCAACTACAAGAGTAATTACATGAAACAACTTTTCTTACTAGCCGCATCAACCAATCTTACGGCATGCATTACTAGCTGGTTGAGGTTACCTTCTCGGGGATGTTGGAGGCTTCACAACCACGTGCATGCCACACCGGCCAATCCAACTACACGCACAAGCAGCAGCAGACCAAACCGGGACTTGGCCGAGCTAGCATCGCCTGCATGCGGACGCACAGGCAGCAGCAGGCGCCGCTGGTCGAGGGCGCCTCCACACGGCAGGAACAGCAGACACCCTCACGCGTTGGCGCTTCACGCGCATGGCGACCGGGCGCTAGACTCCACGCGACAGGGCGTCACGGCATTCTCGCACAGCAAACGAGTACGCGGGCGAGCGGCAAGGCGGCGTCCATGCGGCGGTAGGGGCTCACACACGCGACCGCGAAAGCAAGGGATGGCGGCTGGAGAATAAATTTGGAGGCGGCTGCTCGGGGCGTCGCACGGGACAAGAAAGAAATAGGGTTTTCTAGAATCAACGCACCCCACGATCCTTATATATCTCGCATAATCTAGCCCCTCCGTAAACTCTAAAATATTCTATTTTTATGTACTATTTTGTTTAATTACACACAGGCCCTTAAGACGTTATTATTATTATTATTATTATTATTATTTATTTTTTAGAATATTACATTCTACCCCCCTTAACAGAATTCGACCCCGAATTCTACTCGCCGTTCTACTCAAATAAAAACTACACTGCTGAAATTAAACAATAAAATAACACGTACCCGACGTGAATAACTCTGGGTATTGGTCGCGCATGCGAGACTCCAACTCCCAAGTCGCTTCTCTCTCGGACTGATGAGTCCACAGCACCTTGACGTATACCAACGTCTTGTGCCTCAAAGACTCGCCTCGACTTTTCTAGGATGCGCACCGGGACGCGACTCAACCGTGAGATCTTGCTCAATAGTCACGGCTCCAATGAAATCTCATGTTCGTGGTCCTCAAAACTTTCTCAGCATTGAGACATGAAACACATTGTGAACTCCACGCATGGACTCAGGAAGGTCCAGGCGGTAAGCTAACTTCCCAATTCTTGCAATAATCGGGAATGGTCCAACGTACCTCGGGCTAAGCTTCCCTTTGGTACCGAATCGGACAATACCTTTAGTGGGAGACACTCTCAAGAGCACCTGGTCACCCACCGCAAACTCCAAATCACGTCTCCTCACATCAGCATAGCTTTTCTGTCTACTCTGAGCTGCCAACAAATTCTGCCTCACCATGGCCACACACTTAACGGTCTTCTGAATCCAATCCGGACCCAAAATTGCCTTCTCTCCAACTGCATCCCAACAAAGTGGCGATCTGCACTTCCGCCCATAGAGAACCTCAAATGGTGCGGCTCTAATACTGGAATGGTAACTATTATTATAAGCAAACTCTGCAAGTGGCAACTGGTCCTCCCAACTACCCTTCCAAGACAGAACGCAAGATCGCAACATGTCCTCCAAAGTCTGAATGGTACGCTCTGACTGCCCATCTGTTTGTGGGTGAAATGTTGTACTAAGGCGGAGCTGTGTGCCCAATGCACTCTGCAGACTCTCCCAGAACTTGGAGACAAACTTCGCGTCCCTGTCAGAAATGATGGTCTTTGGCACACCATGTAGTCTTACTATTTCACGCACATAAATAGGAGCTAGATCACTCGCTGAATTTGTCGTGCGAATAGGAATGAAGTGCGCAGACTTGCTGAATCGATCCACCACTACCCAAACTGCATCCTTCCCTCGCGACATACGAGGTAACGCCACCACAAAGTCCATAGAGATATCATCCCAAGGCCACTGGGGAACCTCCAAAGGCTGCAACAACCCTGCAGGATGCTTGTGCTCAGCTTTCACTTGCTGACAAACACCACAAGAAGTCACATAGTTAGCAATATCCACCTTCATCCTTTTCCACCAAAAATTATGTTTCAGATCTCGATACATCTTGGTCTCACCAGGATGAACAGTGAACGGAGTGCGATGTGCCTCCCTCAAGATATCATCTTTGACCTCCGCCTTTTGTGGCACGCAAAGACGGCCTTTAAATCTCAAAGCACCAGAATCGTCCATGCTAAAATCACCCTCTTTGCCCTCATCCAGACGCTTCCTAACCTCCTGTAGTAACCGGTCACTTTGCTGTGCTTCTCGCACATGGTCTAGAATAGCTGACTTAAGGATCAATTGTGTCTCAACATGGGCCGTGCCCGCATAACAAAAAGATATTCCCATGCGATCAAAATCAGCAATGAGGTAATCTAGAGTAGCAGGAGTCGCCTTGCGACTAAGAGCATCAGCAACTACATTGGCCTTGCCTAGATGATACTGAATAGTAAGATCATAGTCCTTGATCAACTCCAACCACCTCCTTTGCCTTAAATTCAGATCCTTCTGAGTGAAGATATACTTGAGACTCTTGTGATCTGTGAAAATATCACAAGGCTCGCCGTATAGATAATGCCTCCAAATCTTGAGAGCAAAGACAACCGCAGCCAACTCCAAATCATGAGTGGGATAATTCTGCTCGTGCTTCTTTAACTGCCTCGACGCATAAGCAATTACCTTACCGTCTTGCATAAGCACACAGCCAAGACCCACTCGAGACGCATCTGAAAAGACTGTGAACCGCTTTCCTGGCTCGGGAAGAGTGAGAATAGGAGAGGTCACCAACCTCTCTTTCAAAGTGCGTAAACCGCGCTCACACTCATCGACCCTTTGGAATCTCACACCTTTCTGAGTAAGTTGAGACATCGGTTTGGCGATGATAGAGAAATCCTGCACAAAACGCCGTAATAACCAGCCAAACCCAGGAAACTCCTCACCTCCTTCACACTAGTCGGCCTCTTCCAATCCACCACTGTGGAGACCTTACCAGGATCAACAGCAATACCCTAAGGGTTAATCACATGACCCAGAAAACTCACTTCTGAAATCCAGAACTCACACTTCTTCAATTTAGCTTAGAACTTGTGCTCTCTCAAAGTCTCTAAAACCAGCCTCAAATGACGCTCATGATCCTCATTGGTCTTGGAATAGATAAGAATATCATCAATGAACACCACCACGAAGTCATCTAGATACTCGTGCAACATGTTGTTCATGTATCAACTACTACATTCTCTTTGCCTTTCTTGTATTTAACAATGTATGGAAAAGTCTCAATAAATTCAACCCACTTAGCATGTCTTCGATTCAGTTTAGCTTGGCCTTTCAAGTATTTCAAAGCTTCATGATCAGAATGAATAATGAATTCTCTAGGCCAAAGATAATGTTGCCAAGTCTCTAGAGCACGCACAAGAGCATATAATTCTTTGTCATAGACAGGATAATTCAATTGTGCACCACTAAGTTTCTCACTAAAGTATGCAACAGGTTTTCTTTCTTGCATCAAAACACCACCAATACCTATTCCACTAGCATCACATTCAATCTCAAAAGTTTTATTCAATTACGCAAAAGGCTTTATCTTGTGATTCTCCCCATTCAAAAGCAACACCCTTTTTAGTTAATTCATTTAGGGTCCCTTTGGTTGGGCTTCCAAACCTGCTTTTGCTTTTGTAAAAGTCAAAAGCCAACCAAAGGGGTAAATGACCATAACTTTCATTTTAGTTTTAGTTATGAGGTAACCCTTCGTTTTTTTCGTAAAACAAGCGTCCGTCTTCCACGGACAAAGCGAGCGGCCGCCCGATCGCCGGTTCCGCTCTCGGTTGTTTCATTTCTTTGTTGGATTGCTCGATCGCTTGTGTGCCTAGGGTTTCGAGCTAGAGGATCGGATCTGAAGCGGGGGCGAGGGCTTCGTGCGTAGGGAGGTAATCTCGGTTAGGATTTTTGTTGGCGATTAGGGTTTTCATGGGTGATGGCTGGGAGCCCGCACCTAGGGCCCAAATTAGACTTCCATGCTTTGGCTAGTGGTACGATCGGGATCGAACTCCAATTTAGGGCTTATTTGTGATTACAATTTAGGCATGTAGAATTCTTGAATTTTTTTTTATGGTTTTGGTTGCGGTTACTTACATTGGGATGTAGATATTTGCACCAATATGGAAACTACAGTGATGTCGAGTTTCCGTCGGATGACTCCTCACTTTTAACCGAAAGCATGATCTAGGTTTGGAGTTTCCCCATCTTTGCTCGATGCTTAACATCTTGTTGTGAATTTCACTTGTGGAAGTTGTTTAAATGTGGGCTTGTGTGTATTGATTTGATGAGTGCTTTTATCCATCCGTAGGCATCAACTAAATTTTTATCTCTAAAGTGTATAGTATTAGGCGCAAAGAGCTTTATCTTGTGATTCTCTTGGCCCATTCATTGTGCTAAAGCAACACAAAAGTTGAGCCATTCAATAAAGAAAAATTTAGTTAATTCATTTAATGTGAGCTCATCCAGGATCTTGAGTGGGTTATTTACGGTTCAATGGGAACAAGTCTTTGTCATTTTTTTGGTCTTGTGATTTAGTTCTCCATTGTCGCCACTTAGCTAGAAGCTTGTGCAGTAAATTAAAAAAGGTGGATTTTGTTGAGGACCTTGAGGTTCTTTACAATTTGAGTTATGTATTGTGTCTTTGCTCCTCATTTTTAAATCCTAAATGATGTGTGGCATGGCTTGACAAAAGATTTTGCTATCTTGCATATATGATATATGTGTAATGGTGCCAAATGTCTTTAACATAGCATTTTTTTAGTAACAAGGCCCAATTTGGATCTCATAATTGGCAATTTGGTCAAGTTGTGCACGGTAACATATCTTACTTCATAACAAACTATTAATGTCATTCCATTAATTAGGCTATTGTTTGTGCATCCTCCACCTTGATTGTGTCGTACTTAGACACATCTTGATTTCAGGCGTGTGTGCATACATCTTCTTTGGTGCTATTAGCATCCTCCGCTTTGTTAAGTAGTTGAATAGACACATCTTCGCTTCGAGCATGGTGTGTGCTTACATTTTGGGGAAGCGATTCATCGGATGATTGGTGGTTTCATGATAATCTTTGCCATCTGCTCTTGTCTTGCCCAACACAAGTTGCTGCCTTGTGCTTGTCTCTTTAGCTGCCACTTTAGCTGCTGATATTGTTGATATTCGAAGAACACGAGAGGCGAGTAGCATAATCACGGAAGATTGTAAGAAACTTTGACTTAAAATAAAGCGTTGATATTGTTTGGCAATTGTATGATGTAATACTCACAAGAGTTCTGCCTTGATATTGTTTGAGATTTATGTTTTAGCTTATTGGAGTTATTGTTTAGATCATACATAGAGGGTCTCTTGGGAATGCGTTATATAGCACTTTGTTTCTAGTTCTTATGATTTATTTTTGGTTGGTTGAAGAATGGGTGATAAAGGCGGATTGGGGTGATGCTTTTTAAGGCATTTGTTTGATGCCGCAAAGAAGAGATTGAAGCTGGGAATAGCCGATGGGAATTTTCACTACTACGGTTGGAAGAATGTTGTTTCAAGTTTGCGAGAAAAATCCGGTGTGGAGAACAAAAAAACAATTGAAAAACAAGTTAGATCTCACGAAAAGGAGTATTCAACGTTTATGGAGTTCAAGAATTGTGCAAGCTGGCTTGGATGGGATGAGGCAAAACAAGCATTGTTTGCTCGAGACGAATTGTGGGACGAACACCTTCTTTGTAAGAACTATTTTGTCATTGTAATTATATTCTTCCCATTCTTCGTTATGGTGTGCCTTGCTAATTTTTTTCTAATTGTAGAGATGCAACAATCGTGATAAAGGAATCAAATGCCATCATGTGAAGTTTGAAAACAAGGACCCAAGTTCCTTGATGACACGCATATCTTGTTTGGCAAGGCACATGTAAGTGGGTCTTACGCATCATCGTCTGGAGATATATCATCCGATGAGGCAAGTGATGAGGATGTGGATGAGGTACCAAAACCTACGAAGAAGGATATGACAATGAACCTAGGAAAAGGAAAGCGCAAGGTACCTCCATTGGTGTTGAAGAGAAGGATGAGAAGAGCCCATTCTTTCGTTTGTACAAGACCACTTGTTTGAAGATAGAAAATGCTGCAGAGAGGATCTCCACAAGTGTTGAATCATCATCAGCTCCTCCAACCAACCTAGTTCCTACCATTGCAGAGACTATGAAGATGGTGAAAGAATGTAGGGTGCAAGAAGGAGGCTGCTCTAATGTACACAACCGCCTCCTAATTGTTAAACTGAATTTAGGGAGCTCTTTAGCTCTCTAGAAACAACTAAAGGAAGGCTCGATTTGATTGAGAGGAGCTAGAAAAGGAGATGATGAAGCGCCACTGATTTGTTTCCATGTTTGTTAGATTATTTTATTGTCATATGTGACAACAATTTCCCTATGTTTAACCATAATTTGTTCCCCTATGTTGAACCATAATTTGCTTAGAGATGTGAAACATTATTTATCTATTATTGTGTTATGTTTGTCAGATTATTTATCTAGTATTGTCAAGAAAGTTGTTGTATTTAATTATTAATATACTAATGTCTCATGTAGATGGATGATAGATTGGGAGATGTAGCCAAGGAGGACAAAAGGACTACTCTTGCTATTGAACTTACCTGACATCTTTGGTGCTATTGGAGAAATGGGCAACTTGTATCTTGGCGGTATTTGCACAATCTTGAATATAGGGAAGCGTTAAGCTGGAATTCAATGGGTGATGAGGTGTATGTCACGTCAGAGGTATTTTTATAAGATGTTTGGATGAGCACCGAGATTTTCGATAAACTTCATGACTTGCTAGTCTCTACTTACGGATTAACCTCAACCAACAATGTTTCATCTATTGAGTCATTGACAATGTTCTTGTGGATCGTCGGAGGACCACAATCTTTTTCTGGTGAAAATCGTTTCACACGGTCACTTTGGACAATTCACATGAAGTTTCACGAAGTGTTGAAGTGTTTGCATAAGTTAGCTAAGGACAACATTAAGCCGAGAGATCCTACTTTTCTACGGAGCATGAAAGGGTGAGAGAGGACCGTTTTTGGCCATACTTTAAAGGCGCAATTGGAGCAATAGATGGTTCACATGTCAAAGTGGTAGTGCCGGTGAGACGAAGTGGTTAACCACACATGCCGTCATGGATATACATCTCAAAATGTGCTAGCTATTTGTGACTTTGACATGAGGTTCACCTTTGTGGTTCTTAGGGTGGGCGGGTTACGCACATGACACACGTATCCTCAATCATGCATTGGCAAATTTTCCTTCATTTCCGTGCCTCCTAAAGGTAAACACGGTTCCTTCAACAAATTAGCAATATTTGTATTATTATGTACCTTACTAACTTGGTTTTGTAGGAAAGTATTATCTTGTGGACTCGGGTTGCGAATTAGTGCGTTAATGGTGCTAAAATCTTTCACAAAGTTTCACGCTCTCGATGACCCATAAAGCCAAGCTTTTCCAAAAAGCCCATGAAAGCTAGCCCATGAAAGAATTTGGCTAACATTGACAGGAGTAGGCCAATTTCGAATAGCTTCAACTTTAGAGTCATCTACTTCAATTCCATGAGCTGAAACAACATAGCCTAAGAACACCACTTTGTTTGTGCAAAAAGTACACTTCTCAAGATTAGCATACAATTGTTCAGTTCTTAGCACTTCTACCACTTGTTTAATGTGTTCAACATGTTCTTCCAATGAGCGGCTATATATCAAAATGTCATCAAAATAGACTACCACAAATTTGCCAATGAAATGTCTCAAAACATGGTTCATTAATCGCATGAATGTACTAGGAGCATTAGATAAACCAAAAGGTATCACTAACCATTCATACAAGCCAAATTTTGTTTTAAAAGCTGTCTTCCACTCATCACCATGTTTCATTCTAATTTGATGGTATCCACTACGCAAATCAATCTTAGAAAAGATAGTAGAACCACTCAATTCATCTAACATATCATCTAACCTAGGAATAGGATGACAATAACGAATGGTAATATTATTGATAGCTCTACAGTCTACGCACATTCTCCATGTACCGTCTTTCTTAGGAACAAGAATGACAGGAACGGCACAAGGACTAAGACTTTCGCGTACGTACCCTTTTTCATGAGCGCTTGCACTTGCCGCTGAATTTCTTTCGTCTCCTCCGGGTTTGTGCGGTACGGCGGCCGGTTGGGAAGTGGCGCTCCTGGTACCAAGTCAATTTGATGTTCAATGCCTCGAATGGGTGGTAGACCAGCGGGTACGTCCTCCGAAAGACATCCTCATAAGCCTGCAAAACTTGAGAAACCACACTAGGAAGGGAGGTTAAGTCATTAGTAGAAAGCAAAACATCTTTGTACAACAATACAAAGTGCATTAAAGTGGGATCATCTTGTAGCTCTCTCAAATCAGATTTAGTGGCTACCATGACTAACTTTTTCTCTCCCTCATCCTTTCTTTTTCCACTCAGTTTTAACTTGTGGCTCTCATTTGCCTTTTGTGGAATCGCACTCTTTTGCTCCTTCCCTCTCTCATTCTCTACGTTCACCTCAATCTTTTGCATGTTATCATTCACAATTTGAGAAGGAGTCAAAGGTCGCAATGTTATTTCTTTGTTATTCCACATGAACTTATAATGATTTGTTCTACTATCATGAATTACAGATCGATCATATTGCCATGGTCTTCCTAAAAGTAAATGACAAACATCCATGGAAACAACATCACACTCTACAGTATCGCGGTAATTCCCAATCTGAAAACTAACATCAATAGTGTATCCAACATTCATAGAACCATCATTATTCAACCATTGAATTTGATATGGATGAGGATGTTTTTTGTATTTCAACCCAAGTTTAGTGCAAAGTTCTTTACTAGCTAAGTTGTGGCAACTACCACCATCAATAATAACTTTGCAACACTTACCATCCTTACTCACCTGAGCCCGTGTTTGGAAAAGATTGCAACGCTGCACATGAGTGGGTTTTGCTTGCACACTCAACACCGTCGGTGCACACACAAGGCTAGGACCAGCCTCGGGGTCACAATAATCATCTTCATGTGCCTCCTCCCCTTGTCTTGTCTCATGTACATCTCCAAAGCTTCTAAAATCAGCAAGGGCCTCACCTTCCCCTTCGCTAGTAGAGTCATACTCTCCATTTTCCATTAACAACATAACCTTGTTATTTGGACAATCCCTTTGTATGTGACCTCGTCCAAGGCATTTGAAGCATTGGATGGCACTACTTCTTGCTGTAGAACCCACTGAAGACGAGATAGAAGGTGCTGGATTTTTCTTGGCAATGGGTGTTGTTGCATTTTTCCCGCCTAGTGCAGCACTGGTACTAGGAGCAAAACTTCCACTAGTGATGAGTCACGGCGGCCCGATCTTCCGATAGGTTCGATTTGGTTCGTCGTGAGGACGTTGACGCTTTGAGGCTTCCGACCAACAGATCGTCACCTCGCAATTCGCTACACCAAGACGCTGTCGTTATCGACCACGCTTGCACGCGATCGACCTTACCACGAAGGTTATGGTTCCTCCAAGCAATCGAAGCAACTCACAAGAACAAGGTAGATGCAATCTGAATTGTATTGCGGATATGGATGAAGTTTACAAGTGGGGTTCCTCAAACCGATAATCGGCGAAACTGCAATTGGCGTAATAATCTAAGAAAACCCGCTCTAAACTATGGCGGCTCTTGTATATATATAGGGGACGTGAGGAGGTCGACCTAGGGTTGTGCGCGCCGTGGGATGAGGCGTACACAACCGGACTCGACCTCGCCACGCTTACAAAGTCTTATTAGTTTCCAAAACGGTGACGCACCTTGTGTCGCGTATTTACGGTCGAAGATCTAGTCGAGGTCCGGTCCTAGGGTGGTCTTAAGGAGTCCATGCTATCTTTGGTCATAGATTGTGTCCCGAGTATCTTGTGCTCGCCTCTCGGGTCGTAGATTGCTCCCAACGAGTCATCCGGTCGTAGGCCTTCTTGAAGTGGTCGAGGCCCTACCGAATCGGTCGTGGACCTTCTTGAACCGGTCGTAGGCCTTCTTGAAGTGGTCGAGACCTTCTTGAACTGGTCGAGGCCTAGATTCCCGAGTATAAGTAAATAATCTCTATTAGGCAAAGATCATAGAGTTCTCAAATAATACACTCACCCTAGAAACGATTTTACGATAGATTAAGTCACGTGCTCTAGCTCTTGTCATAGGACCTTGTAGTTCAACACCCAAACTGGAGGGTCTTGTGTAGTATCAGATCAGAAGGAAGGATGTCCTCATCATACTCCCCTCTTGAATTGGAGTCGTCCTCGACTCAAGCTCATCTTCTTCTCCCACGTATGGTTTTAAATCGAAATGTTAAATGTGGGGCTAACCCCAAAATCTGCAGTAATTCTAAGCGATATGCATTATCATTTATCTTCTTAATTATCTTAAACGGTCCTGTGACTCTAGGCATCAACTTTGATTTTCTTAATTCCAGAAATCTATCCTTTCTCAAATGAACCCAAACTAAATCACCTGGTTCAATTTTGACAACTTTCCTACCTTTATTTCTAGCAACCCTATACTTTTCGGTCATACGCTCTATATTCTCTTTAGTGGTCTCATGCAACTTGAGAATAAATGCAAGACGCTTCTTAGCATCTAGATTTATTTTTCAGAGGTTGGTAAAGGTAGTAAATCAATAGGAGCACGGGGTTAAAACCATACACTACCCAAACGGACTTACCTTGGTGGTGGAGTGTACTGACCTATTATAAGCAAACTCAATATGCGGTAAACACTCTTCCCACATCTTCAAGTTCTTTTTTAAAACAGCCCGCAACATGGTGGATAACGTGCGGTTGACAACCTCCGTTTGTCCATCAGTTTGGGGATGACACGTAGTAGAAAACAGCAGCTTTGTCCCCAATTTATTCCAAAGCGATCTCCAAAAGTGGCTCAAAACTTGCATCGCGATCCGAGACAATAGTATTGGGCACTCCATGTAAGCGAATGATTTCCCTGAAAAATAAATCAGCTATGTTTGTAGCATCATCGCTCTTGTGACAAGATATAAAATGTGCCATTTTAGAAAATTGATCCACTACGACAAATATACTATCTCTCCCCCTCTTTGTCCTAGGCAATCCTAAAACAAAATCCATAGAAATATCCTCCCAAGGGGCACTAGGAATAGGAAGAGGCATATAAAGTCCATGTGGATTGAGACGGACTTAGCTTTGTTGCATGTAGTGCAATGAGCCACGAGCGCTTCGACATCACGCCTCATCTTTGGCCAAAAGAAGTGGGTGGTCAGCACATCTTCCGTCTTTTTTGCTCCAAAATGCGCCATCAAACCTCCTCCATGTGCCTCCTGTAACAACAAAAGACGAACAGAGCTAGCTGGAATGCATAGCTTATTAGCACGATAGATCAAACCATCATTCAGCACATAGTTATTCCATATCTTCCCTTCTTTACAATGTTCAAGCACTTCCTTAAAGTCCAAATCAGTGACATATAAACTCTTAATGGCCTCCAAACCAAAAATCTTATGGTCAAGTTGAGATAACATGGTATAACGCCTAGAGAGCGCATCAGCAATCACATTGTCCTTACCTTTCTTATGCTTTATGACATATGGAAACGACTCAATAAATTCTACCCAATTAGCATGTCGTTTATTCAGTTTAGCTTGACTTCTAATATGTTTTAGCGATTCATGATCAGAATGTATAACAAATTCTTTGGGCCATAAATAATGTTGCCAAGTTTGAAGCACACGAACTAAAGCATACAATTCTTTGTCATAGGTGGAATAATTCAAACTAGGCCCATTTAGTTTCTCGCTAAAATATGCAACCGGTTTACCTTCTTGAATCAATACACCACCTATTCCAATCCCGCTAGCGTCACATTCAATCTCAAAAGTCTTACCAAAATCAGGGAGTTGGAGTAGGGGTGCTTGGGTGAGCTTCTCTTTCAACAAGTTGAATGCCTTCTCTTGCGCAGGTCCCCATTGGAAAGGCACTCCTTTCTTTGTCAATTCATTCAATGGTGCGGCAATGGTGAAATCCCGCACAAAACGCCGATAGAATCCAAAGAAGGCCGTGGAAGCTCCCGCACTGTGACACGCTGGTCGGCGCGGCCGCCTTTGGATGGCTACAATCTTTGTCTCATCCACCTCAATTCCTGTGGTGTCACCACATATCCAAGAAACGCAACTCGATCGGTGCAAAAGGTGCACTTTTCGAGGTTACCAAACAAACGTGCATCTCTCAAAGCATTAAAAACAGTACGTATATGATTCAAATGTAGCTCATGTGACTTGCTATAAATCAAGATGTCATCAAAGTAAACCACCACAAATTTTCCAATGAAAGAGCGTAAAACCTCGCTCATCAATCGCATAAACGTACTAGGTGCATTAGTTAGACCGAAGGCATCACTAACCACTCATATAATCCGAACTTAGTTTTAAAAGCGTTTTCCATTCATCTCCTAATTTCATTCTAATCGGTGGTAACCACTCCGCAAGTCAATCTTTGTGAAAATAATAGAACCACTCAATTCATCAAGCATGTCGTCTAGCCTAGGGATAGGATGACGATACCTTATAGTAATGTTATTAATGGCTCTGCAATCAACACACATACGCCAACTACCGTCTTTCTTAGGAACCAAAAGAACTGGAACAAAGCACAAAGACTAAGGCTTTCTCTTACGCACTCCACGGTCCAAAAGATCTTGGACTTGTCATTGAATTTCCTTAGTCTCCTCTGGATTGGTCCTATATGCAAAGACGGTTTGGCAAAGTCGCTCTGGGATCAAATCAATTTGATGCTCTATCCCTCGAATAGGTGGTAATCCCGGGGGTACCTCAGCTGGAAATACATCCACATACTCCTGCAAAAGGTTAGCAACAGCAGGAGGCAAAGAGCTAGCTATATCCTCAAGCGAATATAAGGTATTTTTGCATATCAAAGCATAGCATGGCAACTTATTATCACAAATTTCAGCAAGTTCAGATTTAGTGGCAATCATAACACATCCCTTCAATTTAATCCCCTCGGACTTAGGACTAGACGCCACTTTCTCCCTTTTAGGTGGGAAAACACGTTTTGCTACTTGCTGATTTTCAGAATCATGCTTATCGGTGTTTCTTTCATTTTTAGCGCGCTCTTCTTCATCTTTCAAAATCTCAGCTGGTGTCAAAGGCAATAACTTAATCTTCTTACCCTTGTGTAAGAACGAGTAGGTATTAGCTCTACCATGGTGCAAAACATCATTGTCATATATCCAAGGCCTACCGAGCAATAAAGAGCATGCTTGCATCGGTACTATATCAAAGTCAGAACTATCTTTGTAATTACCAAATTGAAAATTGCACGCTCACAACTTTGTTTACCTTTAACTTACCACACGAATTGAACCATTGGATGTAGTAGGGACGTGGGTGTGGTTGTGTGGTCAAGCCAAGCTTCTCGACCATCTCGGAGCTTGCAAGGTTGTTGCAGCTCCCTCCATCAATGATGACTCTGCAGGCTCTGTCTTTTACAAGAAATCTGGTTTGAAACAAGTTATGCCGTTGATTTTGCTCCGCTCTCTCCACTTGTGCGCCAAAGACTCGTTGCGCAACAAGGCTCATATGATACTCGGTGTCACAAGCAGCCTACTTGCTCCTCTACACCATCAAGATCTTTATGCATCTCGCCTCCTCCACTGCAATGTTAGCCGCAAGTACATATTCATCCTCAATATCACTAGTACTTACATATCCACCGTCATGAGTGGCAAGGTATGCTCACGACTTGGGCAGTCCTTCATGACGTGTCCCATTCCCTTGCAACGGTGGCAAATAATCCCGGTGGTACGACCAGTGGAAGCAACCGAGGAAGAACTCTTGGCTGGAGCCTGTACACTAGTAGATTTGCTTACCTCGGGTGCATGTGATGTGGTCGGAGGTGCTGCTGAACGCACCCTACTCGAGGAGGGGGCAGCAGACCGTGTAGCTGAAAGTGGGGGTGTTTTGGCTTGCCCCGGCACTGGTCGTGGTGTAGACATGCTCCCAAAATTGTTCCTTGGCCTCTGTTGTCGTCCCTGCAATTCTTTTTCTGCCAAACATGCAAGTTGGAACAATCTAGGGACACTATCGTATTCTTTGTACTCCACTATGTCCTGAATCTCACGTCTTAATCCTCCATAAAAACGTGCTATTGCAGCTTCTTCATCCTCAATAATATCACAACGCAACATGCTAATTTGTAGCTCCTGATAATATTCTTCTACGGATCTATTACCTTGATTTAAGCGCTGCAATTTATTACGCAAATCACGTTTAAAAGAAGGTGGAACAAATCTGTTACGCATAGCAACCTTTAAACCATCCCACGTAGTAGGCGTTAATCCTTCGGTGCAAACCCTATTCCACCAAATGATGGTAAAGTTTTTAAATTCACTTGTGGCTTGCCTAACTCTATGCACTTCGGGAACTAAGTGAGCATTCAATTTCTGTTCTACCGTCATCTCCCAATCTAGATATATTTCAGCATCATAAGCACCCGCAAAAGATGGTATAGTGAACTTGACTTTAGCATATGGATCATCATGGGCATTATGTTGCTGAAAATTGTTACCTCTCATACCTTGACGGTTGAAGTTCAGTCGGTTCCGTTGTCGTGCATCAAAGGCGTCGTGGTCGTGTATCTCATTATCATTATCAAACTCATGGTCATGGGCTGCACCCTGAGGTTCCACACGACCAACGTTTGGTGGTCGGTTCTGTAACACCCCAGCCCAACACTGAGCCTAGAATGCCACCACCCTATTCTTTAAACTAATAATTATCGACACACTATAAAATTACAGCAAGAAAACATCAATAAACATATCAATAGACCACAAAAGGACATGCATAATTATGGATCAAGCGACAATAAATAAACAATGGGAATTATAACCAGGTAAATAATCCAAAATAGCATCAACCAATGAATCCAAATTAATAAAGCAAATAGTCTAGTCCAAACGATGTCCTAAACTTTATTCAACCTCTAACATGTCCAAGTGTAAACCAATACTGAATGAAAAGATTATCATGGCGAATGATCATGTGATGTCCATGTGCTCTACTCGCTCTCAGTTACGGCATCCTCGAAGATCACCTAAAGACAACAATAGAGCAAGGGTGAGTCCACGACTCAGCAAACACATCCATAAACAACGAACAATAATAAATCAACAGTAATCAATAACTTCATTATCATCACAGGTACTTCCATTTATATTCTCATTCATTAATCTCATTTATGAATGCAACTCTATTCTACATGTCCACATGCACTTCTTTTCACAGATATCAGATAGCGTGAGTGAATGCTCGCGACAACATTCACTCTCAAGCCCGTTCCTCCTCAAGGATCGGGGACCTCCTCCACTCCCGTGGAGTTGTGATCAATCATGATCACCTTCTCTTATGCAAAGATGCTTATGAATGCAAACATGCAACCTCCATCATAAACATCATATTCAACTTTCCATCATGCTTGTCAACAAAGATATAAACATACCAATTCATTGTTTGCAATTAAACCAAATAAAAGCACAACAATAATGGTAATAGAAGATAAAGAAAACAGTGATCGATCATTGATCGCTGTCTACCATGCACTTGCCTTTACTAGTTGCGACGCACAATTTGGCTAGCAGACGGCAACAAGTACGACGCCTCTCCTACATTAAATACACACATCTCAATACAAGCTACAGCATCATAAGAACAACAATCAATCAACATCGCTCCTACACGACCCCAAATATTCCACGTTACGCTGCATCAAAAGTTACCCAAAGCTGTCTTAGTACTAAAACGAACGTAACTTTTGACTCGAAAGTCCGATCACGACCAACCACCCCATTCTGGATTCTTTATAGAATTATCCACATTTTCTTAGATTACAAAGACTTCTAATTAAATCATCTAACCCCCCGTATTCAGCCCAGGAAGCCGATCTGTCCGCTTCGGAACAGCAGTCTTACTAAATTCATAACTTTTGTTTTACTCAACCAAAATGCGCGTTCTCAGATCCTACAGAATCATTGGACAATTATCTACATCTTTCATATAGATCAAAAACTCTAATTAAGCTATTTACTATTTTTAATCTACAGTCTACCAAAACAGCGCCGAAAGACGACAACCGTAAAAACAGCGGTCTTCCGAAAAACATAACTCGAAGTATACTTGTCCGATTGACATGATAAAATATGCTATAGAAAGATATCGAAATTATCTACAATTAACTAGTAGATGAGATTTCCAAAATTCGCCATTAAGATACCCGAATAAATCGTACAACAAAACCGCGGGCTAAACAGATCTATTAATTGATATCTCCGACTACAACCAAGGTTCGCAAGAAAACAATCTAACCTCCACGCGGCCGAAGCTCGGCTCGCCGGCCGGCTTCGCTTACGCTCACGCGCAAAGCTAGCCTTCTTGGTGTCCACGCTGCAATAAGAAGACTCGGTGGCGATTAAAGACTCAAATACAAGAAAGCGGCAAAGAACAGATCAACTCTAAGAAGAAGAACGAAAGAAGAAATGATCGCCAGCAGATCAAGAACAACAGAGCCTTAAAAGCGCAGCAGATGCGAACCGGCTGGAAAAATCAGCGCAGCTCGGCAGTTATCCAAGACCGGCAAGCAAGCAACCAAGAAGGCAGAACGGAAGAAATTTCGGCCGACGCAGCAGACGGGACGCAAGCAACTCAAAGACACGCACGTGGTTTGGCAAAGAATAAACAGAGATGCGGTTCGGCGCAAGAAGACAGTCGGCTCCCACGCAAGACACAAGAGAAAGAAAGCCGCTAGCAAAGAGAAAAATAGCGCACAAGCGGAGCAAGCAAGGCCAGAGGTGCAAAGTGGCGAAGAAGACTGCAAGAAGAACAGATCAAGAAGAAGAAGAAGAATGCACAAAGAATGCGGCGCAAGAAAAGGAAAAGCACTTGGTCAAGGGTCAGAAAAAATGTGGAGGCGGCTGGGGTGGAAAATAAATGGCTAGGGTTTTCTAAAATTCCCACAAATCTATTTATAGCTCATAAAAACTCTGAAATAATCTATTTTTCACAAATTCTTTTTATTTAATTACGCACAAGCCCTTAAGACGTTTATTAATTAATTATTGTTACTATTTAATTAATTACTCTCCGACCCTTAATACGCGATTAATAATATTAATTTTTATTTTTCAGAGTATTACATTCTACCCCCCTTAACGGAATTCGACCCCGAATTCTACTCGCCATTCTACTCAAAGAAAAACTGCACAGCTGAAATTAAACAACAAAATAACACGTACCCGACGCGAACAACTCCGGATATTGCTCGCGCATGCGAGACTCCAACTCCCAAGTCGCCTCTCTCGATCGACAAGGCCCACAAAGACCTTGACGATACCAACGCCTTGTGCCTCAAAGACTCGCCGACCTTCCGTATCGCGCTACGGACGCGACTCAACCGTGAGGTCTTGCTCAATAGTCAACGGCTCTAATGAAATCTTATGCTCGGTCTCTCAAAACTTTCTCAAAGATCGAGACGTGAAACACATTATGAACTCCGCGCATGGACTCGTGAAGGTCCAAGCGGTAGGCTAACTTCCCAATTCTTGCAATAATCGAGAACGGTCCAACGCACTCGGGCTAAGCTTCCTTTGGTACCGAACCGAACAATACCTTTGGTGGGGAGACACTCAAGAGCACCGTCACCCACCGCAAACTCCAAATCACGCCTCAAATCAAGATAACTTTTCGTTTACTCGAGCCGCTAATGATTCTCGCCTCACCATGGCCACACGCCAACGGTCTTCAATCCAACCGACCCAAAATTGCCTTCTCTCCAATCGCATCCCAACAAAGCGGCGATCGCACTTCCGCCATAGAGAACCTCAAATGGCGCGCTCTAATAATCGAATGGTAACTATTATTATAAGCAAACTCGCAAGTGGCAATCGGTCCTCCCAACTACCCTTCCAAGACAAAACACAAGATCGCAACATATCCTCCAAAGTCCAATAGTACGCCTCGACCGCCCATCTGTCTGTGGGTGAAACGCAGACTAAGCGGAGCTGTGCCCAATGCACTCGCAGACTTTCCCGTAACTTGAGACAAACTTCGCGTCTCTGTCAGAAACGATGGTCTTTGGCACACCATGCAGTCTTACTATTTCACGCACATAAATCGGACCTAGATCACTCGCTGAATTTGTTGTGCGAATAGGAATGAAGTGTGCAGACTTGCTGAATCGATCCACCACTACCCAAACTGCATCCTTTCCTCGCGGTGAACGAGGCAACGCCACCACAAAGTCCATAGAGATATCATCCCAAGGCCACTGGGTACCTCCAAAGGTCGCAATAACCTCGCAGACGCTTGTGCTCAGCTTTCACTTGCTGACAAACACCGCAAGAAGCCACATAATTAGCAATGTCCACCTTCATTCTTTTCCACCAAAAATTCTGTTTCAGATCTCGATACATCTTAGTCTCACCAGGATGAATAGTGTACGGAGTGCGATGTGCCTCCCTCAAGATATCATCTTTAACCTCCGCCTTTTGCGGCACACAAAGACGGCCTTTAAACCTCAAAGTACCAGAATCATCCATACTAAAATCACTCTCTTTGCCCTCATCCAGACGCTTCCTAACCTCCCGTAATAACCGGTCACTCACAGCTTCCAGACACGGTCCGGAATAGCCGACTCAAGAATCAATCGTGTCTCAACATGTGATGTGCCCGCATAACAATAGGATATACCCATGCGATCAAAATCAGCAATGAGGTAATGTAGAGTAGCAGGAGTCGCCTTGCGACTAAGAGCATCAGCAACTACATTGGCCTTGCCTGGATGATACTGAATAGTAAGATCATAATCCTTGATCAACTCCAACCACCTCCTTTGCCTCAAATTCAGATCCTTCGAGTGAAGATATACTTGAGACTCTTGTGATGCGTGAAAATATCACAAGGCTCGCCAGATAGATAATGCCTCCAAATCTTGAGAGCAAAGACAACCGCAGCCTAACTCCAAATCATGAGTGGGATAATTCGCCGTGCTTCTTTAATCGCCTCGACGCATAAGCAATCACCTTACCGCCTTGCATGAGAACACAGCCAAGACCCACTCGAGACGATCCGAAAAGATCAGGAACCACTTCTGGCTCGGGAAGAGTGAGAATAGGAGAGGTCACCAACTGTCCTTCAAAATGCGTAAACCGCGCCACACTCATCACCCACCGAATCTCACACCTTTCTCGAGTAAGTCGAGACATCGGTTTGGCAATGATAGAGAAATCCTGCACAAAACGCCGATAATAACCAGCCAAACCCAGGAAACTCCTCACCTCCTTCACACTAGTCGGCCTCTTCCACTCCACCACTATGGATACCTTGCTAGGATCAACAGCAATACCCTGAGGGTTAATCACATGACCCAGAAAACCCACTTCTGAAATCCAGAACTCACACTTCTTCAACTTAGCATAGAACTTGTGGTCTCTCAAAGTATCTAAGACCAGCCGCAAATGACGCTCATGATCCTCATTGGTCTTGGAATAGATAAGAATATCATCAATAAACACCACCACGAAATCATCTAGATACTCGTGTAACATGTTGTTCATGGTTTCCATAAAGATGGCAGGTGCATTAGTCAATCCAAAAGACATAACTTTATACTCATAATGCCCATACCGTGGAGAAAGCGGTCTTCTCAACATCTCGCCACGCACCGGATTTGATTATACCCCGACTAGAGATCAATCTTGAGAACACTTGAGCTCCATTCAACCGATCAAACAAGTCCTCAATGCGGGCAAAGGATATTTGTTCTTGATTGTGACGCATTAAGCGCACGGTAATCAATACACATACGCCAACTCCCATCCTTCTTCTCTCGTGAATGTAACAGAGCTCCCCACGGCGATACACTACGCCGATCAAACCTTTAGCCAACAAATCATCCAACTGCTTCTTCAACTCGCCCCGAACGGACGTGCTAATCGATATGGAGACATCGAGATGGGACGAGTATTCGAACAAGATCAATGCGAAACTCCACGCCTCGCGCAGTGGCAAGCCCTAAGCTCACCGGGAGCACATCCGGTAATCACCGACCACCGAATCTCCTCTATCGCGGCCACGCCGGTTTCAAAGAAGAGCTAAAGAAGCCCTGGGCCATCGCACGCCGACCCGGAACACCACCAACATCGAAGAGAGCGCGAGGCGCACTTCCTCGAAGGTCAAAGTCTCCTGCACGAGGTCTCGCATGCAGACCGTTTCTACTGTAAACAAGATATTACGGCTCGATAAGAGTGCAACCAATCCATACCCAAGATAACGCCGAACGGCTCCATTTGAATAACTATCAAATTCGCCGTGAACTTCTCTCCATCAATGATAATAGAACACCTGTGACAAACAAGAGAACTAGCAATAATAACCCCGTGAGAACTAACCAACACCGATCGAGAAATCCATCGATACTCAAGTTCGCTCTCCTAGCAAACGCCGTCGACACAAACGAAAAGGTAGCCCCGAATCAAAAAGGACTAAAGCATCAAATGAATCCACAAGCAAAGTACTGCCACCACGCCAGACGACCGCGGACTCTTTGTGGGCATGGCGACACTCGGTGGCGCCATGGCGAAGAAGACGATGCCGGGCGGCGAGAGCCCCAACAATCTGCTGCGGCGGTGCGGTAAGGGCGGTCAGGCACCAAGCGGTGCCGAAGGTGGCGGCCGCCGAGAGTACCCTACCGAGGCGCCTAAGTCAAGGAAATGGCATCATTGGAGGAGCATCATCATCCGAAAGATCCTCGAGCAGACCCATCAAGAAGAAGATGGCACAGCTCCCACTTGATCACGCTTAGCGGGTTCTCGCGACACACCCGCTCCTTGTGACCCGGCCGGCCACACCGACGGCAATCTCCCGTCCTGCGTATTCAGCAGCCACGTGTCCATCACCGCACTTAAAGCAAAGCATGCCCCGCCTCGACAGGACGAAGAGCCGCAGTACTCGCAAAAGGACGAGGCGTCAAGAAGGGAACGCCTCGAGTGCTTAGACTCGAAAGATCGCGGTCCTCCTTGAATTTCTTGAAAGGTGTGTCGAATGCACCCACTTCCCTCACTAGAGCTCCTCTTCCGTCACCACCGTAAACTACTACCCACCGAGGCTTGTCGCCTTTGTGAGTCGTGATCTCCAACTCCATACCCTAGCTTGCTCCACCACGAGTCAGAATCACGGAGTGGAGTAGCTCCCAACACATGCCTGCAGACTTAACTGAGACCCCGACGAACCTCTTGGCCTTCGAAGATCATCGCTCACATCAAGGAACAAAGCGAACCAAGTTGTTGAACTCGGCCTCATACTCAAGAATAGACCTCTTCCCCGAGCAAAGGTCGCCAAGGCAACCTCCATCTTCTCAACAAAAGAGTAGGGTAGAACTTCCCTTGAACTGATCTACAAAATCCTCCCAAGTGATCGGCCCTTGAGTGGCGGTCCTCAAGACAACACGCCTCCCACCAAATATCCGCTTGCCCTTTCAAATTAAAGGCTACAAACGGACCTCCGAGGTGAAGACATCTCTAAAGCTCCAAACCGCTCTCCATGTAGCGCAACCAATCCACGCTCGACCGTGTGCCCGACCACAAACGAATCAAACCTCAACCCCATCCACTCAAGTGACATCCGCGCCAGAACCGGTGGATGTGCGACAGAGCAACAGATGCCGCAAGAAGCAGGCGAGGCTGCCTACCGCTGACGAAGAGCACGGATCTCTCCCACCAACTCTCTCAAAGAAAGCGGGGTCTCATCTTGGGCCCCAACCGAGGCGGGTCAACAAAGAACCCTCACCATCGACTCAATCACACAGGAGGTGGCTCCACGGAACCTCGCCGCGGCCACGACCTCCACGCACGCGGCCACCACGACCACGCCCTCTACCCCCAAGCATAGCTATCAACCACAATCAACAATACACAATGAGTTCAAAGCTCAAAATAAACTCATCCATCAATGAACAACATAACGTAAGCGTAAAAACTATATTCGTACCTCTCTCTAACCTACTGTGCACTAGTGTGTCAAATTTTAGATTGTTTAACCATTAGCAAATTTTAGTTGATTTACTAATACTAAAACAAATTTTAACAATTTTAGTTTGCCTATGTTGTTAATCTATTCACCACGGACCTAAAGCCCGCTCGATACCAATCGTAACACCCTCAAATTTCAACACCGAGCCTAGAATGCCACCACCCTATTCTTTAAACTAATAATTATCGACACACTATAAAATTACAGCAAGAAAACATCAATAAACATATCAATAGACCACAAAAGGACATGCATAATTATGGATCAAGCGACAATAAATAAACAATGGGAATTATAACCAGGTAAATAATCCAAAATAGCATCAACCAATGAATCCAAATTAATAAAGCAAATAGTCTAGTCCAAACGATGTCCTAAACTTTATTCAACCTCTAACATGTCCAAGTGTAAACCAATACTGAATGAAAAGATTATCATGGCGAATGATCATGTGATGTCCATGTGCTCTACTCGCTCTCCACGGATCCTCGAAGATCACCTAAAGACAACAATAGAGCAAGGGTGAGTCCACGACTCAGAGAAACACATCCATAAACAACGAACAATAATAAATCAACAGTAATCAATAACTTCATTATCATCACAGGTACTTCCATTAATATTCTCATTCATTAATCTCATTTATGAATGCAACTCTATTCTACATGTCCACATGCACTTCTTTCACAGATATCGCAGATAGCGTGAGTGAATGCTCGCGACAACATTCACTCTCAAGCCCGCTCCTCCTCAAGGATCGGGACCTCCTCCACTCCGTGGAGTTGTGATCAATCATGATCACCTTCTCTTATGCAAAGATGCTTATGAATGCAAACATGCAACCTCCATCATAAACATCATATTCAACTTTCCATCATGCTTGTCAACAAAGATATAAACATACCAATTCATTGTCTGCAATTAAACCAAATAAAAGCACAACAATAATGGTAATAGAAGATAAAGAAAACAGTGATCGATCATTGATCGCTGTCTACCATGCACTTGCCTTTACTAGTTGCGACGCACAATTTGGCTAGCAGACGGCAACAAGTACGACGCCTCTCCTACATTAAATACACACATCTCAATACAAGCTACAGCATCATAAGAACAACAATCAATCAACATCGCTCCTACACGACCCCAAATATTCCACGTTACGCCGGTACCGAAAAGTTACCCAAAGCTGTCTTAGTACTAAAACGAACGTAACTTTTGACTCGAAAGTCCGATCACGACCAACCACCCCATTCTGGATTCTTTATAGAATTATCCACATTTTCTTAGATTACAAAGACTTCTAATTAAATCATCTAACCCCCCGTATTCAGCCCAAGAAGCCGATCTGTCCGCTTCGGAACAGCAGTCTTACTAAATTCATAACTTTTGTTTTACTCAACCAAAATGTGCGTTCTCAGATCCTACAGAATCATTGGACAATTATCTACATCTTTCATATAGATCAAAAACTCTAATTAAGCTATTTACTATTTTTAATCTACAGTCTACCAAAACAGCGCCGAAAGACGACAACCGTAAAAACAGCGGTCTTCCGAAAAACATAACTCGAAGTATACTTGTCCGATTGACATGATAAAATGTGCTATAGAAAGATATCGAAATTATCTACAATTAACTAGTAGATGAGATTTCCAAAATTCGCCATTAAGATACCCGAATAAATCGTACAACAAAACCGCGGGCTAAACAGATCTATTAATTGATATCTCCGACTACAACCAAGGTTCGCAAGAAAACAATCTAACCTCCACGCGGCAGAAGCTCGGCTCGGCCACCGGGCTTCGCTTACGCGTCACGGCGTTAGCTTCGGTGTCCACGCCGCAATAAGAAGACTCGGTGGCGCTATAAAGACTCAGTAGCGCAGCGGCAAAGAACAGATCAACTCTAAGAAGAAGAACGCAAAGAAGAAACCGATCGCCAGCAGACAAGAATACAGAGCCTCAGTGCGCAGCAGATGCGAACCATTTGGAAAAATCAGCGCAGCTCGCAGCAAGCGGCACCGCGCAAGCAACCAAGAAGGCAGAAACGGCAGAAGCTTCGCCGACGCAGCAGACGGGCGACGCAAGAACTCAAAGACACGCACAGGCTTGGCAAAGAAGAAGAAGACGCGGTTGGCGCGCGCCGCACAGGTCGGCTCTTTCGAGGCGCGTAGTGAGTGCCGCAATACTATCGTTGATTGAGCGTTGTAATGTGAGCGTGGTAGCTTGAAGCTTCCTGTCGATGTCCTCATTAACGGTAGTGCGTTGTTCATCCAATAGCGTCATGAGCTCTTCCCTCAAAACACACTCTTGCGCATCCAATCCTTCACCTGACATGGTTAGTAGGAAACAAAAGACAACACAAATGTATTATCCCTATCACTATTAGGTGGTCGGAGGGTGGAATCACACACTCTCAAGCGTCTTACCAAGCTCTTATGAGTTTCTTACCAAATTGCAGCAGGTGGTCTAATCGGAGAAGGTGGGATGTACGACCACGGCGGAGGCGAATGCGAGGATCCAATCTGAGGGCCGAAAGTATGTGGAGCTCGGATAGGCAATGTTTAGTAGCAAGGAATAGCAATAATGAAATCAGATTAGCAAAGCTGAATAAAAGTCCACAAGACTAAATCACCATTCTTGTCGCCCAATCGCTGCTCTAGGACTAGCTTAAGCAAACGGAAGGATAGGGTAGATACAAACACAATCGGATCCAAAATCACAAAGCAACTCCTTTTTTTCACTCTTTGCTTTCTTTCTTTCTTTCTTTTTTTTTTTTTTTTTGGACCGCAAAAACCCAACCTAGGGTTTTTTTTTGCGAATGTGACCTTGACTCAAAACTCTTCAAAACCCTTTTTGGGTCTATGGATATATATGGGTCACAAACTTTTTCCAGAGAGCAGGGGTAAAAAGGTAATTAAAAGATACTCTCTCTCTCTCTCTCTGAACTTTAGCTACGGGAAAAATCCGACCAGTCGATTGTTTCCGACCAGGTGGTGGGGTGTCCGAGAGCAACAAGATAATAAATAGGGTTGTCGGACACGAGTGGTCGGTCGAATCCGACCAGGCGTTCGTTTCCGACCAGGTGGAGAAACCGAATCCGAGTAGGTGGTCGTATGGGGGTGGTATCTAGATGATCGAAACCGCAAAGACTCGACGCTAGAAACTACATTACGACGACTAGACCAGCAACAAAGACACCGACGATGGACTCGAATTCAACAACGCGAAAACTGAAAACAAAATTGCGAAAGGCACAAAGTGGTTTGGACAGCGGAATAATTACGATCTAAAACTTTTTGTAGGGCAATTTTTCTGGACTCTAGGTGAGGGAACACAACTAACAAAAGGGGATAAATGAAATTACCTAACGGGCAACCTTTGCTCTGATACCACTTGATGAGTCACGGCGGCCCGATCTTCCGATAGGTTCGATTTGGTTCGTCGTGAGGACGTTGACGCTTTGAGGCTTCCGACCAACAGATCGTCACCTCGCAATTCGCTACACCCGCACGCCTGTCGTTATCGACTACGCTTGCACGCGATCGACCTTACCACGAAGGTTATGGTTCCTGCAAGCAATCGAAGCAACTCACAAGAACAAGGTAGATGCAATCTGAATTGTATTGCGGATATGGATGAAGTTTACAAGTGGGGTTCCTCAAACCGATAATCGCGTAAACCGCAATTGGAAGAATAATCTAAGAAAAACCGCCTCTAAACTATGGCGGCCATCAGATATATATAGGGGACGTGAGGAGGTCGACCTAGGTTGTGCGCCCGTGGGATGAGGCGTACACAACACGGACTCGACCTCGCCACGCTTACAAAGTCTTATTAGTTTCCAAACGGTGACGCAAACACCTTGTGTCGCGTATTTCGGTCGAAGATCTAGTCGTAGGTCCGGTCCTAGGGTGGTCTTAAGGAGTCCATGCTATCTTTGGTCATAGATTGTGTCCAGCGAGTACTGTGCTCGCCTCTCTGGTCGTAGATTGCTCCCAACGAGTCATCTGGTCGTAGGCCTTCTTGAAGTGGTCGTAGGCCCTACCGAACTGGTCGTGGACCTTCTTGAACTGGTCGTAGGCCTTCTTGAAGTGGTCGTAGACCTTCTTGAACTGGTCGTAGGCCTAGATTCCTGAGTACAAGTAAATAATCTCTATTAGGCAGCATCATAGAGTTCTCAAATAATACACTCAGCCCTAGAAACGATTTTACCTGATAGATTAAGTCACGTGCTCTAGCTCTTGTCATAGGACCTTGTAGTTCAACACCCAAATCTGGAGGGTCTTGTGTAGTATGTGTATCCGAAGGAGGGATGTCCTCATCAACTAGAGTGATTAGTTTTAAAAGAATTGAAACGAGATGTGGGTTTACCTCCTGTAGGTGCTGAACGGGGTGTGTATGATGATGTTCTTGTTGCTCTCATATCTTGTTGCACTTGCCTTTCAGCCTTGGTTGCTTGATGGACCAACTCCACCATGTTGTTGTAGGGCTGAAATTCGGTGATGCGCTTGATGGGAGGGTGCAAACCAGCAAGGAAGCGAGCCATTGTTTGTTCTTCTTGCTCAAATATATTAGCTCGAATCATGGCCATCTCCATCTCTTTATAATAGTCCTCCACCGTGAGAGTTCCTTGCTTCATTTGCTGCAATTTATCAAATAAATCACGTTTGTAATGTTTAGGAACAAACCTCGCTCTCATGTGATACTTCATCTCGTCCCACGTAGTGATGGAAGGTTCGTTGTACTCTCTCCTTTGATTTTGAACTTATTCCCACCATATGAGCGCATATTTGTCAAATTCAAGTGCAGCCATGTGTATTTTCTTTTCTTCAGAATAATTGTGCACACGGAACACCTTGTCCACCTTGAGCTCCCAAGTGAGGTAATCTTCGGGATCATGTGTACCTGAAAATGTTGGCATAGTAAATTTAAGCTTACCAAATTTCTCTTCATTAGGTCGTTCATTGCCGTAGCGGTGTCGGCGGTAGTGTCCATCATCGTAGTGGTACAAGTCGTCGTCGTCGAAGTGAGGCGGTCCCCCTCCTCGGCCACCATGCCCACGGCCCCTCCCGGGTCCTTGGGCGCCTCCCCCACCTCCTCTCCCAGGTGGAGGTGGCCGTATGGCTTGTGCCACCACACGGTCTCGTGGAGGTGGTAGATGCACACCATCTTCTTCTTGCTGCTGACGAAGTGCCCGCACAACATCAGTCACGATGCCCGTACGCAACACATTCATTTGTTGGTTGAGCTCAATGCGGAGATCCTGCATGTCCGCCTTGAGTTGGTCCCCCATTGCAGTAGTGCCCGCGACAAATTCTTGTTGCAATTGACTTCTCAATGCCTGATGTTGGAAGCGAGTCACCGGGGCATTAAGATCAACATCATGCTCCTCGCCATAGTTATCTTCTTCACCTGACATGGTTAGGTTGTGCAAAAGAAAACACCAACAGCAAAAATGTATATAGATTAGTAAAATTCACTCAATCTCTCTTTTCTCTCCCAAGTAAAGTTCTTACCCTTCCGGAGTGAATTAAGGCCAAAAGAAACTTACATTTGGTAGAAGCTACAATAGCAAAGTGATGATCAAGCGAATATAAGAGTGTTCACAGTTGCACAACAACGATTATTTGGTGGAGCTTGGTATGGATGTGTATATCCTAGCAATCTGAAATTCTTGATGTTGTAAAGCTAAGTAACAATCCAAACTAGAATATTTTGCCTAAGTGCTGATCCAAAAGGTTTAAGTGAAGTATATGAACGCACACGCAAAGATAAATTTGACTCAATGCAAACAAAGGAATGAGCTCAATAGAGGTAATCTAAAACTGAGAATTAATAGCTCGTTTTGCACCAAGTACTAGGAGAGACGCTAGCCAATTGCAAAATTATGAATATAAGGGCACAAGATTGCTCAAAGAAATTAAATACACAATCTGAAATTTTATGCACTAAGGTTATCTTTTTCCCAAGTTTCGGCCAATATCTTCTTTTCTTTCTTTCGTTCTTTTTTTTGGTTGACTTGTGGCTTGTCTTTTCTTCTTTTCTTCCTTTTTTTTTTGCCGAAACTAGGGTTTAAGCTTCCCTCACACAAGTTCAAATTTTCAGCAAGTGTAAATAATTCAATGATCAGACCCTAAGCAATTATCAAAGACTAGTCTCAAAGATGAAAGAAGAAAAAAAAAGTCAGCAAGTTTTTTTTCTCACTGTTCACAAATCGCGGTACTGTAGCAATTCACGTACTGTAGCAGCCGCGAACTATTGGATCGTTCGGTACTGTAGCAATCCCAAAACTGTAGCAATCGCGAACTAATGAATCGGCAGTGCAGATCGCTGCGCAACCGCGAATTGATGACCGGATTGGCACTGTAGCAACATGGATCATCAGTAGCGATCGCGACATCAGAGCATACGCAAAGGCAAACATCAGAGCGATCGGAAAAGAAAAATTCCCGCACGCACACACTGAGTCGCTGTAGCAAATTGGGGAAAAAATTGTGCGCACTGTAGCGTACGGTGTAGCAGATTGGTTTTTTTTTACTCGACGATTAAGCAACGCAAAAGAACACTAAGATCAGCACTAAACAAAAATTCTAATGGATTAAAACCTAACTAAACTCACAGGAAATAACAGATGCAAAAACTAGGGTTTGGAAATTTTGTGTAGCAATTTTCGGTGTATGGACTCTAGGTATTGAGAACAGCAAATAAAATCAATCTACTCTAGGGATAAGTAATCCTACCGAGTCAACCGCGCCTCGATACGGATGATACGGGTCGCCTGATCTTCTCGACGTAGGATCAAGATACTCACGTGTAGCCTCTCGAATCGTAGTGCTCCTCCGTTGTCAATGCAAGAACGAACACTCTTTAATTCGCAAGAACACACGCGCCAGACTTCACGACCACCAAGCGAAGCCCTATCGCGCTCCCAATTCCCAGAGGAAAGGTTGAACGATCTCAATTAATAAGAACTCTCAATTTCCCTATTGATGCATCGCCATCAAGAAGAAGAAAAAATCTGCTGTGTTTCATCTCAAAAATATCGCCCTTTCACATGACGGCAAGATCCTATTCTTAAATAACCGACCAAGCCGTCTCACCAAAAGGAAAACCAAAACCTAATTGATTGGTTACATGGCCGACGCCAAGATTTGTTCGCCCAAGATGGCATGATTGCATCAAGAGATAGCATTGTATGCACTTATTCAGCCCAAAACGCCACGTATGCATCAAGAGATAGCTTTGTATTTCAATGTGCAGCAATCCGAGCACTTAATGCTGCACTATTTCCTTTTCCATGCATGTTGTTCTGATTGCATGCAACATGGTCACGCAGCACACATGAATCACATCCTTTCTTTATCTCAAGCTTTAGCATGTTGGCTGCCGAAGTTTGTAGTACGTGGGCTGCACCATTGATTAGCATGTTGGCTGCTGAAGCATGTAGTATGTGGGTTGCACCATTGACCGTGACTTGACTTGGTTTGACCGTGGCTTGACATGGCTTGTTGGAATTCTCCCGCCTCATGTTCTTCAAATCTAAGAATGCACAAGACATTGGCATGAGGTAGTATATTATTCTCATCAATAGAAAGAAATGCATTAAGAAACAAATTCACCTGTTGTTGTAGTAGTTTAGTTCTTGCTCGAGTCATTGGACCTTTTGGTGCTTCATAAACATCCTCATGCACACTTGGAGTGGAAGATGTAGTAGTAGTAGGGATGTCCTCATCAACGAGGCTTCGAACTACAAGATGGATCTTGAACTAGCATTTACGGGGTACCAGGACACTAAGGGTGCTCTCAGTGCTCCAGAAGAAGCAGCGCATTGAGCTCTCCACAATGGCTTGCAGTGAGGTGCTATGGCGAGCTACACTATGGCCAACTAGGTGGTTCATTGACTAGCCTACCAGGTTTGTAAGATGAAGACGCCTACTGGAACGGAAGGCCTCAGCTGTAAACCAAACGAGGAAGGAGATTGAGTGTGGTGGCGAGGTTGCGTGCTTTAGGCTAGCGATAGGGACAAAGAGGCATTCCAGTGTCTCTGGTGTCTGGCAAGGAAGAAGAGTGCGCACATTAGAGAGAGGGGTTGAGGTGACCAAGATGCGCGAGACAACAATGGAGGAAGCTTACCAGTAAAGGCGAAAGGATGTGGCGATGTCTCGGTTGTGCTCCAGCTAGCCCCGCGGACGGCGATGACTTTCCTTCCTTTCTAAGATGAAACAAGCATAGAAGAGGCGAGCATGTGGAAGAGGAAGTCAAGGTAGTTATAGCACGCAAGAAGATGAGGATGAGGCCCACCCAAACGATGGGAATCAATGGGTGAAGTTGGTGGCCTGAGATGGGGACTAAAGCTTGCACGACGGATTTCTTCTCCACCCGAGGCGAAGGAGGGAAAGATGGGGGAAAATGCAGAGGAGAGGCTGGCGAAAGTTTTGACACGCTCGACCTGGCCTTAAATAGGAAGGAGAGGGAGATAAGGGATACGGAGGTCGGCGTGGCTCAGGCACGACTCAGTAACTGAGTGGAGCGGCGGCAACATAGTTCTAGCGTGGATGGGATGAGGTTGGAGCAGTGCAAGGCTCAAGGATGGCTGCTACAGGAATTCGGGTGCTTCTCTCACACATGGGTGTGACGCTGAGAGAGGGTGAGCAGGCTAAGGGATCAAGACTGTTTCTCTTCCCTCGTGCGCTTGACAGGTGGCATCCATTGGTCTGCGAGAGTAAGCAGCGCGTGAGAGAGAGGGTGAGTGGGTGGGCTGCGGCTGTTGGGCTCGATATTCTCGGCTTGGGCCGCGAGGGAGGGGGCAAAGGAGCCGGGTGACAGCGCATTGGACCAGGTGCGCTCGGGGGCAGCCTGTAGATAAAGAGGACAACTGGGCCGGTGAGAGAGATGCGGCCCGAGAGAGAGTAGAAAAGAATTGATTTAAATATTTTAGTTTTGATTTCAAAGATTGAATTTGAATTTGAAATTCACTTCCTAGAGGCAATCATAGAGATGATTGTATCACATCTATATTTATGAATTATAGAATAAATGATGTTATGTTCCTTGAATGAATTATCATTTATAAAGATTAACAAGTATATATGACTTGCTGGTGAAGCTCTTTAAGTTATATGATGTCATTATAAATGTATCACTGATCGGGGTACTAGTGACTTATCGACTAACTGGTCGGCGCACTAGCCGTAAGGAGTTACTGTAACATCCCAAATACGAGTTTGTATTTCAAATGTACAAAAATGAGAAGAATTTAAAACTTTTGATGCATCATGTTGTCATTTGAATTATCTGGATTTTCATTCATTGGTTTTGTTGAATTTTGAAAAACTAAATCTTCAATTCACTTAACACATAGTCCTTTAAAACTTTTGAATCAAAAACTTGTGATCATCCTCTGGAATTGTTTTTCCTAGGTTCGGGAACATCTTAGTGACTCCTCTAAAAAATGTAATAATTTTTAGAATTTAGATGTTATTTAAAAATGGCTAGTCAAACCGGTTAGTCCTTGGTCAAACACCTAAACTAGAGATGTAAAATATTTCAACATAAAAAATTATTTCTCTAAAAACTTTGAAAGAATTACACAAGGGTCTACACCTTGTCAGAAGCCTCCCATAAAATTTTAGAATTTTTGGGGCTTTAAAACCCTGTCTAAAAATTCACAATCCTCTCAGCCTCTTGAAATCAACTCAGTCAATCCAATCGAGTTGACTTGACTCGATTTCGACCACCCGCTCGGTTTCGACCTGCCCACTCGGTTTTGACCACCCACTCTGTTTCGACCAGCCCACTCGGTTTTGATCACCCACTCGGTTTCAACCAGAACCACTCGGTTTCGACTAGACCCTCCGACCTGATCCGACCGCACCAACTAACCGGACCTGAGTCTGACTCTGACCGAAACCCAACTGACCTGACTTGGTTCAATCGCGCTGCATCGCCGAGCCAGGCTCCGACCGAGCCGCTTCGTTGCTATCGCTGACGGACGGGCCCCACCTGTCGGAACCGCCTTCTTCCTGTTGCACCGCTCGGTCGAGCACGCTGGCTTCGCTCATGCATGCCACGACGCCCTCGATCGCCACCTCCTGCTTCTTTGACCAACTACGAGGCATCGTCTGGACTTCACGAAACTCCCAGGCCAGCTCACTTCTTTCACTCTCGCTTTCTTTCGCTCTCGCCGCTCCCTCTTTCGTCTCGACCGAGGAAGAAGACAAGCAGAGTGTTGCTGCCTCGGTGCCGCCCTCGCGTCCACAACTCCACCGCTGGACTCCACTCTTCACGCCGCGCTCATTTTGCCCAGTCCGCGATCTTGCCATCCATTGAATCGCTGGGAATGCTGTCTTTGTCTTCACCTCCGGTGGCCACGACCCCATATCTCCGGGCGATTCAGTGAGTCATTTTCCTCGCCGTCTTATCCTTTGGAATCGCAGCAACTCGTCGAACTCGTGGCCGAGATTAATTGGATTTTGTTGCATCACCGAGGGAGTGCGACTTCGTCTTCTTCAGCAATGGTGAAGCGTTGCCACCTCGATTCTGGCTGCCACAGACCTCTTTCGGCATCATCATCGGGTGTGTTGTTTTCCTGGAGACGAGGCGATGCCTACGCACACCTTCCCTAGCCTTCTGGAAGCCAGTAGCATCTTCTCCTCGGGAGCCGTCCTTTCGTCTCTGCTTCCAGTCGTCGCAAGCTCGCTGCCGGCCACCTTTGGACTCCGCGTCGCCAATTGTGAGTTTGCGAGGATCTTTTGCACCCACTGGAGCCAACCCTGAGCCCTAGAGCGTCACTCCCTCGCTGGATCACTTTCCTCGCCACGCGTGCTCACGCACAGGACCTCCGACGAGTCGCCGGTAGGGTTAAGAGCCATCAAGTCTTTAATCATCTTCTTAATGTATCATTGACATGTGGACCCCATCGAGGATAAACACGATTAGAAGTTTAAATATCTATGGTTAAACTCTCTGAGCCACTAACATGTGGGTCCCGCGTAGCCAGTTGACGAGGTCTGTGTTGACTAGGTCAGCCTGACTTCGGGTCCCACTGATCATACACTGTGGCTAGCTGAGCACGAGTATAAAAATTATTTATTACTTTTAGAAATTTCGAAATGAATTACATGTACTAAAAATGGTTTAAAGTTCAAAAATTCATAAGTAATTCATCTTAACTCCAAATAGAGTAAAACCAATTTTGTTGGTTTTAATTTTTAAAGCACTTTTAAATGGAACTGGTTTTTAAAATTGTTCCTGTTACCGAAAATTTTGATTATTGATTTAATTGTGCACTTATGTCTTTAACTTTGTAAAACTCTTAGAAAATCCATTTTAACTCCTTTTGAACTAAAATTTTCACTTAAATTCTTCTAAAATCATATTATACCTCACTAGTAAATTTCATGCCGGCAAACCTAAGGAAGTGTGCTAAATAGCTTGGCAAAAGGAGCGGTCTGACAGGTGGGTAAAGTTGTGGACCTCTGCAGGGTATAATCTATTGTAATAGCCACATTCGTGGTTATGGACATGCTTGGTTATTTTCCGCAAGAATTAGACTCTACATTTTGATAAAACTTGAAATCAGGTGGTACGAATAGGCAATTCGTGCTATTGTTATCGTGGCTATGGTTAGTAACCTCTAGGATGTTATTTATATTTATAATTGTTGCCTCGCAGTTATTTAACAAAAAAAAAACAGATTTGGTCAATCTCCTTACAATCTATAACACTATTGCAAAGAAACTGGCTTTATGTTGAAAACTGCTTAAGTGTAACAATCTTCCTTTGATACTTGAATGCATATAGCTATGTATATGTTTGTTATTTGTAAGTCTTGTGAGTATGATTTTGTACTCAATTGCATTGTGTACTTGCTACAGAGGAGGTTGATCCCCAAGGGGTAACTATCGTGAGATTGACTTCGACTATGACGACTAGCTTGGTGGGTTTTCGGTCGGTTGCCTTGTGGGTAAGGGCAACCGGTTGGCTTTTGTTTATCACCATATTATGGCTTTTGCTTTTGCTGCAACTTTAGTTATTTATCTTGTCATTTGGCCGGTCGACCCTATTTGTGTAATTTGAACTTCGAATATCTTTTGTGTTGTAAATTATGAAGACCTGGTATTGTAATAACTTATGTATAGAATTGATTCTTTAAATTTTGTAAAGGTGTATGTGTACTGCTCCTAGGAGGTACACAATACATCGAGAGCGGGATATTTGATTTGTAATGCTGCAACCAATCTGATGGTTAAATATTACAAGTTAAATACCCCGGGTTCTCACAGTTACAAACTGGCCGTGACTAAATATGAATTGATCGTGTGGAGATACGAGCTAGTCGTGAGTGATAAGGATCTGGCCGCATATCATATGTGTGAGGTTCATCCGATATAATATTTATGTGTATTTGAAAATTGTTATGTCCTGCTAGGAATAGCTAACGACTTGTGGTTGGAAAGGAGTTTTTGAGTCACAGACGATTACATACGAACCTATAGGGTTACACTTCATGGGTTGAAACAAACGAGTTTGGATAGGATCCGTTATGGGATCTTTATAAGGAGATGCATGGGGTTGTTATGACGTAAGAGTTCACTACTACAGAAAAGTTCATCATAGACGGTTCGTAACAGTCATCACATACGGTTTTTGAACCATCTGAAATTTTATGTCTGTGATAACAGGCGGTTATCACAGACGGTTTCAAACAAGAACCGTCTATGATTTTGTGGTATCACAGACGGTTCCAAACAAGAACTGTCTGTGATATGATAGTATCACAGACGGTTCTTGTTTGGAACCGTCTGTGATTCTTTAGTATCACAGACGGTTCCAACCAATAACCGTCTGTGATACTATCATATCACAGACGGTTCTTGGTTGGAACCGTATTGGATAAGTCTTTAGACCTAATTAATTTTTATCGTATTTTCAGCTAGCCTCAGGAATTGCTAACTATGCCCTCTAAAAACTAACAAGCAGAAACATATCACAGATAATTGTTGACAACTCAAAGTGATCATTTAACTCAAAATCAATTACAAAAGAATGTTTCAAGTACTGACGCTAGAGTTACAAATTGAATTACAACCAGCCAAAGTGAATTACAATATTGAATCAATTGTTTCGAGGTCGTTCATCGGTGTCGACGGCGTGAAACTCTCCGGTGGTGTTAACTATGTCTGCCTTGATGAAGCCACAGAGCTCCCCTCAAACGTGCGTGACCTGGTCCATCTCGAGTGCATTTAACTCTATGTTCAAGCCCTGTCGCTAGCAGGAGTAAAGTAGTAAGCATATATATTTAAATTTATAATTAGGAGATAATTATTACGAGATTGACAAACCCGGGATCGTAAGGCCCTAGAAGCAATCAATAGCTGCATATGATGGCATACGTAGAATGCGCATAGGAGATCTCGTTTTTGCTGGCGGCACTGCAAAAATAGAATTACATATATTTGTACAGTCAGTTCGAGATGTAATATTATGGAGTATGATATATGATTATTGTGTTGTAGAGCTTACCGGAAATCGCATCCTGTGAGTCAGTGTGGCGCTCGTTCCCTTGTATAAACCTCCCTCGGCAACATAGCCGATGAACGCCCTATATGATTCAAAAAAAGTTATCCTCGTCCATTTCAAACGAAGGAAGACTACAATAGAGTTATGTGCGGAGGAAATGAACATACCTGTCGAGTATTCCTTTAAGAAGGGTGAAGTCGTGATTTTTGTTGAGCAGAGAATCAAGGTACAATACCATGTTCCTCTTTGGCACAAGAATCAGAAGAATCCAATAGAACCTACTCATGTATGTCGCTATATAGTCATAAACCTATGTTGAAACGAAATTTGCATAGCAAATATTGAAGCACTTACTTCTGGTTGTAGGGCACCATTATGTAGTCCTTGTCGTCCAGAGCAAGCAATCCCATTTTTATGTAATTCTCGACGTAGAATGCGTCTTGGTTGATTGTTTGCTCAGAGACCACGTGTGGGTCGAGGAAACCCACCGGTTCTTTTATTCGATGGGAACATTTCATAATGTATCTGTACATAAGCAATGAGTTATGATATTTATCGGTATCATGTGAGTGTAGAAATTGATTGTACACACTTACAATGTCCAGCATCGTAGAAGTGAGGCGTCGAGGGCAGTTAGGTTGTATAGGTCAAATAAGTCTTCGAAGCCCACGACAAGTGGCTGTGCTCGTGGAGAAAATGCTCCCTCCTGTATCTGACGGTGATTCCAGTATGGCCCCCCTCCTCTCGGGTCTTGCGCAAGTACCAATCATGCAAAGCTTAACAAGCTACTCCTGAGCTCTTTATTTCTGCACCGGAGACCAACGGACTTCCGAGGGAGTATTTCACGGGTTTGGGTGGTGCCTTAATGTTCTTCGATTTCGATTTCTCCTTAACGAGGCGGCTGAGGGACGTCTTCCCGTGAGACGCCTCAGGGACCGATATGGTGACACGCTTTTCTTGTCCCTTCGCCGTCTTCTCGACGGGAAGCGATGTGGCGGCCTTCTGAAGCTTTGGTTGAGTCGGACTCATCGAGGGTCCTATTGGAGAGGCAGGGTCCTGTCGATATCGCGTCACTGAAGGGTCCAGTGTGATGTCCTTCTTGGGCCACTGGATAAAAGTGTGCGTGGCATCCCCTAGTGTTCTGATTTCTTCGTTCAGGGAATCTCCGGTGGATGGCCATGAAATTGTCATGTACCACGCCCACCGCACTCGGCGTAACCTCGCGCCACCGGGCACCGTCGTCGCATCGCCTCTTCCTGGTATGGATACACCATACCCCACCCAGCCTCAATAGGAATCGACCCAACCATCCTCACTTGGAGCTTGCAGGGCGTCGGCTCCTACAAAACGGTACACAATTAGCTAAGGCGTCCTATAGGTCTATCTTTGGAGCATTCCAGAGATGTACATTACCTCGATGTCGTCGATCGGTAATTGCACGTCGTCATATCCAGAATTATGTGTGGACGCGACACTACTCCGACGTCGAGGAGGACTTGCTCCCAAATTAACAGGGGCGGCTTGCGCCTGCATGAGTTGATTTACTTGGTTCTGCAAGTTTGTTATTTGTTCTTGAAATTTTCCAATAATCATATGTTCCAACCGAGCATCGTACTGGTCCTTGGATCTCTTCCTACTCCTATACGTGTCGGAGTTGTGTGGGAATCCATCCCTCCAAGGTACATAAACCCCATCGCGTGCGACCCGGGTGCTCCTTGTTTCCCAGGGCCGTAGACAGTACATCATTCTCCCTGTCTACTTCGAAGGAACCTTGGGAAGATGCGGAAGTCAATGCTTCCTGCAAGAGGACATCATGTTATTGTAGACACCATGAAGTTATGGACTTATTAACAATTAAGTGGTTCGAGAAATTTACCAAGCGTTGAGACACTACCTCGTATAAAAAACCGTCTGTGATGAGGTGTCTAGTATAGCATGTTTTGTAGTAGTGGTTGCTCCACCGAAACCCTAGCCGCCATCTTCCCGAAGGCTCTGACTGTGTGTTCTAGTGCTAGCACACCAGCGTACATTGTTCCATCCCTGGACGTGTGGATACTGTAGAGGCGCTACTGCGATTGCCGCTACACTGACAGAGGATGATCCGCTTCTATGAACATTGTTGGTCCAACAATGGTTTGCTCTCCTATCTTTGACCATAGGAGAGATGTCCTACATTTCCTGTCGTAGAGGGCCTTGAATGGGGACATTTGTAGACTGGCCTGGTAGTTATTGCTGTAGGAGAATTCTACATAGGGTAGACTCTTCTCCCAATTAGTGCTGAAAGTGAGCGCACAAGTGCGGAGTATGTCCTCTTGAATCTGGTTAGTTCATTCTGTTTGCTCATCTGTTTGAGGGTGATATGTGATGCTGAAAGCTAGGTAAGTTCCTAAGGATAGATGAAGACCTCCCAAGAATCGCGAAGTGAAATGGGTTCTGCAATCTGAGACAATTCGTCTAGGAACTCCATGTAGGCAAACTATGTGGAGCATGTACAATTCTAACAATTTGATTCATGTATACATGGTCTTGACCGGAATAAAGTGGTTTACTTTGGTCAATCTATCCACAATAACCCACATGGAATCATCATATTGTTGGAAATATGCCCTAGAGGCAATCATAGAGATGATGATATTTCATTATGTTCATGATTTTGATAATATGTTATCGTGTTCCTTGAATGAATCATCAGTTATAGATCAATAAGTATGTGACTTGTTGGCGGAACTCTTTAACTTATATGATGTCATTCTAAATATATCCCTGGTTGGAAGTCACTGGTCGGAACACCAGTGACTCTACGACAAGCACATGTATTGATTGATGACCATGTTTCACCGGTCATGGATATGGGGATATCGAATCAATAATGTGAGCACAAGTTAGAGAACATGGGGTTGGATAGACCCATCATTGAGACACGATTGACGTGACGATCACCGAAGTCGGAGGAGAAGTCGCGCGGCGAGTACGACCACTCGGAAGAGCAGACGCGCGGTGAGTACGACTACGACTGTATCAACTCGCTACAACGACTCTACTTCCGCTACGAGTCGGCGCGTCTAGCGGTAATCTCGTGATCTATTACTAGCGGAGGTTCCTTGGTTGCGCGGTAAATTTTTGTTTGTGCTATCGTAGTGATGCGGGGTGCCCGATCTTCTCGACGTAGAATCTCTTGATAACTTGTGTACCCTGACGAACCACCAGCTGATCCCCCGCGCCAATGCACGGACTTGCAACTCTATGGAAAATTCGCCCAAACACACACTTGATTGGATCCTCGCTGACCACAAGCGAAGATCGTCGAACCTCAATTCCCAATGGAAAAGCAAGAACGACCCTTGTTCTCAATGCCCAATTCCCTCTGTTTTGGCTATAAGCACAACAGGAGAATCAAGCAAAAGCTTTGAAAATATATTAAACGTGGTCTCAGGTTACAATGGGGGTCTACCCCTCTATATATAGTACTCCTACTCCTCCTCATGGCTGGCCAAGAGGCCCTACTCCTATTCTAATTCGGTTTTGGAGTCCTACTCCAATTCCGATACATTCCAAAACAGAAAAGGAAACTCTGATTTTACAACCGTCATATTGTTTCGGTCATATCTTTTGATACAGAACGAATTTCGGAGTGAGGGAGGATCCGTTGGATCGGGCTTGAAGTTAGCTTTCCAACAAGCCCAAAAACACTCAAATCCGACTTCGTATGAGAAAGTTATGGTCTTTTACTCGGACTATCCTGCTGATTCCGAATCCGAATTTGAGGCTGATTCCGAATCCGAATTGAATTATGAGTTGATTCCGAATTTGAATTTGGTTGGGCTTGTGGAAGTTTCGAATTTGACTTGGATTCTTGGGCTTCTCTCCCCTTGCTTGTCTCCCACGAGCTTCTCCTCCATTGTGACGGCCTTTCTTTAAGAACAGCCTCATATCCTTCATCTCCGTTCATTATTGAATCTTCCAATCTGAGGATAAGCAAAAATACTAGTTTTAGGTAGTATGAATTTCTCAACTAATTTAAAAGGAAATTCAAAGTGAATGATTCACCTGTTGGATAAGCTTCTCTCGTTTTCAACTCTCTTAGCAAGCTCATGTTGTTCTGAGGTATTTAATGAATTGAAAATATTATATGAAACAACATAGCTAAGGATGTCCGCATCATCCTCCCTTTCTTCAAAAAAAGCCGTCCTCGGCTTTTGATAGCCTGAAAATGTGCTAGACGAAGAAAACAATGTATATGCATGGTATATGTATTTATCATCCAAACAAGTTCCGTGTAGCGCATGATGATTTGCGAACATGTATTAAACAAAGAGAACAACGATATACGTGATATATGTATGAATCAATTGTTGTGTTATTCGCGTTGTTTTGTACAATCGATAGCTCTAATCACATTTCAAATTGCACAACCGACTCATATGATAAAATTTCACCTTCCCAATACCAAAGTCAAGTAAAGTGGGTGAAAACCAATTGATACCATTCCATAATTCAATCAAGCGCTTACTATGATTAGTTATACATTCAAGAGATAAACAAGTTGGCATCATGTTGCATTCTAAACAATAGACACTTGTATTTAAACCCATCTTAAAGATATCATGACATTGCTTAATAGATGGTTTGCAAAACATGTGATGGTAAATCAACAAGATTATCATAGGTAATGTATATTTGATAAACTTGAAACATGTTGTCTACACCAACATCACCAATCAAATTGAATTTATATGTGTGTATGTAGCTATTTACTAGTGATCTTAAGTGTGAAATTTCAAGAACCTTCTTAATCACACTAGATACATGTTTAGGACTATCGATTATGATATAACACAAAGAATTATTAATGTGTATTCTACTAAAACTTCTTTTGAGTAATCAATTTCACATTATGCAAATTAAGCATATCAAATTTAGAACGTGGAATCATCAAATGAATAATGGAGTTCTCGCTTTACGCACCTTGTTTTCATAAACGACCAATTCAAGACAAATAGTGTTACCTTGATCTTCAGGTATTCCCTCTCCATCCATGGTTAGCTCTTTATCTTTCTCTTCCAATGGTGAGGGCTCTTGAATCTCCAACTCCTTATTTGCTTGGTCCACCTGCAGAATGTGGGATACAACACTAGAAATAGAGGGTAAGTTGTTAGGTTCAAAAATAATCTTACTTGTCCTATCATCTATCTCTCTCTTATCTTTTGGTGTATCTCTCACACTCTCAATTGGGATGCTCTCGATCTCGCGATGGTGGAATCACACACTCACTCTTTTATCACTCTCACTCAATTTGGCTATGTGGCTCTCATTCTCACATGGGTTTTGATACATCTCATCCTTGTAAGACCGTGGGCGGCAAGGGCACAACTACCACCAACCACGACCTCCTCACGTGTTGCGGGTTGTGACGGGCAAAGACTACTCATCACCTCAATCGAAGAAAAATTCTCATGCTCGATCTTCTTCTCAAGTGACACACCGGTGGATGACTTAGAACTAAAGAGCCAGCAGATTTAATTCATGTGCTTGAATGTGTTTAAGTCTCTTTTTCGCCTTCATAGCAAATTTCACAAGATCTTGCGGACTACGAAAATATTCATCTTGAAGTGCAAAGAACGATCCGATAATTCAAGCTCGCTTTGAAATATGCCTTTTCTTGATATGCAATAGTGATATTGGCACGGCGCATTGCATGGTTTAACTCAATATAGTAATCTTTGACAACTTTGCATCCTTGTTTAATGCTCTCCACGTGTCGTAGTAGTTCCCGCCATAATAGGATGGAACAAATTCTCTTCTCATGATGCTTTTAAATGCACCCAAGATGTAATGAATCGCTTTCCACCTAGTTGTTTCCACCAACTAAAGGCATAGTCCGTAAAAACAAAGTGGCCACTCACTTCCTTGGCTTCGATTCGAACTTATGGGATTCAAGCTCGAACTCCATGTCTTGTACCCACTCAAGATACTCCTCTGGATCATTACTACCATAGAAGGGAAGATACGTATACTCAACATCTGCCATTGTTAGCAGCAAAGCAAAGAATATGTATGTAGGTGTATGTGTATATGTAGAGGTCACTCAACTCACAATCCTAACAAGGTGAAGTTTCTTTACAGTTCCGAAAGGAATTAAGATCAACAATACTTACACTTCAGCGTGCAGAACCACAAGGTGATGTGTGAGCGAATTTCAAGAGCAAGTCAAAGCACGACAACGGGTGTTTTGTGGAGTTTGGTATGGATACCTACTTAATTTGAAAATTCTAGGTATTGTAAGGCTAAGTAAATATCCAAACTAGAATTCAATGCCTAGTTGCCGATCACAAAGATATAAGTGAAAATCAAAACAACTCACACGCAAAGATATTGGAACTTTAGTGCAATCAAGGAATGAGCTATGTAAGATATAAGTGAAGAACAAAATAGCTCGTATTGCACAAGTTATAGAAAGACGCTAGCTAGTTGCAAATAATGAAACTAGGGCATAAGATTGCAAAAAATATTGATATTCTAACAATTGAACCAAGAATGAGTGGGGATTTTCGCTCAAGTTTATGGTTCGGCTATGCGCTTCCTTTTTCCTTTTGTCTTTTGTCTTTTCTTTTTTCTCTTCTTTCTTTTTTTTTTCTCTTTTTCCTTCCTTTTCTTGAACTATTGCCAAAATTCTTGTTCTACCAAAAATGAGCAAAAGTTCTTTCCCACCTTTGATCTTTGAACAATTGCAAGAACACAAGTATTAATATGCAGCCCTAAGCAACGATTTAGCTAGTCTTCAATAGGTTCAAAGTATTCGCAAAGGATTGAAAGGTTCACAAAGGATAAATTGGTTACTCACTTTTTTTTTGGTGTTTTTTTTTTATAGACACGACTAAAAAAAACTAGGCTCAAATAAAAAGCAACGCAAAAGAATTCAAGATCAGCAAACTAAACTTGATTCTAATGGACAAAAACTTAACAAAACTCACTAGAATAACAAATTAAATACTACTACTGAATTTTTTTGTATGGCTTTTTCGTGTATGGGAAAAAAGATAATCGGATAAAGATCCTACCGAGTCAACTGAGCTCGATACCACCGATGCGGGTGCCCGATCTTCTCGACGAGAATCTCTTGATAACTTGTGTACTCGACGAACCACTACCGATCCCCCGCCAATGCACGGACTTGCAACTCTATGGAAAATTCGCCAAACACACACTTGATTGGATCCTCGCGACCACAAGCGAAGATCGTCGAACCTCAATTCCCAAATGAAAAGCAAGAACGACCCCTTGTTCTCAATGCCCAATTCCCTCTGTTTTGGCTATAAGCACAACAGGAGAATCAAGCAAAAGCTTTGAAAATATATTAAACGTGGTCTCAGGTTACAATGGGGGTCTACCCCTCTATATATAGTACTCCTACTCCTCCTCATGGCTGGCCAAGAGGCCCTACTCCTATTCTAATTCGGTTTTGGAGTCCTACTCCAATTCCGATACATTCCAAAACAGAAAAGGAAACTCTGATTTTACAACCGTCATATTGTTTCGGTCATATCTTTTGATACAGAACGAATTTCGGAGTGAGGGAGGATCCGTTGGATCGGGCTTGAAGTTAGCTTTCCAACAAGCCCAAAAACACTCAAATCCGACTTCGTATGAGAAAGTTATGGTCTTTTTACTCCGGACTGTCCTGCTGATTCCGAATCCGAATTTGAGGCTGATTCCGAATCCGAATTGAATTATGAGTTGATTCCGAATTTGAATTTGGTTGGGCTTGTGGAAGTTTCGAATTTGACTTGGATTCTTGGGCTTCTCTCCCCTTGCTTGTCTCCCACGAGCTTCTCCTCCATTGTGACGGCCTTTCTTTAAGAACAGCCTCATATCCTTCATCTCCGTTCATTATTGAATCTTCCAATCTGAGGATAAGCAAAAATACTAGTTTTAGGTAGTATGAATTTCTCAACTAATTTAAAAGGAAATTCAGTGAACAGATTCACCTGTTGGATAAGCTTCTCTCGTTTTTCAACTCTCTTAGCAAGCTCATGTTGTTCTGAGGTATTTAATGAATTGAAAATATTATATGAAACAACATAGCTAAGGATGTCCGCATCACGTAGCCTTGCCCGTAACCTTTCAGTGGTATCAGAGCCATATCGTCTAGTTTTAGTTTCATATTGGTCACATATTGTGATATGTGGAAGTTATAGATGTGATCTATCTCTGTTTCTGCTGGTCGATTTGATTGTCCATGCGCATTAGTGGTAAGATGGGTTTTTATTCGTTATTTCGTGATCGTACTTTCATGGTCGTATCATGACTTGCCTCTACCGGTCAGTTTCCACCATCAGGGCAGACCGTGATCGTAAATCCATCGTAAATCCATGGTCGAATCGGAGTTGCGATCGAAAGGTATCGGATGTTTTATTGCGCTTGTTCACGATCACATTGCATGATACTCCTACCGGTTGGAATTTCGCCATCGGAGTATGCCGCAGTGTGTGGTCGTATCAAGGCAATGATCAGATCAGTTCGGAATAGGGTAAATATGATTAATCTGATGATTTCCAAGGCTCGGTTACGTGAATGAGATTTATGTTCTGGAAAATTTTTCGAGCATGCTGCCTTCGACCAGCGAGGGGCGCTGCCCCTTCGAACCCCGTCCGCTAACCGGCTAGTGGGACCGCCGTGCTGGGTAATCGTACCGCGCATTAGAGGTGGCTTTTGCTATTTCACACCATCCGTTAGAATACGATTCTATGCATAACTCGTTGCAGGGATTGATGTGAATAGTATGACCCATGATGTATGAGATGCATGCATGTGTAATGTTCATGACCTGCGTGTCATGTTTATTGCAGCCCAAGGCTGTCTATATTTGTATAACGGCCTGCGTGTCGACTTGTGTTGCTTATTCACTCCTTGTAATTTTATCACTAGTGCTGTTAGGAGTAAAGCTTAGTGGGAGTACTTGGCGATGCCACTTGGAGACATGACGAATAGGATGCTTGGCGATGGAGATCATCATGAGGAAGGGTCATACTATATCACAATGCAATTTGATTGTCTGTGAATGCCCTTATATTCCTATTTTTTATTTCTATACATGTTATTTAATTACTTGAAATGCTTTTAACATGGTAGAAGTAAAATTCCCTCAGATAATATCAAGTTAAATTGATGCTCTTCCAATTAGCTACACCATCCATAATCATATATTTTAATGGTAGGTCTTGCTAAAGTAGAGTGCCATTAATATTCCTTAACTAGATGGGTTTGTGTCGGACACTTACACGCAAGCATTGGTTTAACTTGACAAGGTCATCATAACGGTGATGGACCTTGGGGCATAGGGTTGGGTGCCGGAGCATAGAGATGCTGCCCAACAACAAGAGTCATATAGAGATATGATTAGCAAAGGGTTGCTTACCAAATTCACTAATCTTCTAGCAGTGATGCCAAAGCTCACTAGTAGATTAACTGATTGTGGGTTTTGAATCACTAAATAAGAGGGATATGGTATTCAGTGGGAGTATCTTCATTAAATTGTTTAATAGAAGTTACTTTTCTTGATCATATGTCTTAGTTTTTCATATTTCATGTTGTAGATCATGGCACCATCTGATGTACCTACATCCAATTTTGCTTTATGTTCGGTACTCGATAAGGAAAAACTAAATAGAATAAATTTTACGGATTGGTCCCACAACCTAAGAATTGTTCTTAGGCAAGATAAAAAGGAACATATTCTAGAGGAACCAATTCCTGATGTGCCTGCTGAGAATGCTACTGCTGCTCTTAAAACCGCCTATAAAAAGGCATGTGATGAGTCCCTTGATGTTAGCTGTCTCATGCTTGCTGCTATGAACTCAGACCTTCAGAAGTAGTTTGAGAATATAGAGGCCTACGATATGATCGTGGTGCTCAAAGGCATGTTGGAGACACAAGCAAGAACTGAGAGATATGAGACCTCAAAGAAATTGTTTGGTAGTAAGCTAACTGAGTGCAGTCCGGTGAGCCCACATGTAATCAAGATGGTTGGTTACACACAGAGTTTGGAAAAACTTGGTTTTCCACTTAGCCAAGAGTTGTCTACAGATTTGATTCTTACTTCGCTTCCTGCTAGCTATGGGCAGTTCATTCTGAACTTCCATATGAATGACTTAGACAAGAATCTCACCGAACTACACATGATGCTTAAGACTGCAGAGGACAGCATTAAGAAAAGCAACAGTCATGTGATGATTGTGCAAAAGAGTACAAGCTTCAAGAAGAAGGCTAAGATGTAATATTCTGAAAATAAATAATAATAATAATAATAATAATGCCTTAAGGACTTGTGCGTAATTAAGCAAAAGAAGTTTGTTTTGAAGTTTTTACGGAGGGATTAGACTGTGCGAGGTATAAATAGATCGTGGAAATTCTAGAAAACCCTAGCAGTTTTTTTTCCTCACCCTAGCCGCCGCCCGCGTCCTATCTTGTCGCCTGTTTCCAGATCGCCAGCCGTTCTCGCTGTCATTTTTTCTGTTCTCTTTCTCTCGGCACATGGAGGCTAACACCGGTAGCTGTCGTTCGGCCGACGCGTGATCGCCTGCACGTGCTCTGCCTTCCGGCGCTAGTGCCCCTGCCTGCTTGCGCTTTGGCTGCTCGGTGCCTGTCGGCTACCCGCACATGTGGAGATTCGATCGCCTGCCCGCGTGCACGAAGACCCGACTGCCACACCACGTTCGTGTTGCCTTTGCCGCATATTGCAGGGCTGCATGCATGCGGTTGTGAGCCACCTACAGCTTCCCGAGTAAGTATAATCAACTAGTTAACATTGCATGCTCGGCGGTTAGTTGGCTTGCTATATGCTGCTACATCTTGGACGTGGAATCATGAAGCTTGGATTAATACAGGAGAGAGAATAAAGCAAAAGGGATTAATTGCTAGAAAAAAAGAGAGGAAAAGATTAGGAGAAAAAAAAACAGAGATCCGAATTCGAGTGGGTGACGATTTTTAATTTTGTGTTCTCTCTGTTTTCCAGGTTAATTAGAGATTATAATCGAGATTAATTAGAGAGGGTTCTATAATTTTTAGTCAAAGTGCCGACTAATATATCTGTTTAGCCTGTTGTTCTGTTGAACGATTTATTCGGGTACCTTAATGACGGATTTTGAAAATATCATCTACTAGTTAATTGTAGATAATTTCGATATCTTTCCATAACATATTTAATCATGTTGAGCGGACAAGTAGAATTCGAGATATGAATTTTGATAGACTGCTGTCTTTGTGGTTGTCGTCTTTCGGCGCTGTTTTGGTAGACTGCAGATTAAAAATAGTAATAGGACTAATTAGAGTTTTTGATCTACATGAAAGATTTAGATAATTGTCTCAGGGTTCTACAGAATCCAAGAACTCGAATTTTGGTTGGGTAAAACAAAAGTTATGAATTTAGTAAGACCCGCTGTCCCGAAGCTGACAGATCGGTTTTCTGGGCTAAAAACGGAGGGTTAGATGATTTAATTTGGAGTCTTGGTAATCCAAGTAAATGAGGAGAATTTTGTGTAGAATTCAGAACTGGGTGGTTTGTCGTGATCGGATTTTTGAGTCAAAAGTTACGCTCTTTTTAGTAACAGGACAGCTAGGGGTGACTTTTCGGTACCGGAGAAGCGTGGTATATTTGGGGACGGGTAGGAGTGATGTCTATTGATTGCTATTCTTGATGCTGTAGCTTGTATTGAAATTTGTGTATTTAATGTAGGAGAGACGTCGTGCTTGTTGCCATCTTCTAGTCAAATCGTGCGTCGCAACTAGTAAAGGCAAGTGCATGGTAGACAGCGATCAATGATTGATCACTGTTTTCTTTATATTCTATTACCATTATTGTTGTGCTTTTATTTTATTTAATTGCAAACAATGGAATGGTATGGTTATATCCTTGTTGATAATCATGAGAAAAATTGGATATGATGAATATGATGGAATCTTGCATTTTTGCATTCATAAGCATCTTTGCATATGAGAAGGTGATCATGATTGATCACAACTCCACGGGAGTGGAGGAGGTCCCCGATCCTTGAGGAGGAGCGGGCTTGAGAGTGAATGTTGTCGCGAGCATTCACTCATGCTATACCGGTATACGCGAAAGAAGTGCATGTGGACATATAGATTAGTGTTGCATTGATATATGAGATGAATGTGTGTGAAACAAAGAGAAGATAACAACATGAGAATATTAATAGAAGTACCTGTGATGATAATGAAGTTATTGAATGTTGTTGATTTACTATTGTTCGTTGTATATTGATGTGGTTGCTGAGTCGTGGACTCACCCTTGCTCTTTTGTTGTCTTTAGGTGATCTTCGAGGACGCCGTGACTGAGAGCGAGTAGAGCACATGGATTAGATCTATACTTCAATCACATGATCATTTGTCATAAGAACCTTTTCATTCAATGTTGGATTACTCTTGGACATGTTAGAGGCTGAATAAAGTTTAGGTCACATTTTGGACTAGATTATTTATTTTAATGATTTGGATTTAGTAGTTGGTGCTATCCTGGATTGTTTACTTGATTATATTTCCCCTTGCTTATTTACTCTTGCTTGATTCATAATTATGGATGCTCTTTTGTGATCCAGGGATATGTCCATTGATATCTTCTTGCTGAAATTTTATAGTGTGTCAATATTTATTAGTTCAGAGAGTAGTTTAGTGGCATTCCAGGCTCAATGTTGGGCTGGGGTGTTACAGTTGGTATCAGAGCGGGCTTTAGATCCGTGGTGAATAGATTAACAACTTAGGAAAACTAAAATTGTTAAAATTTGCTTTAGTTTTAGTTAATCAACTAAAATTTGCTAATGGTTAATCAATCTAAAATTTGACACACTAGTGCACAGTAGGTTAGAGAGAGGTACGATCATCGTTTTACGCTTTCGTTATGTTGTTTATTGAAGTATGATTTTATTTTTGACCTTTGAACTCATTTTGTATTGTTGATTGTGGTTGATAGCTATGCCGAGGGGTAGAGGACGTGGTCGTGGTGGCCGCGGTCGTGGAGGTCGGGGCCGCGGGCGAGGTTCCGTGGAGCCACCTCCCGAGCGTATGAGTCGAGAGTCGAGGGTGTTGCCGCTGACCCGCCTCCGGTTGGGGTCCAGGATGAGACCCCCGCTTTGCTGAGAGAGTTGGTGGGAGAGATCCGTGCTCTTCGTCAACAGGCGCCGGCAGCCCCTGTTGCTACGGCATCTGTTGTTGCTCCTGTCGCACATCCACCGGTTCCTGAGGCGCGGATGACACTTCGAGAGTGGATGGGATTGAGGTTGGATCCGTTTGACGGGTCGGGTACACCGATCCAGGCAGCGGACTGGTTGCACTATATGGAGAGGCAGTTTAGAGCTTTAGAGATGTCCTCACATCAGAGGGTCCGCTTTGTGGCCTTTCAGCTGAAGGGGCAAGCAGATATTTGGTGGGAGTGCGTGTTGTCTTCGAGGACCGCCACTCAAGGTCCAGTCACTTGGGAGGACTTTGTTGATCAGTTCAAGAAAAAGTTCTACCCTTACTCTTTTGTTGAAAAGATGGAGGTTGCCTTGACGACCTTTGCTCAAGGGAAGAGGTCTATTGCTGAGTATGAGGCTGAGTTCAACAACTTGGTTCGCTTTGTCCCTTCAAGAGCTTAACGATGATCTTCGTAAAGCCAAGAGGTTCCGCTGGGTCTCACCCGAGTACCCAAGATGTGTTGGGAGCTACTCCACTCCGTGACTACACTCTGTTGTGGAGCAAGCTAGGGCATGGAGTTCGAGATGCACCACAAAGGGGCGCAAGCCTCGGTGGATCGTAGCTTCGGTGGTGACCGTAAGAGGAGCTCTAGTGAGGGAAGTGGGTCTGCTCAATGACTGCTTTCAAGAAATTCAAGGAGGACCGCATCCTTCAAGTCTAAGCGCCAAGGCCGTTTTCTTCTTGGCGCCTCGCCCTTTGCGTGTACTCCGCTCTTCGTCCCGCCCTGTAGGGGGCATGCTTTGCTTTAAGTGTGGTGATGGACACCGCGCTGCTGAGTGCTCTTGGACGGGAGATTGCCGTCAGTGTGGCCGACCGGGTCACAAGGAGCGGGTGTGTCGCCAGAACCCCGCTAGCGTGATCAAGTGGGAGCCCGTGCCATCTTCTTCTTTAGTGGGTCCTGCTCGAGGATCTTTCCAGATGATGGCTGCTCCTCCTGCACCGCTACTTCCTTCATCTTGGGTGCCTCCAGTAGGGTACTACTGGCAGCCGCCACCTCCGGCACCGCTTCAGGTTGCACGACCGACTTTACCTGCACCGCCACAGCAGGTTGTTGGGGCTCTCGCCGCCCCAGCGTCCTCTATTTTCGCCATGGCGCCACCTGGAGTGTACGCCATGCCCACAGCAGAGTCCGCGGGTCGTCCTGACGTGGTGATAGGTACTTTGCTTGTGGATTCGTTTGATGCTTTAGTCCTTTTGATTCGGGGCTACCTTTCGCTTGTCTCGACGGCGTTTGCTAGAGAGGAACTTGAGTATGCAAATGGATTTCTCGATCGGTGTTAGTTAGCTCTCCGGGGAATTATTGCGAGCTCTACCGCTTGTCCCGGGTGTTCTATTGTCATTGATGGAGAGAAGTTCACGCGAATTTGATAGTTATTCAAATGGAGCCGCTCGACGCTATCTTGGGTATGGATTGGTTGCACTCTTATCGAGCCGTGATATCCTGTTTTCAGAGAATGTTGTCTGCATGCGCACTCGCCCGGGAGACTTTAATCTTTCAGGAGTGCGCCGCGCTTCTCTTTCGAGATTGGTCGGATCTGTTTCCGGCCACAAGAAGGAAAATCGGGCTTTCTTAGCTCTTGCTGAGAAACCGAGCGTGGCTTCGCAGATCGAGGAAGTTCCATTGGTTAGTGATTACCCAGATGTGTTTCCGGCTGAGCTTCCGGGCTTGCCACCTGCGCGAGACGTGGAGTTTCGCATTGATCTTGTTCCGGGTACTCGTCCCATCTCGATGTCTCCATATCGGCCGCACGTCCGCTTCGTGACGAGTTGAAGAAGCAGTTGGACGATTTGTTGGCTAAAGGTTTGATCAGGCGTAGCGTATCGCCGTGGGGAGCTCCTGTTCTATTCACAGAAAAGAAGGATGGGAGTTGGCGTATGTGTGTTGATTATCGTGCGCTTAATGCAGTCACAATCAAGAACAAATATCCATTGCCCCGCATTGAGGACTTGTTTGATCGGTTGAATGGAGCTCAAGTATTCTCCAAGATCGATCTCCAATGTGGTATAATCAAATCCAAGTGCGAAAGGTGATGTAGAGAAGACCGCTTTCTCCACGTGTATGGGCATTATGAGTATAAAGTTATGCCTTTTGGATTGACTAATGCACCTGCTATTTTTATGGAGACCATGAACAACATGTTACACGAGTATCTAGATGACTTCGTGGTGGTGTTCATTGATGATATTCTTATCTATTCCAAGACTAATGAGGATCATGAGCGTCACTTGAGGCTAGTCTTAGAGACTTTGAGAGAACACAAGTTCTATGCTAAGTTGAAGAAATGTGAGTTCTGGATTTCAGAAGTGAGTTTTCTGGGTCATGTGATAAATCCTCAAGGCATTGCTGTTGATCCTAGCAAGGTCTCTACAGTGGTGGATTGGAAGAGGCCGACTAGTGTGAAGGAGGTGAGGAGTTTCTTGGGCTTGGCTGGTTATTATCGGCGTTTTGTGCAGATTTCTCTAGCATCGCCAAACCGATGTCTCAACTTACTCGTAAAGGTGTGAGATTCCGGTGGATCGATGAGTGTGAGCTAGTTCAGACTTTGAAAGAGAGGTTGGTGACCTCTCCTATTCTCACTCTTCCCGAGCCAGGAAAGCGGTTCACAGTCTTTTCGGATGCGTCTCGAGTGGGTCTTGGCTGTGTTCTCATGCAAGACGGTAAGGTGATTGCTTATGCATCAAGACAGTTAAAGAAGCACGAGCAGAATTACCCCACTCATGACTTGGAGTTGGCTGCGGTTGTCTTTGCTCTCAAGATTTGGAGGCATGATCTATACGGCGAGCCTTGTGATATTTTCACAGATCACAAGAGTCTCAAGTATATCTTCACTCAGAAGGATCTGAATTTAAGGCAAAGGAGGTGGTTGGAGTTGATCAAGGACTATGATCTTACTATTCAGTATCATCTAGGCAAGGCCAATGTAGTTGCTGATGCTCTTAGTCGCAAGGCGACTCCTGCTACTCTAGATTGCCTCATTGCTGATTTTGATCGTATGGGAATATCTTATTGTTATGCGGGCACATCACATGTTGAGACACAGTTGATTCTTGAGTCACTATTCCGCGTCAAAGCGGAAGCACAACAGAGTGACTGGTTATTACAGGAAGTTAGGAAGCGTCTGGATGAGGGCAAAGAGAGTGATTTTAGCATGGATGACTCTGGTGCTTTGAGGTTTAAAAGCCGCCTTTGCGTGCCACAAAAGGCGGAGGTCAAAGATGATATCTTGAGGGAGGCACATCGCACTCCGTACACTGTTCATCCTGGTGAGACTAAGATGTATCGAGATTTGAAACAAAATTTTTGGTGGAAAAGAATGAAGGTGGATATTGCTAACTATGTGGCTTCTTGTGGTGTTTGTCAGCAAGTGAAAGCCGAGCACAAGCGCCCCGCAGGTTGTTGCACCTTTGGAGGTTCCCAGCTGGCCTTGGGATGATATCTCTATGGACTTTGTGGTGGCCTTACCTCGCTCGCCGCGAGGGAAGGATGCATTTGGGTAGTGGTGGATCGATTCAAGAAGTCTCACAAGACTTCATTCCTATTCGCACGACAAATTCAGCGAGTGATCTAGCTCCTATTTATGTGTGTGAAATAGTAAGACTGCATGGTGTGCCAAAGACCATCATTTCTGACAGGGACGCGAAGTTTGTCTCCAAGTTCTGGGAGAGTCTGCAGAGTACATTGGGCACACACCCGCCTTAGTACATCGCTTCACCCATGCATGATGGGCAATGAGCGTACTATTCAGACTTTGGAGGACATGTTGCGGTCTTGCGTTTTGTCTTGGAATGGTAGTTGGGAGGACCAATTGCCACTTGTAGAGTTTGCTTATAATAATAGTTACCATTCTAGTATTAGAGCCGCGCCATTTGAGGTTCTCTATGGGCGGAAGTGCAGATCGCCACTTTGTTGGGATGCAGTGGCAGAGAAGGCAGTTTTGGGTCCGGACTGGATTCAGAAGACCGTGGAACGCGTAGCCATCGTGAGGCAGAATCTTCTTGCAGCTCAGAGCAGGCAGAAAAGCTATGCAGATGTGACGAGGCGTGACTTGGAGTTTGCGGTGGGTGACCAGGTGCTCTTGAGAGTGTCTCCCACTAAAGGCATTGTCCGATTCGGTACCAAAGGGAAGCTTAGCCCGAGGTACGTTGGACCGTTCCTAATTATTGCAAGAATTGGAAAGTTAGCCTACCGCCTGGACCTTCCTGAGTCCATGTGTGGAGTTCACAATGTGTTTCACGTCTCGATGCTGAGAAAGTTTTTGAGAGACCCAGAGCATAAGATTTCATTAGAGCCGCTGACTATTGAGCAAGATCTCACAATTGAGTCGCGTCCGGCGCGCATTCTGGAGAGGTCGGAGCGAGTGCTGAGGCACAAGACGTTGGTATACGTCAAGGTGCCGTGGACGCACCAGTCTGAGAGAGAGGCGACTTGGGAGTTGGAGTCTCACATGCGCGAGCAATATCCGGAGTTGTTCACGTCTGGTACGTATTATTTTGTTCTTTAATTTCAGGAGTGCAGTTGTTCTTTGAGTAGTACGGCGAGTAGAATTCGGGGTCAAATTCTGTTAAAGGGGGTAGAATGTAATATTCCGAAAATAAATAATAATAATAATAATAATAATAATGCCTTAAGGACTTGTGCGTAATTAAGCAAAAGAAGTTTGTTTTGAAGTTTTTACGGAGGGATTAGACTGTGCGAGGTATAAATAGATCGTGGAAATTCTAGAAAACCCTAGCAGTTTTTTTTCCTCACCCTAGCTGCCGCCCGCGTCCTATCTTGTCGCCTGTTTCCAGATCGCCAGCCGTTCTCGCTGTCATTTTTTCTGTTCTCTTTCTCTCGGCACATGGAGGCTAACACCGTAGTCGCTGCTCGGCCGACGCGTGATCGTCAAGACGTGCTCGCCTTCCGCGCTAGTGCCCTCGCCGCTTGGCGCTTTGGTCGCTTGGTTCGTCGGCCACCCGCACATGTGGAGATTCGATCGCCTGCCCGCGTGCACGAAGACCCGACTGCCACACCACGTTCGTGTTGCCTTTGCCGCATATTGCAGGGCTGCATGCATGCGGTTGTGAGCCACCTACAGCTTCCCGAGTAAGTATAATCAACTAGTTAACATTGCATGCTCGGCTGTTAGTTGGCTTGCTATATGCTGCTACATCTTGGACGTGGAATCATGAAGCTTGGATTAATACAGGAGAGAGAATAAAGCAAAAGGGATTAATTGCTAGAAAAAAAGAGAGGAAAAGATTAGGAGAAAAAAAACAGAGATCCGAATTCGAGTGGGTGACGATTTGTAATTTTGTGTTCTCTCTGTTTTCCAGGTTAATTAGAGAATATAATCGAGATTAATTAGAGAGGGTTCTATAATTTTTAGTCAAAGTGCCGACTAATAGATCTGTTTAGCCTGCTGTTCTGTTGAACGATTTATTCGGGTACCTTAATGACGGATTTTGAAAATATCATCTACTAGTTAATTGTATATAATTTCGATATATTTCCATAGCATATTTAATCATGTTGAGCGGACAAGTAGAATTCGAGATATGAATTTTGATAGACTGCTGTCTTTGTTGTTGTCGTCTTTCGGCGCTGTTTTGGTAGACTGCAGATTAAAAATAGTAATAGGACTAATTAGAGTTTTTGATCTACATGAAAGATGTAGATAATTGTCTCAGGGTTCTACAGAATCCAAGAACTCGAATTTTGGTTGGGTAAAACAAAAGTTATGAATTTAGTAAGACCCGCTATCCCGAAGCTGACAGATCGGTTTTCTGGGCTAAAAACGGAGGGTTAGATGATTTAATTTGGAGTCTTGGTAATCTAAGTAAATGAGGAGAATTTTGTGTAGAATTCAGAACTGGGTGGTTTGTCGTGATCGGATTTTTGAGTCAAAAGTTACGCTCTTTTTAGTAACAGGACAACTAGGGGTGACTTTTCGGTACCGGAGAAGTGTGGTATATTTGGGGATGGGTAGGAGTGATGTCTATTGATTGCTATTCTTGATGCTGTAGCTTGTATTGAAATTTGTGTATTTAATGTAGGAGAGACGTCGTGCTTGTTGCCATCTTCTAGTCAAATTATGCGTCGCAACTAGTAAAGGCAAGTGCATGGTAGACAGCGATCAATGATTGATCACTGTTTTCTTTATCTTCTATTACCATAATTGTTGTGCTTTTATTTTATTTAATTGCAAACAATAGAATGGTATGGTTATATCCTTGTTGATAATCATGAGAAAAATTGGATATGATGAATATGATGGAATCTTGCATTTTTGCATTCATAAGCATCTTTGCATATGAGAAGGTGATCATGATTGATCACAACTCCACGGGAGTGGAGGAGGTCCCCGATCCTTGAGGAGGAGCGGGCTTGAGAGTGAATGTTGTCGCGAGCATTCACTCATGCTATACCGGTATACGCGAAAGAAGTGCATGTGGACATGTAGATTAGTGTTGCATTGATATATGAGATGAATGTGTGTGAAACAAAGAGAAGATAACAACATGAGAATATTAATAGAAGTACCTGTGATGATAATGAAGTTATTGAATGCTGTTGATTTACTATTGTTCGTTGTATATTGATGTGGTTGCTGAGTCGTGGACTCACCCTTGCTCTTTTGTTGTCTTTAGGTGATCTTCGAGGACATTTGTGGATCGAGAGCGAGTAGAGCACATGGATTAGATCTATACTTCAATCACATGATCATTTGCCATAAGAACCTTTTCATTCAATGTTGGATTACTCTTGGACATGTTAGAGGCTGAATAAAGTTTAGGTCACATTTTGGACTAGATTATTTATTTCAATGATTTGGATTTAGTAGTTGGTGCTATCCTGGATTGTTTACTTGATTATATTTCCCCTTGCTTATTTACTCTTGCTTGATTCATAATTATGGATGCTCTTTTGTGATCCAGGGATATGTCCATTGATATCTTCTTGCTGAAATTTTATAGTGTGTCAATATTTATTAGTTCAGAGAGTAGTTTAGTGGCATTCCAGGCTCAGTGTTGGGCAGGGGTGTTACATAAGACTTGGGTCAAAGGTAAGGGCAAGGCTTCGGATGTGATTCAATCTATCAAGCCTAAACCCAAGATCAAGTCCGGCCAGACTCATGAGAATGAATGCTTTTACTACAAGGAGACAAGCCACTGGAAGAGGAATTGCAAGAAATACCTGGCTAATCTGAAAAAGAATGGTCGGACTAAACCTTCCACTTCAGGTATTAATGTTATAGATGTTTTTCTTGCTCTTATGTTAACTCGTGGGTATTTGATACTGGATCTGTTGCTCATATTTGCAATTCGATTCAGAGTCTAACAAGGAGTAGGAGAATAACAAGGGGCGAGATGGATCTTCGCGTCGGGAATTAAGCAAGAGTTGCTTTATTAGCCGTCGGGCTTTGCCATTACTTTTGCTTTCAGTATTTATTATGGAACTAAATAATTGTTATTACGTTCCAGCCATAAGTAGAAATATCATCTCTGCATCATGTTTGATGGCAGAGGGTTATAAATTCATTATAGAGAACAATGGTTGTTCTATATTTTTGAATGAAATGTTTTATGGCTATGCTCCCGTTTTGAACGGGTTGTTTATTTTAAATCTTGATGATGCACCCATCTATAATATTAATGCAAAGAGGCTTCAGCCTAATGATATGAATTCCACTTTTATTTGGCATTGTCGTTTGGGTCACATTAGTGAGAAACGCATGAAGAAGCTCCATGATGATGGAATTCTAAACTCATTTGATTTGGAATCATTTGAAACTTGCAAATCTTGCCTGATCGGAAACATGACCAAGACACCTTTCATTGGTCGGAATGAAAGGGCGTCTGACTTATTGGCACTCATACTTACTGATGTGTGTGGGCCAATGAGCATGATAGCTAGAGGTGGTTTTCAGTACTTCATTACTTTCACTGATGACTTTAGTAGATATGGATATATCTATTTAATGAGGCACAAGTTGGAATCCTTTGAAAAGTTCAAGGAGTTCCAAAATGAGGTACATAATCAATTTGGCAAGACAATCAAGTCTTTACGATCTGATCGTGGAGGTGAATTTTTGAGCTATGAATTTGGTGATCACTTGAAACAATGTGGAATTGTTCCACAGCTTACACCACCGGGTACTCAGTGGGATGGGGTGTCCGAATGGCGTAATCAGACCTTGTTGGACATGGTTCGGTCAATGATGAGTCAACCAGATCTGCTACTGTATTTTTGGGGTTACACTCTAGAAACTGTCGCTTTCACTTTAAATAGGGTACCATCTAAATCAGTGGATAAGACACCATATGAGATATGGAATGTGAAGAGTCATAGTTTGTCTTTTCTATAGATTTGGGGATGTGATGTCTATCTTAAATGTTTGACGTCTGACAAACTCACACCCAAGTCAGATAAATGTTTCTTTATAGGATATCCTAGGAAACCAAAGGATATTATTTCTACAATCAAGAGGAGGGCAAAGTTTTTGTTGCCCGAAATGGTGTCTTTTTTGGAGAAATAGTTTCTTTCAAAAGGAGTCAGTAGGAGAAAGATGCAACTTGAAGAAGTTCGGGAAACATCTAAAAATGTTTCAACTCCTACCGAACCTCTACAGGACGAATAAAGTGTTGTTGAACCTGTAGATGAGGCATCAGCCCCACGTAGATCTAAAAGACCGCGTCAATTGCCTATAAGGTATGGGCATGACATATTATTGTTGAATAATGTTGGGACTAAAACTTATATGGAAGCGATGGACCCAGACTATGAGAAATGGCTTAGAGCCATGAAGTCCGAGATAGACTCCATGAGTGACAATAAGGATTGGAACCTGGTCGATCCACTTGATGGTGTTAAAACCATTGAGTGCAAATGGATCTATAAGAAAAGGATTCATATGGATGGAAATGTTCACATTCATAAAGCTTGACTTGTCGCAAAAGGGTTTCGACAAGTTCAAGGAGTTGACTGCGATGAGACTTTCTCACCAGTAGCGATGCTTAAATCTATTCGGATCATTCTAGCTATTACTGCATATTTCGACTATGAGATATGGCAGATGGATGTCAAAACGGCTTTTATTAATGGAAACCTAAGTGAGGATGTGTACATGACACAACTTGAAGGTTTTGTCGATCCAAATAATGCTAGTAAAGTATACAGACTTCAGAAATCCATTTATGGGTTGAAGCAAGCATCTCGGAGTTGGAATCTGCGTTTTGATGAGAAAATCAAAAGGTTTTGTTTCATCAACAACAAAGAAGAGCCTTGTGTTTACATGAAGGTTAGTGGGAGTGCACTTGTAATCCTAATCTTATATGTGGATGCCATATTATTGATTGGGAATGATATTCCTATGCTGGAATCCGTTAAGGTATCATTGAAAAATAGTTTTTCTATGAAAGACCTAGGAGAGACAGCATATATCTTGGAAATAAATATCTATAGAGATAGATCAAGAAGGCTAATTGGATTAAGCCAAAGTACTTATATTGACAAGGTGTTGAATCGGTTCAACATGCGTGATGCCAAGAAAGGGTTCTTACCTATGTCACATGGCATAAGTCTTACCAAGAGTCAGTGTCCTTCGACCACTGATGAGCGAGACCGTATGAATAGTATTCCATATACTTCGGCCATTGGATCCATGATTTGTACCCGACCAGATGTATCATATGCTCTAAGTGTTACGAGCAGATACCAGGCTGCTCCCTGTGAAGGTCACTGGACAGCTGTGAAAAACATTCTTAAGTACTTGAGAAAAACTAAGGATGTGTTCCTAGTTTATAGCGGTGATGAATAGCTCGTTGTAAAGGGTTACACCGATGCAAGCTTCCAAACCGACAAAGATGATTATCTTTCGCAATCTGGTTTTGTATTCATTTTGAATGGAGGAGCAGTGAGCTGGAAAAGTTCTAAGCAAGAAACGGTTGCTGATTCTACGACGGAGGCTGAGTACATTGCGGCTTCTGAAGCTGCAAAGGAAGGTGTTTGGATAAGGAATTTCATTGCTGAGTTTGGTGTGGTTCCAAGTGCCTTGACCCCAATGGACTCTATTGTGACAATAATGGAGCCATTGTGCAGGCTAAGGAGCCTAGATCCCATCAAAAGTCCAAACATATACTAAGGCGTTATCATCTCATTCGCGAACTGGTCGATAGAGGAGATGTTAAGATATGCAAAGTTTATACAGATTCAAATGTTGCTGATCCGTTGACTAAGCCTCTCACACAGGCAAAGCATGAGGTGCAAACAAGAGCTATCTGTCTTAGATACCTAAATGATTGACTCTAGTGCAAATGGGAGACTGTTGGAAATATGCCCTAGAGGCAATAATAGAGATGATGATATTTCATTATGTTCATGATTTTGATAATATTTTATCGTGTTCCTTGAATGAATCATCAGTTATAGATCAATAAGTATGTGACTTGTTGGTGGAACTCTTTAACTTATATGATGTCATTCTAAATGTATCCCTGGTCAGATGTCACTGGTTGGAACACCAGTGACTCTACGACCAGCACATGTATTGATTGATGACCATGTTTCTCTGGTCATGGATATGGGGATATCGAATCAATAATGTGAGCATATGTTAGAGAACATGGGGTTGGATAGACTCATCATTGAGACACTATTGAGATTGTTATGAATCTATGTGTCATTAGTTAGTCTCAAGTAGTGATGATGCATAAATCCTTAGACCTGAGATCAGCATGGTTTCCTTCATGTATAATAGCACTTTTAGGGGTTGCCAAACGCTACTCGTAACTGGGTAGTTATAAAGGTAGCTTTCGGGTATGCTATGAAACATGCGGAGGGGTGTGCCCGGTCGAGATGGGATTTGCCCCTGTTAACATATCAGGAGAGATGTCTATAGGCCCCTCGTGGTGATTGGATAAAGAAAGTGCATGGTCATGCCACTAGTGGTCGAAGTGTCGACCACATGAAGTTATCCGACACTCGATCGAGAAAGTATTGAATAGTCAATGGATGACACAACATCTCACATGGAGTTCAACCAGACATCGTGAGGCAAAGGGAGAATGCATGAGTAGGTAGCTTAGTTAGATCAGTTACGGACTAGTCGTATGGAGATACGAGCTGGTACTAGACTGATCGAACGTAATCATAGAATAGTAAGAACCTGGTCGTAAGGAGTTACGGACTGGTTGGGACCAAATACGATCTGGTTGTATGGAGATACGAACTGATCGTAATTGATGAGGGCCTGGTCATAGATCATATTACAGCAAGGTTCGTCCGATATATTCTATGTGTATTTAGGAATCGTTATGTGCTGCTAGGTACCGCTAACGACTTGTGGTCGGAAAAGAGTTTTCGAGTCATGACCGATTACATATGAACCTATAGGGTCGCACACTTAAAGATCTAGGATTTGATTTGGATGGTGATCCGAATTCATATAGGCCACGAGTTCCTAATGGGCCTCAAGTTCTAGACCGATCATGGATGCCTATATATAGAGGGGCGGTGGCATAGGGTTGTGATGATTTTTTGGATGATCTTTGGAAGAACTTCCTAAACCCTAATAGCCACACCTTCTCAACCACGCTGTCGGTGCTAGCACTTCAGCGCATGGTGATCCTGCCCCGTACGTGTGGATACATCGGAGGTGTTGTTGCGAAGCATCAGCACTAGGACGATCTGCAACTCGTGACGATTACCGGAGTCGGATGAGAAGTCACGTGTCGAGTACGACCACTTGGAGGAACAGACACGCGGCGAGTACGACCACTCGAAGGAGGAGACGCGTCGTGAGTACGACTGTATCAACTCGCTACAACGATTCTACTTCCACTACGAGTTGACGCGTCTAGCGGTAATCTCGTGATCTATTACTAGCGGTAGTTTTTTGGTTGCATAGTAAATTTTTGTTTGTGCTATCGTAGCCTTGCCTGTAACCCTTCACATATCTTGTTTGTGTGTTTGGCAAACCAGTGATAAAATCCATGCAACTTCTTCTCATTTCCATTCTAGGACCATCAATGGCTGCAGTAATACTACGGGTCTCTAGTGCTCGACATTAACTCTATGGCACATGTCGCATGCGGTCACATACTCAGTTACTTCCTTTTTCATTCGGGACTACCAATATATTTCCGTCAGATCCTGGTACATCTTATTGCTCCCAAGGTGGATCGAGTATGCAGACGTGTGTGCTTCCTTAAGAATCAAGGCCTTGATGTCCTGGTTGCCTGGTACACAAATATGCTTGCCAAACCATAACATGCCCTTCTCATCTAGGGTAAATCTTGAGGCTTTACTCTTCTCCTTGTCCTTCTTGATCTTCAAGATGTCCTTTTCCTTTACCTGAGCTTTCTAATCTGCTCCTCAGGCAAAGGTTGAACTTCTATCATGGTGATGTGTCCTTTGTCCACCAATTCCAGGTTGTGTTGACTATACTCCTTATGTTGCTTCAGTTGACATTCTTTGATCATAACAGTGTTGCAATAAGCTTTGTTGCTCAAGGCATCTACTACTACGTTAGCTTTACCGGGGTGGTAGTGAATATCAAGGTCGTAATCCTTGATTAACTCAAACCATCTTCTTTGTCTTAAGTTCAGGTCTGATTGGGTAAAGATATACTTTAGACTCTACCGGTGTATATCTCATAGCGATTACCGATGAGATAATGTCGCCATATCTTTAAGGTACGTGGTCGGATAATTCTCCTCATGTGGTCTTAGTTGTCTAGAAGCGTAAGCAACTACTTTACTTACCTTTTGCATCAATGCACATCTAAGTCCTTGTTGTGACGCATCACAATAAATATCAAAGTTATTTTGGATGTCCAATAGTACTAGTACTAGGGCAGAGGTGAACTTCTTCTGCTTTTGAAAGCTGTGGTCGCAGTTCTTGGTCCAAGCGAACTTCTTTTCCTTTTTGAGTAACCGGGTGAGGGGTCGTGCAACCTTAGAGAATCATTCGATGAAACGTCGGTAACAACTGGACAATCCAAGGAAACTCGATCCAACCTCGGTTACTGATGTTGGTTGCTCCAATTGAGAACGGTTTCCACTTTAGATCGATCTACAATGACTCCTCTGTAACATCCCAGCTTAACATAAGCTGGAATGCTTAAAAAACATAACAACATACTAAGCTAAGATTTTTCTCTTTATTTCGGCAGAGTCTCCTTTGTATTTTGACCATTAAAGGAATTATCAATCTACTACCAGATATTCGAGCAAGATAATAATGGATCAAACTTTAAAACATAAACATAAAATTTACTGTCCGACTCCACTACAAGAAAATAAATACACCTCAAAGGGTGAACATGATCGTAACGAATAAATTATGTTCTATAGTAGGTTTCTCCAATTAAACTTAAGTTACTGAATTATTAAGCATGGTGTTTTAACGTGGTGGAGAGTGCATCAAATATTTCTAGCCCTTTCCATGCATGTCGTCCTCACAAGATGTACCTAAAACAAAATATAGCAACAAGTGTGAGTCTACAACTCAACAAAGTACAACCAAGACAACAAATCAACTATCATAAGCAGACTTTGATTATAAAAGCAAAGTTGCTCACAAACAATCATTCTCAATACATCATAATCGTTCAACTTTTTCTTCCATGCAATGTAAATGCTACAAATGCACATATCTTTTCTCTTTGCAATTACCTGTAATGCGGAGTATGCATTCGTCAATGCATACCTATGCATGTGCCTTCAAGCATAGGGACCTCAAGCCCACACTCCACGAGTGTAGGGATCTCATGCCCGTCTAAAACATGATAGAGACCTCAAAAATTTTCCTTACTTGGCTACCACGTAGCCTGATGAGGACATTTCTACCATGGATACAACCGTGCCTACACACACAACTCATCCACAACCAGTACAAGGACCTCTTACCCGAGCTTGTGCTCGCCAACTTAATTACCAGGTGAATTCGTTCCTATGTTTATATATAACTAAGAATAGACCGCAAGTGATTTAATTGTACTTAGAAACATGGGAAAGGATCAAGGAGAGGCATCTGGAGTTATGGACATGCCTGGAAGTCATAATGGAGGTCACCACATCACTTTGGGTCCAAGACAAGCAAGAGTTCGAGTTGGGCTCGTTCTGGAGTCGGATTCGAACTGCTGCGTCAGTACTAAGTTTAAACGGTCATAACTTATTCATACAGACTCCGTTTGGGGCGTTTCTGGACTTCATGGAAATCTTATCAAGTCTACTTTCCAACGGATCTAACCTCATCATCCAATTCCATCCGAGCCGGCCACAATCGTTAAAAGAGTCTGCATCTATTTCTGAGTCCGAGTCGAAAGGGTGCTGCACCACCTCCACTTGGGCCCACGGGCCTTGTAACCCTAAGGCCATGCGTCCACCTCGCTGGTCACCACCCCTGGCCGTCTCTCTATATAGGAGCCACCATATCCCTTTGCTAGAACTTGGATTTTGTTGAGTTTAGGTTTGGCCATTGTGCCAACTTCTGTTCTTCAGTTGTGTCGAACGACCACCTGTCAAGACAGCCTTCAGGATCCCACGTTTGTTTTCAATACCATATGCACTTCAATCTTATTCGCAATATCAGATTGCCTACATCTTATTCTTGTTAGTTATTCGATTGCTCGCAGGAATTAAACTTCGTGTTCAGGTTGATCGTGCTTCCAGCAAGGTCAATAACATCTTAGAGTTGGTTCAACGATTGGTAAGGCGCAAGCGTCGTTGTACGATTGTAGTCGGATCGCGAGAGTCACCTCCACCAAAATCGATAGTTATCAATCTCATCGAAAGATCGGGCACCCCGCCTACATCATAGCCCAAGTCTCAAGAGTCAATGAAAAGAATGATGCAAGTGAATGATGCAATAATCAATTTATCTTTAACAACTTTACCATATCATCCCCATGGTAATTGCATCAATATATCATATTCACAATTAAGCAATACTAACCTCACCATGTCATCCCCATGGTAGTTGGATCATCAACGCAATCTTACTCTTTTCATCAATAATACCATGACACTAAAATAACTTACTAAAACATTATTAAATCTCATGGTCATAAATCAACAAGACAATGACAAACTCCTCTTGTCACCATTATACAAGTACTTGCCTCAACCGTGTGATGGATGCTGACGAGTAGAGGGCCCTAACCTCAGTTTTACACCACTACGTGACAATCATACAACATACTAAGAATACCATTCAAAAGCACACAACATAGCAACAAAACAAAATAAACATATCCGCTCCTAATCGCAACCCAAAATGATATCATTCTTTCCCGAACACCACTATGTCCAAAACAGAACAGTCACTCGAGAAAAAAATAACTCTTGAGGTATAGCTCCAAAAATCATGAACTCAGACATTCTAGAATCTGCACACATATACCCACAATTTCTCAAGTGATTGAAAGTTCAGATTACTTTGTTCAGACCTTTGTTTTTACCTTCGAAGACAGAGCTGTCACCTTCGGTAATATCGACTTAGACATTCCATAACTTTTAATTGGTTTATCAAAAAATAGTGATCTAAGCCATTATGGAATCCCTAGGGAATTATCTACCATAAAAAATAATATAAATTTTCTACTCTGCAACAAACTTTTCTAACTCAATATTTTTCCCTGACTGTCCCCAACAGAAAGACAGAAATGAATCGCATAGTTCTAAATTTCACAACTCCTATTATACTTGTCCAAAAAATATGATCTTGGGTTCTCTGGAATCATTATAAATTTCTTTATCCAATTCGTGCATACCAAAAGTCCAAATTCGTCCATTTTTGAATTTTAATTTTCATAATTATGTTCGCTGCCCGAAACCTAGAGACTGAACATACATTCGAATTGTAAAAATAATAACTAATTATCTATTTATCCAAATAATGCGAACGAAGACTTTTTAGAAAACTAATGAAATTATCTACGTATATCTAGAAGATGCAAATCCCTAATTTCGCACTGAACTAATCTAAAACTACATATCAACAAGACTGTACATTACCGATTCACTAACAGCAGGGCAATAGATCTTATAGTTGACAACAAATCGCATAGAAAAAGAATTAAACTAACTATTGGGGATTCAAAAATCACCCTTGATGACACACTGGATCCCACTGAAAACCTCACGAGAATTCCCCTTTCTTCCTTTCTTATCATTCTTCCTCTTCCTTCTCTCCTTGGCCGGCAGCACCAAAAGGGAGTACTCCTTCCTCTTGGCCAGCAGCAAGGAGGGGTGCAGGGAGGAGTGGTGGCGCCACCAGGGGAGGAGGGGAGACATGGTGGTGGGGGTGCTGGACAGGGAGGGGGTGGCAGCCAAAAAGGGGAGGGGAGGGGGAGGCGTAAGGGAGGGGTGGCTTAGGGTTTGGCTGCCCCCTCCTCCCCTAATGGTCCAAGGTGTTGTGGGCTTTTGGCCCATAGCCCAGGTGATGAACCCGAAGGTCCTTGTTTGTTGGCCCGATCTTTCGATGAGAACGACAAGTTCGATAGTCGTCGCTCAACTCTCACGATCCTGGCTACGAACACGCAAGGCTCAAAACCACACAATCGCTGAACTGTTTGACAAGTCGTTATCAACCGTGCACGAATACCCGGATGACCTGACCACGATGGTCGATTCCTCCATACACCGAAGAAGCATGCAAGAACAAGATAAAGCAATCTGAAATAGCAAATAGGAATTGAAATATTGAATTGAAATGGGATTTTGAATAAGGATCTTAATTGGGTGGTCTAGTCGACACACACAAAAGATACAAGTTGCATCGAAGGCAAACTAAACATAAACAAAATCCAAGGAAACTAGAGGGGGTGCGTCCTCCTTAAATAGGGGATGAGGAGCCACAAATCTAAAAGAAATAGCGGGACGGGACTAAACTCGTGTGTTACTGTTCACATAAACAGTAACCGCTCCCCAAGTGGGCCGCCGGCATATGGGCCAAGTTGAGTATGATTACAAAGCCCAGTTTGGCCCAAAAAGTAGATATAACATCTTCTTTTGATGATTGCGGTCAGTCCAGAAGGAATTTGAAGGTGAGGCTAGATCCGTTGGAAAGAGGACGAAATAATATTTCCATTAAGTACTCGTGGACCTCCAACGGACTCCGTATGTGAAAGTTATGCCTGTTTTAAGTTAGTGCTGTCAGCCTGATTCCGGAGGCCAAACTGGATTCCAAAACGGGTCCAGCTCGAACTGCTTGCTTGTCTTGGACCAAAAGTGACATGGTGCTACAATATAAAGACACTCTTAAAAATAAGTTCACCTGATAATTTAAGTGAAACGTACGAGCTCTTGTACTTGGAACAACAAGCATAGCAAATATGGTTGTATCCATAGGGGTCATGTCCTCATCATCCTCCCTTTCTTGAAAACAAAGCCGTCCTCGGCTTTTGATAAGCTGAAAATAGGGTAACAAAGAAGCCAAGGTGTATGCATGGTATATGTATATATCATCTGTTTTAACGGTTCTTCGTTGTTGCATAATTAATGTTAGAAGACAACAACGATCCTAAAAGATCATTGTATTATTAACCCAAGAGTAATCATATATGCGAATGATCAAAACAAAATTTCTCACACAATAATTGTTATCCAAAACAGCAAGCTTTAATTCATCCATGTGATGACAAGTTATGCATATTCGATATACCAGAAATTGATTGTCTACACCATAATCTCCAATCAAATTAAACTTATATCCCGGGGTGTAGGCACTAAATAAGGATTTCGAACATGCAATTATAGAAACTTTCTTCATAGCATGTGACAATTTCATAGGTGGATCCAACATAATGTAACATAAAGAGTCAACAGGAGAAATTCTAGTCAAAACTTTTTTTATGTCTAATCAATTCCACATGATCATTGTATGCGATTAACTCATCACATGAAGTACTCGCAACAGCAGGCAATTCAATTATTTCATCACATGGTGTACTCAAGTCAATAGGTAAATCAACAATGTTATCACATGGTGCACTCAAGTTAGCAGGCAAATCAATCAAATTATCATATGATTCATGCAAATTATTAATAATATCAGATTTTGTAGCTAGCGAATTAATATTTGTCTTCTCAACACTAGGTTCCTTCACCTCATGTGATTCAATGGTTTCTACCACAATCTGATTTTCCCTTTGTTCAATGATAATAGGAATAAAATAATGGATATTGATCTCAGATTGAGTATTCAAATCAGTACCTTTGGTATTACCTTGTAGGCTCGACTCAGATGATGTAGGTACTGGAGGCAGCGAATTGTCACAAGCTTACCCTTCTTCTTCTTGCTCTAGCTCAATTACCAATGAGCAAGCCAATGATGTAAGGCTATGAGATAGAGTGACGCTCACAGCAGCAGAGATGAGACAATCATAGTAGGAGCAGCAGCAGTAGAAGGAGCAACCGAAGATGATCTTAAAGCCGAGGTGTGTATCATGCGCTTGTTTGCGTCATGTACATGTGAAGGTGTAGTGAAAGTCGATGAAATTGCATGACTAGTCTTAGATTGTCGTCCCTGTACTTCCTTTTCAACAGTGCAAGCAAGATGAAACAAGCGAGTGACAGTTGGAGGTTTATAAACAAGTTTATCCTGAATGTGACGGTTTAATCCTTCTAAAAATCTAGTCATTTTAGCATCTTCAGTTTCTTCTAAACCACAACGAGACCAGGCAGTTTGCAATTCTTGATAGTACTCTTTTACAGTGTTACTACCTTAGCGTAAACATTGTAATTTATTCAGCAAATCACGACAATAATATGAAAGCACAAATTTAGCTCTCATAGCTCTCTTCATAGCATCCCAAGTTCTAGGTATGTTCTGATTAGTACGACAATATTCACTCCACCAAATAGATGCAAAATCATAAAATGCACAAGTAACAGCCCTAACTTTTAGATGATCAAGAAATTCATAGCATGCAAATAATTGTTGTACAACTAATTTCCATGTGAGATAAGCATCATGATCATAATTTCCAGCAAAAGAAGGCACAGTGAGTTTAATTTTACGAGACGTACTATCACAATCAAGTACCTCCCGTGGTGGAGAAAATTGTCTCAAGCATGCATCTTCCTCGTTCACTTTCTTGCACTCCCGTCCAACAGTTCAAAGAAGATGTGAATATATCTTGCAATCATCCCGTGAACCTGCCATAGTTAGTAGAAAACATGGAAACAAATCACAAGTATATGCCCCTATCAACTACTAGGTTCTGGAGACTCAACCAAGTCACTCACACTCAAGCTTATACCCAGTTCGTATAAGTTCTTACAAATGCAACAAGGAAGTGGTACAACCGGTGGCTGGTTCGTGATACTCTCACTTGCGATCAGCGGCACCTGCTGAGTTAGTAGGAAGTGAAGCTCGGAAAGCTAATATATAGCAAGGAAGTAGCAATTATTCAGATCAGTATGCAAAGTTGAAAAATTATTCAAAGTACTAGTCAAACTTGTTGATATTAGCCTAATCAAAGTTAGCTAATCAAAGCCCCACTAAGAGATGTGTATGAACGCACAAGTAGAGATCAATGTGACTTGATGTAAGCAATGAAAAACCTCACAACAAGTGCTAGGAGAGACGCTAACCAACTACTCAAATTTCTTTGTAGGGCACAAGATTGTTCACACGATGTAGAACACAAAAACGGAATAACGTGTAGTGTAAACAACCCTTTAGTTCAAGCAAAAAAAACAACAGTTAGTCTCGAGCGATGAAAAAGCAAAGTTTATATGGATTATATATACTCGAAGGAAAGGTTTCAATGAGATCTACAACTTTGCAGTTAAGGAGAACCCCAAATTCTGAAGGGAAGACCAAAAGAAACGGCAAAAACCGAAATTGAAAACTTGTGATGCGAATTCGGGGCTGAAGATGGTCGATTTTGGGGGGCCAAAGGACGACTAGTGGCTTAAGTGGAAGAGATGCGCCTCGTCGTTAGTTTTCCAATGAGTACCAGAACGTCCAAAAAAGACACGGTACGCAAAAGTTATGCCCGTTTTACTGAAGGTGTCTCGGAAACGGAATTCTACTCGAACTCGAAACCGACTCGGTTTTAATATTCAAACTACTATATCTTTTGATTCCGTGGGCCAAACATGCTGAAATTTTTTGTGCAACCTTGTGGCTATATGTAGAAGGGTTTCACCAATTTTCACCGGTTTTTTGTGTAAGATTGTATTTCTTTTTTTCTACCACGGCTTTTGTTCTTTGTGGCGGCCTCTTTCTCTTTCTATTATTTGCCGGCCCTAGGGTTTTCCACAAGTCACAAATAACATCAAAGTGTTCTATTTTTTGGGTACATATTAGAGGAGTTCTAACCCACAAATTTTCTATTTTAGATGCAAAAACTAAGAACCCTAAAAGAACGATCAAGCGACGTGAAGAAAAAACACAAGAAGTAATCTAGACAACGGCCAACTAGACAATAACTAGAACTAAAGATCAGCAACTAGACATGACAATGCAACCAAAAATTCAACAAGCAAATTGAAAAGAAAAAAATTGCAAAGGCTCAAAGGGCTCGGTATGGTTAATAGATGCTATTTTTTTTGCAATTTTCTGGACTCTAGGTATGAAAAACAAATCTACTACTAGAAAACTAGAACCTCTCACCGATGAACTGTAGCTCTGATACCACTTGATGAACCCGAAGGTCCTTGTTTGTTGGCCCGATCTTTCGATGAGAACGATAAGTTCGGTAGTCGTTGCTTAACTGTCACGAGCCTAGCTACGAACACATAAGGCTCAAAACCACACAATCGTTGAACTGATTGACAAGTCTTTATCAACCGTGCATGAATACCCGGATGACCTGACCACGAAGGTCGATTCCTGCATACACCGAAGAAGCACGCAAGAACAAGATAGAGCAATCTGAAATTGCAAGTAGGAATTGAAATATTGAATTGAATTAGGATTTTGAATAAGGATCTAATTAGGTGGTCTAGTCGACACGCAAAAGATACAAGTTGCATCGAAGGCAAACTAAACATAAACAAAATCCAAGGAAACTAGTGGGGGTGCGTCCTCCTTAAATAGGGGATGAGGAGCCACAAATCTAAAAGAAATAGCAGGGTGGGACTAAACTCACGGGGTTACTGTTTACGTGAACAGTAACCGCGCCCAGGTGGGCCGTCGGCATATGGGCCAAGTTGAGTATGATTAGAAAGCCCAATTTGGCCCAAAAAGGAGATATGACATCTTCTTTTGATGATTGCGGTTAGTCCAGAAGGAATTTAGAGGTGAGGTCGGATCCCTTAGAAAGAGGTCGTAATAAGATTTCCATGAAGTACTCGTGGACCTCCAACGGACTCCGTATGTGAATGTTATGCATGTTTTAAGTTGGTGCTATCAGGCTGATTCCGGAGGCCGAACTGGATTACAAAACGTGCCCAGCTCGGACTGCTTGCTTGTCTTGAACCAAAAGTGACATGGTGCTGCACAAATATATATTTCATCATTAGGTAGCATCATATAGTTCGTATAATATAAAGACACTCTTAAAAACAAGTTCACCTGATAATTTAAGTGAAATGTACGAGCTCTTGTACTAGGTTCTCAGAATGATACGAAACCCCCCTGAACTTTCAGTTAAAACCACTCTCTAAAACAATTATTAACCATCAAGTATTTCTCCTCTTTAAATATTTGGGATATTGCACAAAGTAAGTCGGGGTATTACATTCTTCCACCCTTAAACAGAATTCGACCCCGAATTCTACTCATCGCTCTACTCGAAGTAACAACCTCAAGTAAAGTTAACACAGAGAACACGTACCTGACGTGAACAATATCGGATATTGCTTGTGCATGCGTGACTCCAGCTCCCAAGTGGCTTATCTCTCGGACTGATGTGACCAAAGCACCTTGATATAACTGACGTATCACGCCTCATCATTTGACCCGACCTTTCCAGAGACACTCAACAGACATGACTCGAGGGCACGGTCTTACTTGTTGATCAACGGCTCTAACAAAACTTCACACTACAGATATGTCATGTATTTCCCCAACACCGGGTCATACAAAACGTCGTGTACCATGCGCAAGGTCCCGAGACAGTCCTAACGATACACCAACTTCCAAAAATTCCAGCAACTACCTGAAACAAACCAATGTACTTGGACCAACCTTCCCTTTGGTACCAAACCACACAACCTGCACATAATACACGGAACTATTGTTCCATCTCTCAATCGATCTTTTCACATAAACAAGGAGCACCTCCTTTAACAAGGGATGCACAACAACACTCGCTTTAAACAATCTTTTCTTAAACAGAACTCCATTGAAAATAAAAGATTTTCATCGCAACCATGCAATTTCTACTCCCCACCAAAAGAGCCTAATCCAAAATAAAAAATTCATCACGAAAACCTTTCCACCTTCCAATTAGGCAGTTTGCAAATAAACACTATGTAAGCCAAAGGCAAAATCACTCAAATTCCCAAAACAATCATTTCCTTTGTTTTTTCTGAACCGGAAAGAACCATCATGCCAACATAAAGCCAACTCAAATTTTAAATGACCTCTGTCATAAACACACAACTCAAACAAGAATCAAGAGAGTATTTCAATACCCGAGAAAATACCATTTTCTAATTCTTTCTTTTAATAATTTGACTTCCCTTAAACCATGAGATTCTAAATCTTCGCATAACACACTAACTCATTTCTCTTAAATTGGCAACCTCAACGCTATGCTCAAACCAAATACATCATTCACACCTTTGTAGAGAGACTCTACTGACCACAGAAAACACCCTCTAGCCAACTCCTCTACCAACGGAGTTACTTTGATAAATAATTTCCAATGCACCTCAACATGGATTTCACCCACAAACACATCACCTTAATCTATCAAGGATAATCAACTCGGAGTTCACATCACACACACACACACATTTACTACACCCAAAGGGTGCTATCCACGATCATCACACTATTTGGAACCCACTTTGTTCTACTATTTCTGCACAACATCATTGGGCCTCCAAGGTTCTAGCATAACAATGAAAAACCCAAATTCAACCTCCAAGTCTTCTACAATAAATTTCTGGTATAATTGATAGGAAATCCTCAAATTCGATTACTACATTGTGGAGTGCCCGGGGGTGTAAGCTGTGGAACAATGCCACATTGCTTCAAATGATCACCAAATTCATGGCTCAAAAATTCACCTCCACGATCAGATCGTAAGGATTTTATTGTCTTGCCAAGTTGATTCTGTACCTCACTCTGGAACTCCTTGAAATTTTCAAAGGATTCCGACTTGTGCCTCATTAAATAGATATAACCATATCTACTATAGTCATTGGTGAAAGTAATGAAGTACTGAAAACCACCTCTAGCTGTCGTACTTATTGTTCCACATACATCAGTATGTATGAGTGCCAACAAGTCGGACGCCCTCTCATTCCAACCAGTGAAAGGTGTCTTGGTCATCTTAACAAGTAGGCAAGATTCGCACATTTCAAATGATTCCAAATCAAATGAGTTTAGAATTCCATCATCGTGGAGCTTCTTCATATGTTTCTCACTTATGTGACCCAAACGACAATGCCAAATGAAAGTGGAATTCATATTATTAGGCCAAAGCCTCTTTGTATTAATATTATAGATAGGTGCATCATCAAGATTTAAAATAAACAACCCGTTCAAAACATGAGCATAGCCATAAAATATCTCATTCAAAAATATAAAACAACCATTGTTCTCAATAATGAATTTATAACCCTTTGCCATCAAACATAAGGCAGAGATGATGTTTCTACTTACGGCTGGAATATAATAACAATTATTTAATTCCATAATAAATCCTGAGGGCAAAAGTAACGGCAAAATCCCGACGGCTAATAAAGCAACCCTTACTTTATTCCCGACGCGAAGATCCATCTCGCCCTTTGTAATTCTCCTACTCCTTGTTAGCCTCTGCATCGAATTGCAAATATGATTAACCGATCTGGTATCAAATACACAAGAGCTAACAAAAGAATTTGCAAAAAAAACATCTATAACATTAATACCTGAAGTGGAAGGTTTAGTCCCACCATTCTTTTCAGACCAGCTAGGCATTTCTTGCAGTTCCTCTTCCAATGGCCTGGCTCCTTGTAGTAAAAGCATTCACTCTCTTGAGTCGGGTCGGACTTAGTTTTGGGTTTAGACTTATTATCTTGGATCCCATCCAAAACTTTAGTCTTGCCCTTACCTTTGACCCAATTCTTAGCCTTCTTCTTGAAGCTTGTACTCTTTTGCACCATCATCACATGATTGTTGCTTTTCTTAATGCTGTCTTCAGCAGTCTTGAGCATCATATGCAGTTCGGTGAGATTCTTGTCTAAACCATTCATATGGAAGTTCAGAATGAACTGCCCATAGCTTGCAGGAAGCGAAGCAAGAATCAAATATGTAGCCAACTCTTGACTAAGTGGAAAACCAAGTTTTTTCAAGCTCTGTGTGTAACCAACTATCTTGATCACATGTGGGCTCACCGGACTACCCTTAGCTAGCTTACTCCCAAACAATTTCTTTGAGATCTCATATCTCTCAGTTCTTGCTTGTGTCTCAAACATGCCTTTGAGCGCCACGATCATATCGTAGGCCTCAATATTCTCAAACTGCTTTTGAAGGTCTGAGTTCATGGCAGCAAGCATGAGACAGCTAACATTAAGGGACTCATCACATGCCTTTTTATAGGATGTTTTAAGAGCAGCAGCAACATTCTCAGCAGGCACATCAGGAATTGGTTCCTCTAGAACATGTTCCTTTTTATCTTGCCTAAGAACAATTCTTAGGTTGCGGGACCAATCCACAAAATTTGTTCCATTCAATTTTTCCTTACCAAGTATCGAACACAAAGCAAAACTGGATGTAGGTACAACATTTGGTGCCATGATCTACAACATAAAAAATGCAAAACTAAGACATATGTTCAAGAAAGGTAACTTCTATTAAACAATTTAATAAAGATACTCCCACTGGATACTATATCACTCTTATGACATTTAGTGATTCAAGACCGCAATCAGTTAATCTACTAGTGAGCTTTGGCATCACTGCTAGAAGATTAGTGAATTTGGTAAGCAACCCTTTGCTAATCATATCTCTATATGACTCTTGTTGTTGGGCAGCATCTCTATGCTCCAGCATCCAACCCTATGCCCCAAAGTCCATAACTGTTATGATGACCTTGTCAAGCTAAATCAATGATGTGCGTGTAAGTGTCCGACACAAACCCCATCCAGTCAAGAAATATTAATGGCACACTGCTTTAGCAAAACCTACCATTAAAATACATGACTTTGGATGGTGCAGCTAATTGGGAGGGCATTAATTTAACTTAATATTATCTGAGGGAAATTCACTTCTACCATATTAAAAGCATTTAAAGCAATCAAACAACATGCATAGAAATAAATGAGCAGGAATATAAGGGCATTCACAGACAATCAAATTGTATTGTGGTATAGTATAACCCTTCCACATGGTGATCTCCATCGCCAAGCATCCTATTCGCCATGTCTCCAAGTGGCCAAAACCTCCAAGTACTCCCATTAAGCCATTACTCCTAACAGCACTAGTAATAAATTACAAGGAGTCAAGAAGCACCACAAGTCGACACGCAGGCCATTATACAAATATAGACAACCTTGGGCTGCAATAAACATGACACGTAAGTCATGAACATTACACACATACATGCATCTCATACATCATGGGTCATATTATTCACAAAAACCTGCAAAAATATGTTAGGCATAGAATCGCATTCTATCGGGCAACAAGAATACACACTACCCAAAAAGCGCAATCCGATTACCCAGCACAGCGGGACATGAATCATATTCACGTAACCAAGCCTTGGAAATCATCAGACTAATCATATTAACCCTATTCCGAACCAATCTGATCATTGCCTTGATGTGACCACACGCTGCGACAGACTCCGATGGCGGAATTCCGACGGGTAGGAGTGTTATGCAGTGTGATCATGAACAAGCGCAATAAACCATCTGGTCCTTTTCGATCGCAACTCCAATTCGATCAACCAAATTGATCTTCGCATGCTCCAATGGTTTTACGATCACTGTCTGCCCCGATGGCGGAAACCGACCGGTAGAGGCAAGTCGTGATACGACCATGAAAGCACGATCATGGAATAACGAACAAGAGCCCATCTTACGACCACCGCGCATGGACGATCATATCGACCATTGCATATCACAATATGCATCTAATCTGAATCTAAAACTAGACGGATGGCTCTGATACCACTGAAGAATCACGGGAAGGCTACGATAGCACTAAACAAAAATTACCGCGCAACCAAGTAACCTCCGCTAGTAATATATCACGAGATTACCACTAGATGCGCTGACTCATAGCGAAAGTAGAGTCAATGTAGCGAGTTGATGCGGTCGTAGTCGTACTCGCCGCCTGTCTTATCTTCCGAGTAGTTGTACTCGTCGCGCGTCTCCTCCGACTCCTGTGATCTTCACGAGTTGCGGATCGTCCTAGTGCTGATGCTTCACAACAACACCTCCAAGGTATCCACACGTACGGGCAAGGGGACCATGCGCTGGAGTGCTAGCACCGACAGTGTGGTTGCGGAAGGCGTGGCTATTAGGGTTTAAGGAGTTCTTCCAAAAGATCATCCTCGCACCCCTTGCCACCGCCCCTCTATTTATAGGCATTCATGATGGGTCTCGAACCTGAGGCCCATTACGAACTCGAGGCCTACAAGATTTCGGATCACCATCCAAATCAAATCCCAGCAGGCAATTCTTCCTTGATTCAGGACAGTCGCTTTCATGATAAATTCTGGAACAATCAAAAGGCTTCAAATGATCAAAGCACAGACCTGGAAATTTATCAACCCTAGTTTCAAAAGCATGAAATAGTGAGTTGTTTGAAGCTCTAGAGACAAAGTTATGGCTTCTAGAAGGTTTATTGCACAGGCTGTCCAGACCGACGAAATTTTGACTACAGAAAGAAGAGATCCAACAGCAGAAAGGTACAGCTAGAATCTGTTAGCGATATGCCTTGGAGGCAGTCATGGCGATGATTGTCTCAAGTTATGTTTCTAAACTCTTGGATAATATGTAAGTCTATCCCTTGACGCAACTATAACCTTATTGGTCAGCAAGTATGTAACTCACTTGTTAGACTTTTCATTTACTTGACGACGGATGTTCTAAACTATCATTGGCCTTTTTATATAAGTGGTACAGAAATGATTTTTCGACCAGCACAGGCATCAATTGATGACGATGACGGACCGATCATGGATATAAGATATCAAGTCCATGACATGGACACATGTTGGAGAACAAGTTGTTTGACTGACTCACTTTGAGACACTGCTGGGATTGTTATATGAGTGTCTTCGGTTTGTCTCAAATGTGTATGGATGATCGTTAAGCATGAAGCTATCATGGATTCCTCCCTGCATAGTAGTGTTCTTCGATGTATGATGCTTAACGCTACTCTTAAGTCTAAACCAGGTAGTCATAAAGTTAGTGTTCGCTGTTTGGGCACACTATGAACCTGAACCATGTGGAGGAATATAAGTGAGCAAGGTAGGATTCACCAATCTCATACAACGGGAGAGATATCCCTAGGCTCTTTGATGTAGTTGGACTAAAAGGTGCATCACCATGCTGAGTGTGGTTGAGTGTCAACTGTGGGTACATTGTCCACTGCAGAATCAAGAATTGAATTATCCAAGATGGCGGCATGTCTGTGGCCTTGAGTTCGATTTATCAGCAATCAGTATAGAGAGCATTGCAAAGGTTAATTAGATATAATCTCGATTTGTTCATGGGTAGTCATTCCTACTAGAGACTGCTATCGACTTGCAGTTCGTGATGGTTTACCCAAAGCAGTAAAGGTTTACCCAAAGAATGGAGAAAAGGTTACTCGGTGTTTGAGAGAAAATTTTACCCAACGTGGGAAAAGGTTTACCTGGCAGCATGGAAAAGTATGGTTTACCCAACCACGGCCATGTATACGTGTTCTACATGAACACACACTTAACGTGTTGGAGGACCGAGATTGGATAGCATCCGTTATCGAGTTTTATTCCGCATGGAATCCTTACATTGCTAATAAGCAGTTTAACTCAAAAAAAAATGCAACATAATCAGATTCCAAAGAAATCTTACATATTAATATAATATACTATTTATATCAGCAAAGTCTCACCTTATAGCCAACGGAGGAGTAATCCTTGTGCTCCACAACTCCAATTAATTGAACAAGATTATATCCGTAATCTTTTATATGAGGTAAGACCTAATAAAAGAAAAGGTTAGAGATGTGAAGTTACCACAAAAACACCCTAAATCAAGGGTAGGAAATACATTGGATGTGAACTCCTGAAATGTTGATATTTTTTGCTCAGATCCACTTATTCCAACATGACATTCATATATCCTAAGTGAACCATTGACTTTCGGTCGTCCAAATCTCCATTGTAGATTTCTTAGGAGGAGGTTCCCAATGTCTTGCATGATAGGACCGCTTCCTTCAAAGATCTACAAAAAAACAAGAATATTTGAATCAACATTTAATCTGCGTTAAATCTTTAGCGATGAGCTAGACAAGTCAATATCACAGTGTTCCCCATCTTTTATTACATCCATACCCCCCCAACACCCACACACACACACAAAGGTGGAAGATGTCTTCTCTCAAAGATAAAATATAATATTTCTTTATGGCTAGTACTCTTTTATTACATAGTTTTTCCTCGCCTAGCCAAGTATTACACAAAAATGTTATGACCCAACAACCAATCATGTACGCTTTCACCGCCATCAGATAATTTTGGCAATAGATGAATATAACTTTTCAATGTCTACAAGACAACACTACAACCTATATTGATTACCAAGAATAGTGGAAGCACATCATTACAGAGGTAAGTTGGGTGAACTCGCGTAACATGTGTAGCCCAAGAAGGAACACGCTCTAAAGCACCATCAGAGTATTAAAATAAACCTCAGACTTGTCTTTATGAGAAATCAGGAACATATTTCTCTATCCATACTTTTCATCCTTTCCTCATTTCAACCCAAGAAGCGTTTGAGTTGACTTTGCTTGAAACTTTTCAAATGATACTCTATCGGTTATAACATTGAAAATGTCAAACTCCCGCCCATTATCAATGATATCGTAGGAAGGCGATTTAACTTGACGAGTCATCCTTACGCAAGGCTTTCCACTCGTTATATCTTGTTTCAAGATCGTATTTCACCTACCTCCTCCTCCGTTTGCGGGCCGTTTGGGCCAAACATCTGCTCATATGGCTTAGCAACCATCTCTAACCGAGACTTGCGTGACCTAACTTCTCCAGGTTCCCAGTATTCTTCATTCATTCTACGGATTAAATCTTCGACATCTACACCATTGTCACCTTTATCATAATCATCCACATAATTGTACTATTGGAAAAAATACTCATCTGGTTCCTGCCCTTCTCTGAGCTTATCTTCAAGTATGACAAACCAATATCCGAAATCATCATGTCCCAAATGACCTTCTCGTGCACAGCTTTCAGTTGCTGACCACTGATTAAAATCACCAACCAGGGAACAATACCGAGCACCTACATGGTAATCCTCCTTTCAATAAATAAATGTAACAAATGTTAAGTTTATTGTTAAAACACGAAAAACTTATATCAAAGAGGATGCAGCAACGCCCAAGTATATGAATTATAAATCACACAGCAGCATCTCAACAGTCAAGTAAGATGACAAGTTCAAAGTGGCTGGCATAACATGTTCAGTCTGACAATAAAACAAGGTGATCGCCAAAACAAATAGTAATGTACATACAAAATGAAACCTATATTTGGGAAATAACACAATTATAACAGTCCAAAACGTAGCTAAACCTACCGTTGAACGTACCCATGAATCAAGATTCAAGGTTATCATCTCTGTCCACATAACAGGACCTACCAATACAAACTTCGTCCCCAAAAAAAAGAAAAAAAAGAGACCCGTACCTGGTACCCATTCCATGAAATCCACACGGTGCTGCCGATGTCGATGCATACCCATTAACTCAAACCTGCCAGAAAAACACAAACAGACCACCGGCCTCATCACCCCAGCAAAGAATCCGAACAGAACAAGAAGATTGAAACAACAACATGGTAGCAGGCTTACCCAGAGGACGCCTCTTTCATATCAATAAACCGAGAGTACAGCTCCCATCTGCGGTCCTTCAAAGCCTTGTGCCTAAAAATAACCGTTCTTTCCTAATGGATAAACAAAACTCAAACCAAACCCTACCCCGCTAGTCAACATTTCAAACCCAAAAAAAACTATATCTGCATATCTTTTCCGTCAAAAATCTCAACCAATTCCCATCTCGGTTGTTTCCATAATGCGGGAAATTGTTGGAAATACGTACTAAAACCACATCAATGGATCAATTCCGACAAATTTAGTACAGGGTGAACTGGAGGTTGGACTGGGAGATTGTAGGAAGACGATTAGGATGTCCATTCCCCAACCATACCAGACAGTCAGCGAACGTACCGGTCACGGAGGAACTGCGCGAAGGCGTGGTCGGAAACGCCGATCTTGGCGAGGAAGCCCACGGGGTCCACGGCGTCGCCGCGGCTGGGGCGCTGCGTCCGCTGGTTCTGCTGCCGAGGCCTGGGCGGGCGCTCGCGAGGGCCGGAGGAGGACGATGAAGAGAAGGAGGAGGAGGCGCAGCGGCAGCCCGGCCGGCGGAGGAGGCAGGGGCGGCTGCTGGATGAGATGTGAGCGCGGCCAGCTAGGGGCGGACGGCGGTGCTCAGCGACGAGGGGAGCAGGGTGTCGTGCGGCCAGGAGGAACAGAGGGAAAGAAGCCATTCTTGGGGGGTTGGTGTGGTATGGTGGTGATGATGGAGAGGGAGGAGCCTGGAGCCCTGGGAGCCGCCACGGCTGGAAGGGAGGGCGAGAGGGGGGAGGCGATGGTGGGTTTTGGAGCGGGATAAGGTTATAGACAAAATACCATTTTTATTGCGCTGGTACATGGTACAGTATATTTTTTTCTACGTAGTATAAATAGTTTGGTACGGTAAATTATGGTAATTTAGAATCGGAAGTTGTACAATATGCCTACCAATTGTATTAGAGAATTTAATACAGGTTAAATGTTGACGTGCAAAATAACTACAACGTTAATACAGGTTAAATGTTGGCGTGCAAAATAATTATAACGTTAGTCGCAATACGGCACAGAAAAAATAAAGACAAACTGAAACATAGACAATAGCAGCTATCAGTGGTCATTGTTGTTGGTACAACAGTCTGTAGACTAAGTGGCGCTACGCAGAAAATATAGCGATTTGTCCGCAAAATACTACAACCTGTTTGTAGACTGAGCAGGGTGCGTAAAAAATAGTACGTTCTATTTGTAAAATATTACGACAGGTCTAAGAATATTAAACAGTCCATACATTGGGCTGGTAGTTACAGATTATGTACAAAATGTAGGGTTACGGGTAGACTACGATAGCACAAAATAAAAAATTATCGCGCAACTAAGGAACCACCGCTAGTAATAGATCACGAGATTACCACTAGACGTGCCGACTTGTAGTGGAAGTAGAGTCGCTGTAGCGAGTTGATGCAGTCATAGTCGTACTCGTCACGCGTCTTCTTCTCCGAGTCTTGTGATCGTCACGAGTTGCGGATCGTCCTAGTGCTGATGCTTCGCAACAACACCTTCAAAGCATCCACACATACGTGGCGGGAATACCACGCGCTGGAGTGCTAGCGCTGGCAGCGTGGTATGAGGAAGGCGTGGCTGTTAGGGTTTCGAAGGTTCTTCGAAAGATCATCATCACCACATACCACCACCCCTATATATATATATATATAACCTACTAGAATTCGGGTCACCATCCAAATCAAATCCTAGCCCTTTAAGTGTGCGACCCTATAGGTTCATGTATAATCGGTTGTGGCTCAGAAACTTTTTTCCAACCACTAGTCGTTAGCTGTACCTAGCAGCACATAACAATTCCCAAACACACTTAGAATATATCGGACAAACCTTAATGCAATATGATCTACGACCAGATCTATATCACTAACGACCAGCTCGTATCTCTATACGACAAGTTCATATTTGGTCTCGGCCAATTCGTAACTCCTTACGACCAGGTTTCGACCACTTAGTGACCATGTTCGTCCAGCCTACGACCAGCTCGTATCTCCATACAACTAGTATGTATCTGATTGAACTGAAAGACTTTCTCGTGTATTCTCCCTTTGCCTCACGATATCTGGTTGAACTCCAGGTGAGATGTTGTGTCATCCATGGACTATTCAATACTTTCTCAATCAAGTGTCGAATAATTTCATGTGGTCGACACTTCGACCACTAGTGGCATGGCCATGCACTTTCTTTATCCGAGCACAATGAGGGGCCAGAGATATCTCTCCTATTATGTTAGGAGGGGCAAATCTCATATCCGACCAGTCACATCGCTCCGCATATTTCATAGCATACCCGAAAGCTACATTTATAACTACCCAGTTACGAGTAGCGTTTGGCAACCTCTAATAGTGCTATTACACATGTAGGAAGATATGCTAATCTCTGGTCTAAGGATTATACATCACCATTGATTGAGACCAACTAATGATACATAGAATCGTAACAATCTCAACAGTGTCTCAAGGTGGGTCTTTTTCAACACCATATTCTCTAGCATGTGTCCATATTATTGGTTTGATATCTTCATATCCATGGCCTGTGAAACATAGTCAACAATCAATACATATGTTAGTCTATTTGATACGGATCAACGTGTGTTGATGCGTAATGTGGCCCAATCTTTCACGGTACTTGTATTTCAATTCTGAATGAGGTGAAACTCCCGCTTTCCTCTCTCTTGATTTGGCACAATAGCAGAGCAAGTATATCTCCAAAGCAAGTAACACTTGGTTGATGTTGAATCAATCCGAAGAGAGAAACAAAATCAAACCGGAAGAACAACACCAAACCGTGAGCAATTGAGGATGCTACGAATTGGTGAGATGATCCACAAGGAATCACGGATCTTGGAAGAACAACCTCCCTCCAATATTCACGCAATCACAAAACCCTAGATGGGAATTTCCGAAACGCATGTATTCATTTTGCGCCACATAAACCTGTGACTTTTACGTATTTTATTCAACTCAAACTTGCTTACAATGGGGCTTTACCCCTAATATATGTAGCCATGAACGGTAAACCACCTGTATCTGTAGCATGAACGATATCCGAGTCGTCATTGTAGCATGAACAAGAATCGATTCTTGCTCATGAACGATACCGAACTTGTTTTTTTATTGCAAAACTCCTTTATTGAAATTTAAACTACTCTAATTGTGAAAATAGATTAAACTATCCTATTACAAGTAATTTATAATTAACTTCTTTTAAAGAATGATCCGAATTGGAATTGCACCAATCCAAACCCATTTTGGATTCTTAAATTTGAAAATGTATTGATTTGAATAGAGTTTGAATTTGGTTCTTCTGTCTTTTCTTGGCGGAATTCTCTTGTATACTTTGCAATATGCAAAGTCCTTTGTTGTTGTGTCTTCCCATGTCCGCTAATGCTCCCGTTCGGCATTCCTCCTATCCTTGCTCTTTTAGAACACGGTTCTTGTTTTTTCTCCATTGATGCATAATAGGCTCAACTTGAGGCTTAATACATACTTGCCGCTTAGGGATATTGACTACCGTAGTAGATGCACTTAGGGCCTCATCATCCTCCCTTCTTGAAGCAAAACCGTCCTCGGTTTTAGTGTAGTCTTCTGGCCTTCTTCTTACTAACCATAACCAAATCACTCTTGATTTCTTCATCGATCTTTGACACCAAAGCATGGAACTCTCCTTGTGCATGAATGTATATCGGTTGGACCGTCCTTGATGTGTAGCATTCAGATCAAATTGCCATGGGCGTCCCAATAGAATATGACCAACATGCATTGGCACCACATCACACTCCACTTTATCGACATAGCCATCAATAGTAAGTGGCACTCTCACCTTGTGTGTGATCTTGATTTTGCCGAGCGTTGTTGAGCCATTGGATGTAATATGGTTTAGGATGCCTCCATGAGGACAATGAGAGTGATTCCACCACATTCTTACCAATCATGTTGGTCGAACTCCCATTATCAATAATCAACTTACACACCTTTTCTTTGATCTTGCAATCGGTTTGAAAGATATGATGTCGCTCTCCTTCCTCACAATAACGGTGTTATCACATTTGCACCGTTTGAGCCATCAAGCTAATACCTTGTTCGGGATAACAAATGATTTGCTCTAGCTTCTCGATTCATCAAAAGGTTCAGATTTATCATTGTCGCTCTCTTTGCATAGCCATCATGTGTAAGCAACACCGTCTTCATGTTTGGACAATCCTTCTTCATATGACCTCGGCCCTTGCACTTGAAACATTCAATGTTGCTAGTTCTAGCCGTAGAGAATGCACTCAAATCAGCATGTGAGGCATCTTTGCCTGCAACACTAATAGGTTTCGAAGCTTCCTTGAATGTACTACGAACCGGTATAGTGGATGCAACCGGTTTAGGAGTTGATCCGCATCTCCATCTTGCGAAGTTGAACGTCTCAAAGTGCTATGAGTGGTACGGCCAACCCTTGCTTGATTGTCCTTCACCCATTGTTCAAGACGCCCGCTTGATGAAGTAGTTCTTGCACGATGTTATATTGCATTAAATCAACACGGTTTCGCACATCTTCATTCAAACCCTTCAAAGCGTGTCATGGTCGCCTCCGCCGACTCACGCACACTTGTACGGATCATGAGCACTTGCATCTCTTGATAGTACTCGCTCACCGTCTTAGCACCCTGTGTAAGTCGTCGTAGCTTTGTATGCAGTGTCCTTGTATAGTATGCCGGTACAAATCGTTCCCGCATAGCTTGTTTCATTACTTCCCAAGTGTTAGGACGTTCCCCGGCACGATTCAATTGATCCCACCAAATAATAGCATATTCGGTGAACTCAATAGAGGCGACACGAACCTTCTTCTCTTGAGTAGTGGTGGTTGTCAAAAATTTGATTGACACGCATTTCCCACTCCAAATAAGCCTCCGGATCAGATCTACCCTTAAACTCCGGTATGGTGATCTTGATTCTCCCGATACCGCCATCTTCATATTCACCTCCATTATGACGAACACCATGTCCAGCACCTCGACGATCAAAATATTCACGTCGTGGACGTCGTTGATGTCTTTCACGATCATCGAAAACGGCCTCCTCCGAATCGTGACATAGAAGTCATCTCGGCATAGCGTACAACACGTTGTGCACGTCCATGTTGTGGTTGGGGCGACCTTGGTACATTTGCTCCTCGTGGCGGTGGTAGCCTCTCCTCCAAGCGAAGGATAGCAAGATTCAGACGGTCAAAACCTTCCATCATACGACGTTCATTTGTGTTTAGACGATCGTTCAGTGTGTCTTGCACTCCTTGGATTTGAGTTTCAAGTTGATGGCGTAAAACCTTCTCGCGACGAAGAAAATAGCGGTAGTAGCATCAAAGCGAGCACGCACGCCGGTAATAGTGTATCTCCGTCGTAGGCTCCTCGTCCGATCCACCATTAGAACCATCTTGGCTAGTTTTGACATGATTATCAACCTCAATGTACCAAGAAGGAAAATTCCACGTACCGTGATCAACCACGCTCTGATACCAAGATGATACGGATCAACGTGTGTTGATGCGTAATGTGGCCCAATCTTTCACGGTACTTGTATTTCAATTCTGAATGAGGTGAAACTCCCGCTTTCCTCTCTCTTGATTTGGCACAATAGCGAGCAAGTATATCTCCAAAGCAAGTAACACTTGGTTGATGTTGAATCAATCCAAGAGAGAAACAAAATCAAACGGAAGAACAACACCAAACCGTGAGCAATTGAGGATGCTACGAATTGGTGAGATGATCCACAAGGAATCACGGATCTTGGAAGAACAACCTCCTCCAATATTCACGCAATCACAAAACCCTAGATGGGAATTTCCAAACGCATGTATTCATTTTGCGCCACATAAACTCGTGACTTTTACGTATTTTATTCAACTCAAACTTGCTTACAATGGGGCTTTACCCCTAATATATGTAGCCATGAGCAGTAAACCACCTGGAATCTTGTAGCATGAGCGAGATCCCAGTCTGCATCTTGTAGCATGAGCGAGAATCGACTCGATTCTTGTTCATGAACAAGACCGAACTTGTTTTTTTATTGCAAAACTCCTTTATTCAAATTTAAACTACTCTAATTCTGAAAATAGATTAAACTATCCTATTACAAGTAATTTATAATTAACTTCTTTTAAAGAATGATCCGAATTGGAATTGCACCAATCCAAACCCATTTTGGATTCTTAGGCTGAAAATGTATTGATTTCGGAATAGAGTTTGAATTTGGTTCTTCTGTCTTTTCTTGGCGGAATTCTCTTGTATACTTTGCAATATGCAAAGTCCTTTGTTGTTGTGTCTTCCCATGTCCGCTAATGCTCCCCGGTCGGCATTCCTCCCTATCCTTGCTCTTTGCCGAACCTGGTTCTTGTTTTTTTCTCCATTGATGCATAATAGGCTCAACTTGAGGCTTAATACATACTTGCCGCTTAGGGATATTGACTACCGTAGTAGATGCACTTAGGGCCTCATCACTATTCATATGTGTTCTCGTACGTTTCCGACTAGGGAACATTTAAGAATAATCATCGCAGAAATATAGAGTTTCACAATCAAGTCACATACTTGATAATAAATATTATTGATATTATTCTAGGAACAATATAACATATTATCCAATGTTATCAACATAATAAAATATAATAATCTTTATGATTGCCTCTATGGCATATTTCCAATAGTCTCCCACTTGCACTAGAGTGAATCATTTAAGCATATAATACTGATAGCTCTTGTGTGCGCCTCATGCTTTGGCTGTGTGAGAGGTTTTATCAACGGATCAGCAATATTTAAATATGTATGAACTTTGCATATCTTAACATCCCCTCTATCCCCCAATTCGCGAAAAAGATGATAACGCCTGAGTATATGCTTGGACTTCTGATGGAGTCTAGGCTCCTTAGCCTCCGCAATGGCTCCATTATTGTCACAATAGAGATCCATTGGCTCGAGGCACTCGGAATCACACCCAACTCAGCAATGGAATTCCTTATCAAAACACATTCTTTTGCAGCTTCAAAAGCTGCAATGTACCCGGCCCCTGTCGTAGAATCAACAACCGTCTCTAGCTTGGAACTTTTCCGGCTCACTGCTCCTCCATTCAAAATGAATACAAAACCAGATTGCGAACGATAATCATCTTTGTCGGTTTGGAAGCTTGCATCGGTGTAACTATTTACAACGAGCTCTTCATCACCGCCATAAAACTAGGAACGCGTCCTTAGTCCTTCTCAAGTACTTAAGAATATTTTTCACAGCTCTCCAGTGACCTTCACCGGGATCAGCTTGGTATCTGCTTGTAACACTTAGAGCATATGATACTTCTGGTCGAGTACATATTATGGCATACATGATAGATCCAATAGCCGAAGCATATGGAATATGACGAGGATTAAAACCTCGATGTATTATTTTAATACATAAGAGAAGACCACACGACTTCGTGGTCGTAACCCCTAAGGCTAACGACCTCACTAGTCGTAAGGATTCCAGATTTTACACAGTAAATATCCTGATCGGACAAGGTCTCGTACCTAGTCCCCGACCAGTTGACTGCTCGTGAAGCTACGAACTAGTATCAATTGGATCAGAATACAGATATATCCTTACCGTGTGATGAATGTAACACGTTTTGTATATTCCATACCACACGACGTTACATAACTCTAAGACACTGGACTACAGTTGAATGTCTCACCGATATATAACCACACAACAGTTGATATCCCGTCAACTGACGCCTCTCTCCGACAAGACGCGTCACTTACTAACAGGCGTCTCTCTAGAGGATAACTGCCACCACTTCATTAACTACTTAAGGAGGGCCGCGGAAGATGGAGAAGAGGGCGAGAATGAAGGCAATTGAGAAGATTAGCGGTCGATTCCCATAACAAGCATTGCATTCTAGTATAACTAGCATTAGCCTTTTGTCTGAAGACAGACATTCCTTGTAATAGGCAGCTCATAGCAATAAAGAGTGATCCCATTCCATTCTAGGAGATACGCTCCATTTTCCTCTGTTTTTTTATATATTCCTAAGATCGGTGATTTGATCGTCGGCAGCTGGCGCCGTCCGTGGGGAAGAAGGCGCAAATTTCCTGAAGAAGTTCTTCGCTCGAGAAAATCATCGCATGTCCTTCATAATCGTATATACGACTATGGCAGGAATTGGGACGATGAGAACTGGTTCGATTTGGATGACTACTCCCATCTCGACATGGATGAATGTATCCACGCCATGCAAGAGAACGGGATGTCATCATCTTCCTCCTCCGTCGGTTCGCATGTTGCTGACAACAGTGAAATCGAACGGATGGATGAAGATACACCACTACGACAAGTGGTACTTCCGGAGGGACGTATTACTCCGACCAGCTCGGAATGTCCAAAAATCTCTCCAAGCCCGATCCTTCTGACCGGTGAAAAAGGTGACGGAACTTCAGCCCCACTATTTGAGAATCAATACACTCTCGATACAATCATGGCTGACAGGTACTCACCAATGACTCCTGGAAATTTCAGGAGCCAGTCGACATCTGGTAACAGTGTCTATGAAACTCCCATCGGTTACAGGTCGAGTGGGAATGATAAGGCTCAGCGTACGATCGACAATCCTCCGGGTCAGGCTGAGTCCGTCCCGAAGGCCTTAGGAGGTGTTATCTCCGACCGGTCTCCATCGTGGAAGCATCTGGTAGAAGCACTGAAAGACTCTCCACTGGTTACAGTGGAAGCTCTTCAGAAGATCGCTGTTGGAAGCACGAGGTTAATGCGATCGAAAATACGGATCAAAATGATGTGTATGGTCCTGCATACACTCCCTCGCTACCACATACTGATGGAGATGGTACGGGTCATCAAGCACCAGAAGCCCAAAGGACACACGAAATTGGTTCTCATTTTGGAGTGTGTTCACACCTAACATTCTCATTTTGAAGTGTGTTCACACCTAGCATTCTCATGTTCACACCTAGCATTCTCATGTTCACACATAGCATTCTCATTTTGGAGTGTGTTCACACCTAGCATGGTTCTCATTTTAGAGTGTGTTCACACCTAGCTAGGAGGGATGTTCCTAGTATAAATAACCCTTTACTCTTTCACCCAAAGGCAACTTTTGGTCATTGGATTTCAGAATATGATAGCAGTGCTACCAGAAACTTGAGAATTCTCTCTTCCTTAGCTCTTGTAATTTTCCTAGTGAGATTGCAAAAGCGGTCGTTCGACGGCAACCTTTCTGTGCTTCCAACTTCGTGCGTGGTTGTGTGGATTGGGAACTTAGAGTGTGGTTAGGCGAACACTTATCGCAGGTCATTACATCGGCAGTGGTTGGCCTCAAGAAACGTCGGGTTGCATTATTATCTCACGCCGCAGACTAGTTACCCAAGAGCTATTTGTTGGTTGGAATCGGTGTCTGCATCGTCTCGCTCAGGTGGCGCTAGTTACCATCGCCTCGCATTTTTCTCCTCCGTGAAGATCGGGCATCCCCCGCATCACTAGCTGCAGCTTCCGAGATGTGAAATGTCTGAAATGCCCCTGAGGACAGTAATGGCTTGTTTGATGTCGTTTAACGCAATTAAAAACATTTAACGACATTTGACGACAATCGACAGCATTTAACAACATTTAACAATATTTAACTATATTTAACGACATTTGACGGCATTTAACAACATTTAACGATATTTAACAATATTTAACGATAATTGACGACATTTAACAATATTTAACAACATTTGACGATATTTGACAACAGTTAACGACATTTATTAACAACAATTGGCGACTAACGCAATTGACAAGACATTGACAATAGGAGGAACATGCATTAATGAATATAATTACAATAAGAGTAATCGAACAAATTTATATATATGTTGAGGCATCCAAAGTTACTTAATAGTCATTGTAAACTGCTTCTGAGCATATTTCACTTATCTTTTAGATATCAAGTACACCTTAGCAACCTCAATTAGGTTATAAAACTAATCAAGCACCGAATGAAGCATGTTGTACGAATTTCTCCACCATGTGAGTCAGGGATTAGCGTATTTAACGATAATTATTACAATAAACATTTATTACAACAAATAATTATTACAAACAATTATTACATAAATAATTATTACAACAAATAATTATTACAAACAAGTAATGCCCCCTCCACTTTTTTCCGGACTTGGGACCGGCATCTGCAGTGTTAGGCACTCTGTTTAAGTATGTTAATGTCTTAATGAAACAACATCAAGTACTTACAAAGATAATCAATGTCATAAATAAAACTAAAATATGCCCACAGCAGACAAATGATTCACCATCAAGTAATAGCTAGCACAAGTAATATGACATGTGCAACATCACCAGAATTGCATGAATTGATTTACTTCATGAATTGATTTACTTTGCACTAAAAAAAAAATAAGAACACCATATGAGATGTTCCAGAATCCAGAATACATTCATGAATGTAAAAACTAAAATCAAACTTTTAGTCAGTGTTCTGTTGTCAAATTTGCGAATGTTCATTTTGATTTTAGATAATATATTTGAACAGTGAGCATATGGTCAGAATTACATATAGATACTTATAAATGCAATCATATAGATTACATACAGAATTACATATAGATTTTAGGTCCTTATATTTCTACATTTGTATTTAGTGTGGCAGAGTTCTAAAGCAAAGTACGATTCATGTGTAACTTTTGATGAACCATGTAAAGCATATAACATTGTTATGGTTTTACAATGTGTCCTTTTGCTAGACAGTTGGATGGTGTGATCCCGGTTTCATACATACAAGTTTCCTTAAGGACTTGTGGCCTAATTTCATTTAAATGAGTGTTCACAACCTTGTCTAATATACACCTGTGCTCCCATTAGCTATTCAATTTCACAAATGCAAGTGCCAACAAGTTTTACAGGTGAGTTTAAATTTCAGGTACACATACAGAATTGGCCATATACAGATGATATGTATCTTATCTATGCATCTATCCATATACAGCAAGGACTACCAATTTGATTTCTCAAAACAAATTAGCCACTGAATTGTCAAGTGCTCAACAAAATAGATACTATCAACTAGCTATTGTCGTGCCATAGTACATAGAGCTCCACTGAGCATTGAATCATTCTAGAGAAATTACTACAAACTTTCCAGCATAGTGCAAATGATAAATGTTCAAAATTTCTAGCACAATATACAAGCCAAAAAATTATTTTGCTACCAGATACAAGAAAGAAATGCAGAGTATTTTGATATCAGAATGATAAGCAATATATATTGACTAGAAAAAGGAATTCAAGAATAATGGATTGATGGCGACAAGCAAAGACAAGGATCATCAAACCAAATATTGCACCAGGTGCCGCTAGCTAAACATGCTTAAGGAATTTTGATAGAAGCACACAATGCAAAATTTCAACATAACATTTGACAGAAGTACAATTTGAACCATTCATAATTGTAGCATGTACTGAATGCCACAATGAGCAATAATTCGATCAAATCAAGCTAGAGATGGAGGGAGGTGGAGGAGGGCGTCGGGCGGGGAGAAGAAGAGGACCGGCGGCGGGGTTGAGGATGGAGGCCGACGGTAGGGGGAGGGAGCCATGGAGGAGAGGGACTTGGGCGGCGAGGACAACGACGGAGGCTAAGTGCGGGGGAGGAGGATGGAGCCAGAGGGGGAGGCGACGAGGTAGGAAGCCCGAGGAGGAGGCGCAACCGTATCGGGGGAGGACGGAAATGGGGAAGGAGGCACCGCATCAGGGGAGGCGCCGCTGCGGAAGGAGCGCTGGGGAGAAGGGAGGTGGAGGAGGGCGGCGCGAAGGAGGGAGGTGCATCGCAGAGGAGGGAGGTGGAGGAGTGCGTCGGGGTTGATCCAGATCTAGATATGGATCTGGGAGGAGGGGTGCCAGGGGAGGAGGGAGCCAGGAGGAGGGGCGACACCGGTGTAGCAGGAGGTGGGGGCCAGCTAGGAGGGGCACGGGGGCGCAGGGGGGAAGAGGGGGAGGAGGGGAGCCGAGGAGGAGCCCAGCGGGGAGGAGAGCGCTGGGGGAGGAGGGAGCCTGGGAGGAGGAGCGACGCCGGCGCAGTAGGAGGTGGGGGCAGGCGAGGAGGAAGGGCACAGGGGTGCAGGGGAAAGAGGGGAAGGAGGAGGAGGGGGGAAGAGGTAAGGGTAAGGGGCGGGGAGGAAGGACGAAGCCGAGTGAGTGGGCGGATGGGTCAGAGGAGGGGCTTTTATGTAATGGCATTTGGCGGGTAATAATCCATGAAATCGAGGGGCAAATGCAGAAGAAAGGGTGGTGAGAAGCCGCGGAAGCTGGTCCGTGGTGGTTTTTGGCTTTCGACTTTCTAACGTGTACGTGAAAAGCCTACCGTTTGTTTCGGCTTTCAGCTTTTTCGAACGAAAACCGAAAGCCGAAGCCGAAACAAACAGGGCCAAATAATGACTTATCCACACTTTTTAATTTTGTACATAAGCTAAAAGTAGGGTAGCCATGCGTTTAACTAAAGTGGGCATACCAAACCAAAATGGTTTCCATGTTTGCACCTAAATGAGGGTTTGCACAAGATGTCCTAACAAACCTACTTGGAAAAAGTCAGATTTACCCCCTCAGCTATCGCCTCGGTTTAATTTCCACCCTCAACTTCAATACCATTTAGTTTACACCCCTCAACTCTCGATACCTTAAAAGACTCCATAGCCCTATTCCATCGTGATTTTCCTCCCCGTCGACATATCTTGTGATGACGTGGAGTTTTTAAATATATTTACCCAGAAGTCAGAAAATTAGACCCACCTGTCCTCCCACTGTCTGACCCAACACCCTTTCTTCGTAGTCTTCTTTCTTTGCTCTCGCCTCAAAGATGAGGTCACTGCCCGAGCGCCGCCAAGGCGCCACACCACATCGCCCACCAATTGACACCACACCCCGCTTGTTCTGTTGCTCGCCGCACGACAAGCCTCACCTCCACCAACTTCCACGTGGGCCATGCCACTGCAGCTGCTGCCCCTAGCTACGCCCATGGCCGCCATTGGCCATCCGAGCCGCAAGAAAGGAGAGCATGACTCGCACATGCCTCTGGAGCAATGCTGTCGCGTCGATCGCTCGTTCGCGCCACGCACAAATAGAGACTTCTCCATTTGTTTCTTATTCCAAAGAGCCCATCACCACACAATTTTTCTTGTTTCCTTTTGGGCTATTGCTCACATCTTATGCAAGATCCAAACCACTCCATTGCTCACATCTTCTTGTCTTAATTGATTAGTTGAGCGGCGTGACGGTGAGTAGGCTATCACACCGCCACCACGGTAGTTACCGCTTCTTCTTTGAGTCCGTGTGGTTTAAGTTCAGTAAGCCCATCTCCAATAGCGCCAAGAAACACCAGCATAAGCAACAAAGAATATCGGCCGGTGGTGGTTGTAAGCTGTAACACCACAGCCCAATATTGAGTCTGAAATACCACTAAACTACCCTAATAATTAAATTTACATCAATTAACAATAAAATTACAGCAAATAATTCAAAATTAAAACCCGTCCACAGTCACAATATCATAAGAATAAATGCATAACAAGTAATCAAATAAATGAGTGTATGCGGTGTTCCAAGTGCCAACCCTTTCCAAATAGAGCGTCGTCAACGATCACCTAAAAACAACAGTAAAGTAAGAATGAGTCTACAACTCAGCAAATACAAAACAGAATAGTAATCAAAACATCATCTTAATAACCATTCATTCACATTTATCAGCATCTCAGTTTCTCATATTCATTCTCATCGGTTTCCATTCACGTGATTCATTATCTCCAATTACTTTTCTCTTTTCATAAATGCAATGAAATGCTCATGCTCAAGTCTCAACTCATCTTCTACTTATACTGATATAGCGGAGTGTAAGACCCATCGATGTTCACTTATGCTCGCATTCTCTAATGTGGGGACAGGGACCTCATCGCCCATATATTACATATGGGGACCTCATTCCACTCCCGTGGATCACATCTTTCCTTCATGAATACCCAACATGAAATGCAATAATTATTATCTTTCTTCATTAGCAATTGACATAATCATAATTCTTCCATAATCATTATCATCATCATCAAGATATCAAAGGCATGTGAGCAATGTGAAATGGGCATAATTCATATGAATAATTATGGCAAGTATCACTTAACCAAACAATACTTTCAAACACTCAAATATCATTCTACCATACACTTGTCTTTCCAGTTGCAACGACCGGATGATTATAAGATGGCAACAATCCTGAAGCTACTCCTGCAACAGTAAAAACCTAATACAAGCTACAACAATATAAAATGTCACGTCATCGACCACGCTCCTACGCGCTCCCCAATTCCACAACTTTTCCTCTTTACCGGACAGTCTCCCGTCTCCCCTGCTGTTCAGGCACTAAAATTACCATAACTTTCAACTCTCACATCGTATCATGGCAAAATATACTTTTTCTGGAATCTATACAAAATTTCCTACAACTTCTTAGTTGATCAAGTGTTATGTTGAATTATGACTTTTCGGAAACTATAGGGAATTATCTACCATTTCCTAGTTTCATAAAATTTTGTTCTGCCATTAACTCGGTCAAATTAATATTTTCCCACATTGGTCCCCAAAGAACCGGTTTAAAGCGATGTCTTCCAAAAATCATAACTTCTATTCTACTCGTCCAAAATCCTATTCTTGGACTCTCTGGAAACCTTAAGGAATTACCTACCCTTTTCATGTAGATCAAAACCACATATTATTCCATCTTCTATTTTTATTTTTCAGATTAATACGTGCTGCCAAAACACGACAAACTTACCAGATAGCAAGCTTGCAAAATTCATAACTCAACATCTACCCATCCGATCGACATGAATAAAAAATTCTACAGAAAGCTATCGAAATCCTCCGCAACTTTCTAGTAGATGAGATTCTCAAATTACGCAAAATCGGTACCCGAATTTATAGTACAACAAAACAACAGACTAAACCAATTTGCTATTCGATTCCCCCCGACTAGAAAACTATTTTTAATCTCTAGAAAAGGTAAACAAAATAGAGGGGGAAACTTAATCGTCACCCTTAGAGATCGCAACGAGGATGCAGTGGCGACAGAGCGAAGTGGACGGAAGGTGGAGGCGATCAAGGATGTAGAGACCCGACGATCCCTACGGCACGCCCGATCCCAAGTATCGCCCCATCGTCATCGATCCTGGATGAAACAGATGTTAGAGTCAAAACCAACCCTACAACCGAGATAGATGAGCTGACCCACCGAGAGAATCTGCATAGTAAGTTGGGAACATGGGAAATAGCGGGAACAGAAAAGTCAGTGGACAAAAGAGTGCCTCGACAAGCGGCGGCCAGAGGAATACAGTCAACTGTCTAAACAGAGATGGGATAAACAGGTCTTACTGAAGTGAGAGATGTGGAGTCCAGTGTCATATTGAAAGAGGCACCAGAAACTAAAACCCAAGAGGTACCTGGAGGAGACATCTGAGCTAGATCGGCGAGAACGCCGAGCCGTGTGAGAAAGGCAAGTAGAGCCTAACAGAATGTGAATGTAGTCACCTCGCTGAGAAGGTCCTGACATGCTGGTCTGTCCTCCAGTCGAGGAAGAGCCTCCCTACCCTTCCTTGGAGTGTGGACCTCCACGTGCCTTGTTTTGCTTTTTTCGCACCGCACAACGCTGATAGTCGTGCCCGAAGTTCTTGCAATAATTGCACTGAACCCCAGTTGGTGCAAAAACAGGAGCAGATATAGTCATGCGCTGCTGTGCACTACGATACTTGAGGAGGTCTACATCTCGATGTTTGTTCTATTCATTTTTGACTCAACTCCAGCTTAACACTTACTCTGATTTGATATGGGCGAGTGATCTAGTTGAATGTTGATCCATCATTAGCTATTATATCTTCCTTGGGACTTCGCTCATTGCATGGAAGTCCAAAAAGACTATCATGTCACCTTCTAGCACTGAAGCTAAGCTTCAACCTCTTGCTACTACTATCTGGCTTCGTTGGTTGTTTGTTGATCTTGATGCTACCACACCTCTGAGTGCTATTCAAATTGCAAAACATATTGGTGTTGATGCTTCTTTTACACACTTTCATTGTCAACTGTGGATATCGTGAGGATATGTGCACGATCTCAGGATGATGAGTCAATTCGCAATGGCGTTGTTGGTTTGCAAAATCTCGCGTTTTCGGGTTTGCTCCAGTTGTCGGACCACAGGCGGTCGATCGGCCAGTTGTGTCGGTGATCGACCGCCGTGGAGGAGTCCGACCAGCCATGGTGGCCGGTCCGACCGCCACTTTGAAAATTGGTTTTTGGAGCTGAGCAAAAAAATAGGTTGTGTAGGCAAGTGAGGGAAGTCTCCTGGATGTGGTCCCATCATTTTTGGAGCTCCCAGTCAAAAGTTCTATTGGTTTGAAAATTCCAGAAGGTTTCGTTATTTTGAGTTGAAAATTTGGCTAAGTCCTTTGGACCGGTCCGACCCGTAGTTGTGGGAGCGGTCCGGCCATGCGTGAAATCGGTCGGACCGGCCCTGTGGGTGATCGGACCGCTTTGACTGGAGGTTAGCCAAGTCTTGCATTGTTGTGTATTGATTTGTGTTTATTGTATGAACTTCAATGCTTTATTGTTGCATATTGCATTGCGGAGTCGACGTGGGTCAAGTTGTGAAGAACTTGTTCCGGAAGCGGTTTGTTTGTCTATTCTTTGTGCGGTGGCTTGCAGTCAACGACGTCAACGGTGAGTGGATCGGGACTACGCTTGGAAGCCGAGGTCGAACGATCATGGATACCGGGTGAGGTCGTGTGACACAAGCATGGTGCAGAATGGGCAAGATGGATCGAACGGGTGGTTCGGTGCAGCTGGTTGGATCAGGCGGTGCAGATATCAGTGCGAGTCTCTAGGAGGTTCCGATGGGATTCGGACAAGAGAGGCTTGGCGACGTGATGAGAACCGCTGATCAACCTACACGTGGTGAAGCAGGCGATTGCTTCAATAGTTATGTGTGTGTGGACCCCATGTGTAAGAGGTCCCAAAAGTGAAACCCTAGCTCTCTAGTATAAATAGAAAAGGGGGAGATGGAAAACCCTTCCAAGCATTCATTTAGCCCCTTCTTCCTTTTTCTAGGGTTTGGAGGAGAGGAGAGGAGAACTAGGGTTTGGAGTGTGCTCCTTGTTGAGCTCTTGCCCTCCTTGTTGAAGAAGCTTTGTAAGCATCTTGTGTGACCAAACAATCTTGTGATGCTTAATTGAAAGATTATTTGCTCCCTTTGTGTTCTTCTCCCTTTTGGATGATTTTGGTGCTTCCTTGATTCAAAGGTTTATGTTTGGTCTCTTGGCCTACTTTATCTTGCTTTGATGTGTGGGAATACTCCTAGAGTCATCTAGATCATCAACCCCCCACAAGCAAGTCTTGAATCAAGATTTTCATATTTCTAGGGTTTGTGCACTTCTTTGGTAAAATCTCGAGAGATCGATTCTGCGAAGTGGATATGTCGGATCGTCGCTAGAAATAGGTCTCTAATATCATTAGGGAGGTGTGCTCGAAATTTGGTCAAGTTTCATTGGTTGAATCAAAAGTTGGATCAAATTTCGTTTTGGATTTGGGTGGAGTTTTTGATTCTGGATCGAACAAATTCGATCCGGTGTTACAGCAATGGTCCGACCGCCCTGTATGTAGATCATCGGTTTGTTTCTTCGAATCGAACCCATCCATCCGACCGCCAATTAGTTGCCGGTCAGACCGCTGGTTGACCGTCGGTCCGACCGCCCGTGGTAGCCGGTCAGACCGCCAGTACCCAGATCAGAACAGAGAGTTCTTTTCTCTTTTTGTGTCGAGTGGTTGAGGGGTTTATCGAATCCAACACAAGGCTTCCATCGTGGCGCCATCGATCTTCTTAGCTTTCATAGCTAAAGGAGTAAAGTTCGTGTTGTATTTGATTTAGGCGAGAAAGTTTCCAAAGCGCCTATTCACCCCCCTAGTCGCCTTTACGGTCCTACAAGTGGTATCAGAGCAGGTTAGCTCTTCTCATAGATCTTAGCAGGTCTTTGGAGCCATGGCGTGACAAGTACTCAACCAAGCCACATATTTTTGAGGAGTTGACTTTGCATCTTTGGAAGGCTCGTATGCAAGCATATATCGAGGCTCAAGGGCACGCTATTTGGCTTAAAGTGAAAAACCCTTATGTCGTGCCAGCCGATGACGATATGATCACTCCAGATGTGGAGGCCAACAGCAAGGCTCGAAATTACTTGATCCAAGGCCTTAGTCGATCTGAGTTTGAGCGTGTTGCTCACTTACGGTCTGCTCATGAGATCTGGCGGACACTTTGTGACTATCACGAAGGGTCCACTGCGATCAAGGAAGTGAGACAGAACCAGCTCAAAAAGGTTTACTCTAAGATCGAGCAAAGGCCTGGTGAGTCTTTGGATGAGTGTGGGAAGATTCTCTAAGATTCTTCATGATCTCCGTATTTGTTGACTTGATATTTTCGAGTCTGAAAATGCACGCCAGCTTCTGGGTGCTCTTGATGTGAAGGTCTGGGGAATGAAGATCACTTCCATCAATGACAACACTGTCATGAGTGAGCTTACCATGGATAAGCTTTACTCGAGGTTGAAGACGCATGAGATTGATTTTATCTCGCGTCTCCCCAAGACAGAGTCGATGGCATTAGTGGTCGACAAATCCAAGGGTTGTTCTTCTGATTCTCTTGACTGTAGCTCATCTGGCTTCTCATTATCTGCTTTGCATTCTTTAAGCGATGAGCAACTTGAGAAACTATCCGAGGATGACTTAGCCCTCCTATACACCAAATTCACAAGAGCGTATAACAAGGTGAGGAATAGGAGGAGAAGTGGACCTATCACGTGCTTCGAATGTGGTGAGCCAAACCACATTCGCTCCAGGTGCCCCAAGCTAAAGGGCAAGGAGGAGAAGGAGACACGAAGACATCCCAGGAGAGGGATGCTAAACCAAGAAGACAAACTATCGCAAGTTTGTCGGTAGGGTCCTGCCTTTGAGAGAATGTCAATATGAGCGATGTGGACTCGGAAGCGGAGGGCACGCGAGTGACTCTCGTGGCAAGAAGATGGCACATGACTTCACGGGCATGTGTTTCATGGCCAAAACGACCACGACAATGACTCCTCCAACGATGAGGATCCCTTTAGTGATCCTGATGAGGTATGCCCCTCTAGTGCTGACATGAAAAGGGCTTTGGTGCTTGCTGAACAGAAATTGCATAAGCAAGTAAAAATGATTAAGAACCAGGACATTATGATAGATAATTTGAACCTATAAGTTGTTAGGCTCAAATCTATTAATCCTGACGATATTTGTGATTCCTGCACTAGCCTGCTTAAAGATTTGACAGGCTTGAAATCTGCACATTCCTCTGTTACAAATCAACTAAAAGATGCTCTCGAAGAACTAGAATCTTTCAAGTCTGGTTCTGCTTGCTTAGATGCCATTCCTCTTGATGTGACTGCCATGGAAGCTATCCCTTTAACTTGCTCAAATTGTGCTTTGCTAGAATTAAAACTGGATAGCTCTTTAAAAGAATTGCAAAAGTTTGATGCTAGTCACACATGTTCTCATTGTAAGAATAATAGGATTAAGATGCAAGAGATGACAGAAACGTTGATTTACTCTAGAGTTGCATCTTGTGAAAATTGTCCCAAGCTTACAATTGAGATTGAAGCCTTAAACAAGACTCTTGAAGAAAAGTCTAAAATTGAAAGATCCATGTCTTTTACTGCTTCTAAGAAAGTTATTGATTCTAACTCTTGTGTTTTGAATGCTGAAGTTGAAACCATGATTAATCAGATTCAAGAGGCATTTAGAGTCAAGTTTAAGGAGCAGTTGAATAGAATTCAGGAATCATATTGTGTGTCTTGTGAGGCCTTCAAAGTGGAAGTGGCCCTTCTTAAGAGTAAGCGCAATGAGGTAATCAAGTCTAGCAAGTGCACTAGATGTGAGGGTTTAATGAAAGAGAATGATTACCTCAAGGTGACTCTTGAGAAGTTTTCAAGTGGGAAAAAGAAACTCAACATGATTCTTGATCAATCCAAAGTGAGCGTGAAAAATAGTGGTCTAGGTTTCAATCCCCTAGAGCATTCCAAGAAAAACCCACCTAGGATTGCTAGAGTTGTGAAGAATGGTTTGTTTGAGCTAGAACCTCCTAAGTCATCCGGGGTTGTTTTCAAATCCGCTGGTTTTGCTCAAACTCCTTCTGACAAGAAAGGTGCTTTCACTCATTCTGTACAGACCTCTCACAAGGTTCAGTACCATTGCACCTTCTGCAAGAAAGAGGGCCATACTGTTGAGTTCTGCTTCCGGAGAGCAAAACTTGAGAGAAAAGAAAGGATGAGCGTCCTGAAATCCATTAGAGGAGTCCCTTCTCCAGCTATAGTCTCTAGAGCTAGGCAGCCTGTTGATCGCAACTCATATAGGCCTAGATTTGTAGAGAACTTTGTAGACTCTTTTGGTGGGTCTAGGCAGCATGTTGGATTAGGACATCGTGAGGAGAGACACTGGGTAGCACCTAGACAGGGGGAGTATCGATCTTTTGGTAGATCGTTTCGGAGAGGTCTAGGTGGTTCTCATGTGCATTCTTATGATTTTATTCCTGATCATGTTTCTGCTATTTCTACTGCTGGTCCCAGACATCGTGCTTCTCAGTACTGGATTCCTCGATCATTTATCACTAACTTGATCTTGAGGCACGGATGTTTTTCGATTGTGCTTTTAGGTCCGTCGTGCGAGGAAGGAGGACATATGGCTTGTTGACTCGGGTGTTCTCGACATATGACCAGGAGATTCTAGATGGTTCTCCTCCCTCACGGGCATCCCAACAACGAATTGATTACCTTTGGGGATGCTTCTACCGGGACCGTGACTGCAAAGGGCACTGTGCGCGTCAATGACAAGTTCATGCTTAAAGACGTCGCTTTGGTAAGTAAGCTGAGGTATAATCTTCTATCTGTTTCTCAGCTGCTTGATGAGGGTCTAGAAGTGAGGTTTAAGCGTGGTGAGTGTAGAGTTCTAGATTCCTCGGGTGAGCTTGTCTTTGAGATCTCTAGATTTGAGAAGATCTTCTGTGCAAATTTTAGTATTTCTTCAGCTTCCAGTCCTAGGTGTCTTGTAGCCTCTGATTCTCATGATCTTGTTTTGTGGCATCGTAGACTTGGGCATATAGGTTTTGATCATTTGTCTAGAGTCAGTTACAAGGACTTGATTAGAGGTTTGCCTAGGTTGAAGGCTGTTAGAGATCTTGTATGCTCGCCTTGTAGACATGGTAAGATGGTGTCTGCTTCCCACCCACCTCTTACTTTGGTAATGGTGATGGACTGGGCGACTTCTTCACTTAGACACGTTGGTCCTTCTAGAGTTCGATCGGTGGTGGGAAATGGTATGTCTTTGGTGGTTGTGGATGATTACTCGGTATTCATGGGTTTATTTTCTTGCTTCTAAGGACGAAGCATTTGGATTCTTTAGAGATTTGGTCCTTAGAATTCTTTGTTGATATACCGGAGCTTTAAGAGCCATTAGGAGTGACAATGGGATGAGAATTCAAGAATTCTTCTTTTCTACCTTCTGACGCGATAGGGAATTGAGCATCAGTTTTCTTCTCCTAGAGTCCCCCAGCAGAATGGTGTGGTAGAAAGGAAGAACAGAACCCTTGTAGAGATGGCTCGGACCATGCTAGATGAGCATTCTACTCCTAGGAGATTTTGGGCTGAGGCGATCTCTACTGCTTGTTATATCTCCAATAGGGTTTTCTTGAGATCGGTGGTTGGGAAGACCTCTTATGAGCTTAGATTTGATCATTCTCCCAAAGTCTCTCATTTCAAGATTTTTGGTTGCAAGTGCTTTATTCTTAAACATGGCAACCTTGATAAATTCGAGTCTAGATGCTTTGATGGCATATTTCTTGGTTATCCTGCTCATTCTCATGGCTATCGTGTTTTTAATGTTGATACTAACAAAATTATTGAGACTTGCGAAATCACTTTTGATGAGGCTAGTCCTGGTACTAGACCCGATGCTACAGGTACACAGGATCCAGAATTTCAAGAAAGCATCTTCGTCGATGATGACTCTGAGGATGAGGAATCAAACCATCCTCCAGCTACCTCTGAGAGGGGTGGAGAGCCTGCTACTACTACTTCAGTTTCAGCTGAGCAGCCTCCTCCTATCCCCACCGACGATCTGAGTGGCTCTGTTCCTATGGGGTAGATGCCACTTCTGCACCAGGAGCACCCCTTCGCATACAGCGATAACATCCACCTGAGCAGATGATTGGGGATCTTCAAGAGCGAGTTACTCGCTCCAGGTTTATTTCTCCTGATTCTCATGCACATTCTGATTTTATCGCGTCCTTCGAATCCCGAGATATCACCCATGCTTTATCTGATGCTTCTTGGGTCAATGCCATGCATGAAGAGCTTGAGAATTTTGAAAGAAACAAAGTCTGGACTTTAGTTGAGCGACCTTCTGATTCTCATGTTATTGGAACAAAATGGGTTTTCAAAAATAAGCAAAGTGAGGATGGATTGGTTGTTCGCAATAAGGCTAGACTTGTAGCTCAAGGTTATTCCCAGGTAGAGAGCTTAGACTTTGAAGAGACTTTTGCTCCAGTAGCTAGATTGGAGGCCATTCGCATTCTTTTAGCATTTGCAACATCCAAAGGTTTCAAGCTTTTTCAAATGGATGTTAAAAGTGCTTTCTTGAATGGCTTCATAGAAGAAGAAGTTTTTGTCAAGCAACCTCCTGGTTTTGAAAATCAAAAATTCCCAAACCATGTTTTTAAACTCTCTAAAGCCTCAGATGGATTGAAACAAGCTCCTAGAGCTTGGTATGTGACTTAAGAGTTTCTTGCTTGAAAATGATTTCAAAATGGGAATGGTTGATAAAACCTTGTTCACTCTCGTGCATGGCGGTGATTTCTTGTTGGTTTGATTTATGTGGATGATATTATTTTGGTGGTTCTTCTCATGCTTTGGTGTCAGATTTTGATTCGATGAGCGGTGAGTTTGAGATGAGCATGATGGGAGAGTGACATTCTTTCTTGGTCTTCAAATCAAGCAAGCTGAAAGAAGTCACCTTCGTTCACGAGTAAGTATACAAAGGACCTTCTTGGCGCTTCGATATGGGAAGCGAGAGGCCAATGTCTACTCCCATTGCTACAACCACCGTCTTTGGACCACGATGAGGATGGAGAGTCAGTGGACCGTAAGGAGTACCGCAGATATGATTGGCTCCTCCTCTATCTTACGTCGGTAGGACATACAATTCGCCGTATGTCCGTGCGCTCGCTTCGAGCTTCCTCGTGCTTCATCGCCGTCAAGCGACGTCGCATATTCGGTATCTTCAAGATACGCTTGACTTTGGACTCTGGTATTCTTCTTCTTCTGCTCTTTCAATTCGAGCATTTTCTGATGCTGATTTCGCCGGGTGTAGAGTGGATAGGAAGAGTACTTCTGGCACTTATCATTTCTTGGGCACATTTCTTGTTTCTTGGTCTTCTAAGCAGTCTTACTGTTGCCGCCATCCGAGGCCGAGTATGTAGGCGCCGCGATGATTCGCTCTCGGAGTTCTCTGGATTTTATCCACGCTGCGGGACTATAGGTTATCTTTGGGAAGTGTTCCTCTTTTCTGTGACAACACTTCTGCAATTAATATTGCCAAAAACCCAGTGCAACATTCCAGGACTAAGCACATTGATATTCGATTTCATTTTTTAAGAGACCATGTTGAGAAAGGTGATGTGCTTCACTTTGTAGAGTCTGAGCAACAGCTTGCAGATATTTTCACTAAAGCTCTTGATTCTTCTCGTTTTGCTGCTTTGCGGGGAGAGTTAGGGGTTATTAGTCCTATTAGGCTGTTTTGAGGGGGAAGTTGTTCTTTTGCATTCATTGTATCATAATGCATGTTTCAATTCTTTTGTCTTGCATTGTATGTTAAAAGTTATGGAGCTTTGATCTTTATCCTTGTATGACTTGATTTCATATTATATACCTTGTCATATCAAGTGTTAGTCTGCTAGACTTCTTTTATGGCTCTTCTTGTTCAGCTTAGCTTTTGCCTTACTAGCTTTGTATCTGTGAGAAATTCGAATCAAATCATGTCTTGTTGGATCTTGTGACTAGTTTTGCTCTAGTGATCCTCTTATGACTCTTGCCATGTCAAATAGGTTGAATTGAGTCTTTGACTTATTTTGAGATGAAAAATGAGCTTTTTATCTTATTAAGTCAAGCAAATGAAAAATGAGATTTTCTGTGCAAAAAAACTGATCTCACCAATCCTTTCTCATGAGACGGCTTGCCATTGCACTAGGCATGAACTCAGGGGGAGTTTTGGATGACCTAGATCATTCTTTTAAGCTTATCGCTTGAGATGGTCGCGGCAAGGCTTGAGATCTAGCACAGTGAAAAAAAAATTCCTTTTGAAAAATGCTCAAAAAGGATAAGTGCTTGAGTTTTGCTTCAAAAATGTACCCTTAATGCTCAAATTGCCTCAGTTCTTGTTTTGAGTATCTTTTTACTTATAGACATGGCTTGACTCATTTGTGGTTGCTGTTAGTGAAACTATGATATTGAGCAACCTTTTATGGTTTTAATTCTGTTAATCTCAGATAACTGCTATCTTGGTTTTAGCTTTGCAGTACATGTTTTGCCATGATTGAATATAGCGTCTACTTTTTTTATGGCTTGGTATAATACTTGTACTGTCTACATGTATAATGGTTATGGCTCCTTTCTAAAGTTTTCAAATAAAGCCATTCCTGCATGCTCTTTCTTTTCTCATGCATCTTGATGAATTCATTGTCAAAGGGGGAGAAAGATTGTGAAGAAAATGCTTTTGGTTTCATACTTAAGGCTCAATATAAAAGAACTTCATAAATAAAAATTGAACCTTTTGAAAAATTTGTGATCATAGTGAGTTAAGTCTTTTGTTTCTATTGCCTTTTCCTGATTTCATTTGCAATTGAAGAAGACTCACAATGATCAAAGGTCAAATAGAACAATTGTCTTTCATTTGGACCTAAGTGAGATATTTGGCTACTTTCTGGAAATTGAATCCGTTTGTGCGTTCATTGCTTTATCTCACTTGCTTATACTATTCTGAAGCCAGCTTGATCGGTTCCTAGGCTTTTTCTTGCATATGGACCAAGTTGTGCCTTTATGCGAAAACGGCGAATTTTTACTTTTCATTTCGAAAAACCACATTTTCTTGAAAATTGCCAATGTGTTCATCAAGGGGGAGATTGTGGATATCGTGAGGATATGTGCACGATCTCAGGATGATGAGTCAATTGGCAATGGCGTTGTTGGTTTGCAAAATCTCGCGTTTTCGGGTTTGCTTCAGTTGTCGGACCAGCGGTCGATCGGCCAGGTGTGTCAAGTGATCGACCGCCCGTGGAGAAAGTCCGACCGACCATGGTGGCCGGTCCGACCGCCACTTTGAAAATTGGTTTTTGGAGCTGAGCAAAAAAAATAGGTTGTGTAGGCAAGTGAGGGAAGTCTCCTGGATGTGGTCCCATCATTTTTGGAGCTCCCAGTCAAAAGTTCTATTGGTTTGAAAATTCCAGAAGGTTTCGGAATTTTGAGTTGAAAATTTGGCTAAGTCCTTTGGACCGGTCCGACCGCCGTTGTGGGAGCGGTCCGGCCAAGATGAATCGGTCGGACCGTACGTGCTGATCAGACCGCTTTGACTTGGAGGTTAGCCAAGTCTTGCATTGTTGTGTATTGATTGTGTTTATTGTATGAACTTCAATGCTTTATTGTTGCATATTGCATTGCGGGTCGACGTGGGTCAAGTTGTGAAGAACTTGTTCCGGAAACGGTTTGTTTGTCTATTGTGTGCGGTGGCTTGCGAGTCAACGACGTCAGCGGTGAGTGGATCGGGACTACGCTTGGAGAGCCGAGGTCCGAGCGATCATGGATCTGGGTGGTCGTGTGACACAAGCATGGTGTAGAATGGGCAAGATGGATCGAACGGGTGGTTCGGTGCAGCTGGTTGGATCAGGCGGTGCAGATATCAGTGTGAGTCTCTGGGAGGTTCTGATGGGATTCGGACAAGAGAGGCTTGGCGACGTGATGAGAACCGTTGATCAACCTACACGTGGTGAAGCAGGCGATTGCTTCAATAGTTATGTGTGTGTGGGCCCCATGTGTAAGAGGTCCCAAAAGTGAAACCCTAGCTCTCTAGTATAAATAGAAAAGGGGGAGATGGAAAACCCTTCCAAGCATTCATTTAGCCCCTTCTTCCTTTTTCTAGGGTTTGGAGGAGAGGAGAGGAGAACTAGGGTTTGGAGTGTGCTCCTTGTTGAGCTCTTGCCATCCTTGTTGGAGAGGCTTTGTAAGCATCTTGTGTGACCAAACAATCTTGTGATGCTTAATTGAAAGATCATTTGCTCCCTTTGTGTTCTTCTCCCTTTTCGATGATTTTGGTGCTTCCTTGATTCAAAGGTTTATACTTGGTCTCTTGGTCTACTTTACCTTGCTTTGATGTGTGGGAATACTCCTAGAGTCATCTAGATCATCAACGCCCACAAGCAAGTCTTGAATCAAGATTTTCATACTTCTAGGGTTTGTACACTTCTTTGGTAAAATCTCGAGAGATCGATTCTGCGAAGTGGATCTGTCGGATCGTCGTTAGAAATAGGTCTCTAATATCATTAGGGAGGTGTGCTCGAAATTTGGTCAAGTTTCATTGGTTGAATCAAAAGTTGGATCAAATTTCGTTTTGGATTTGGGTGGAGTTTTTGATTCTGGTGAACAAATTCGATCGGCAGGTGTTACTTGGCGTCCGACCGCCTTGTATTCGCATCATTGGTTTCTTGGTCGAATGTTGTCATCCACCGTCCGACCGCCGATTAGTTGCCGGTCGATCATTGGTTGACCGTCGGTCCGACCGCTTGCGTGGTAGCCTGGTCGGACCGCCATAGCATCTGATCGTAATGAGAGTTCTTTTCTCTTTTTGTGTCGAGTGGTTGAGGGGTTTATCGAATCCAACACAAGGCTTCCACTGTGCGCTTACTGATCTTCTTAGCTTTCATAGCTAAAGGAGTAAAGTTCGTGTTGTATTTGATTTAGGCGAGAAAGTTTCAAAAGCGCCTATTCACCCCCTAGCCGCCTTTACGATCCTACATCAACACTCCACCATCGATCTTCAATATGCGTTGTCCCATGCTTCTTCACCAGGGTTCAAAATACATCGGTTTCATATCCACAAACTTGGTGCCTCATATCCACGTAACACACCTTGAGTTTGAGAGGGATGGCAAGTGTAGATAAGTTTATAGGCCCGTTAGCCTAGGTGGGCCCATCTATGTCGTGTACATATATTCCCTCCAATAATGAATAAGATGAACTCAGTTGTGAATAGCCATTTTCCTTCTTCAATTGTAACACGTGTACCAAACTGAGATTCTGAGCATTTCATCATTTGATACTACTACTCTCACAAATCAAGAATGCTAGTAATAGTTCAGACTCTAGATAAATATTTGTAATTATACCAATGTAATTCATGTAATCACATCCCACGTCAATTTGTTTCAAGAAACAACACAATGTTCTTGAAAACAAAGATCCAGCTTTCAGTAGCTGGAAGAGGCTTTTTGTCAATGAGATAATTTGTTTAGAGTGAAAGATAGCTTACGAACTTCTTTTTCTGACTGGCTAGACTCCTTCAGATAATTTAGCCCCTCTTTCGGGGTTGTACATTCCATGTCTATATTTTCTTGTACATAACACTTCTTTAATTTATTAATGTTTACTGTCAGGGTCTCCCCTCCAGTTTCTTCTCAAAAAAATTACACATCTAACAAACTTAATTTAAAGCAAATCAAGATTAGTTGTCCTATGCAATCGAGTTGACGTAAGCCCAGTGTTCAAAAAGTCAGCTCTAGACGGCGATTATGAAAATATCATCTATGTTACTGTAGGGCACACAAAAAATCATCTAAGTTAAAACTGCTTAGTAGATGGATGCCGTAGTTTTAAGTGTGGGGAAGCCTTTTTGTGTTGAGGTGTCACATCAAAACTGGCACTATGCAACTTCTGCCCTATTTGTTTTCTTTTGCAGGTTTGCAGCACATCTGATTTCTTTTCCAATTTGGGTAGTTACCGAAATTTACAGAACTAAGTGATGTATCTTTAGTCCTGTGCTTTCCATGTGCCATGTTGCTCGAACATTTCAACATGTAGCTGTCATTTGCATAAACAAAAGAATAAGTTCATGCAAGCAGCATCAGTCTTCCGGATTGAAATTAAATACAAAAAGGAAATGTCCTCTTGTAAATGATATGACCTGCCATAATGAGTAACTATGATTAACAAGACAGTTAAAAATCTCAACCGACAATTGTTGATATGAAATGATGTATGTATTGTTTATTGATTTATCTTCTCTTTCTAAGTATGGACATGCACAAATTTCATGTAGACCTTTAGTTCCTCAGGTCCACTAGCAGTGCATGCATGATTAACATTCAACGATATGAAAAGTTCTCTTATATGCCTTCTATTAGAGAAAAAAACTCAGATGTGCCATCTTTGTGATGAAGTTACAACATTAATCCATCAATTTTCTTTGTAAGGAGGAATTCCATATTACCCCTTCTACATTCCAAAAAGTTCAGCTTTCACCCCCTACATTGAAACTAAACGTAGTGATGCTGGATGTGAAGTTTAGAGTCATGCAAACCATTATAGCACATGAACATTGTGATTTCAATTCAGAACAATGAAGCAACACAAGATACATGGTTGTTAAAGCGACGCTTAGGCGGTAAGGCGGTCGGGGAGGATAGCGCCATAGCCTCGCCTTGCCGATCATGTCTATGGCGTCCGCCTCATGGCCAAGGCGTCGCTGTGGCGTCTCTGAGGCAGAGTGTGTCATCGGAGATGGCTGAGGCGGACGCCATATCCTGCCTCATGCGGGGATAAGGAGATGGGAGCAGAAGGGGTAGCGGGAAAAATTGTGGGAGAGAGTCCAACCTGTGCGTGAACTTGAACCCTAGCGTTGCGCCGCCTCCATCCCCGACACGGCGGCCATCTGCTCCCGTCACGGCATGTCACAGCGTCATCCTCTCCGTTGCGCTCCAGATCCAGGTGCACCTCCCTCCTAGCCTCCGCCTCCCCCTCCCTCCAGGCTCCCTGAGCCGGGAGGGAGGGGGAAGCGGGGAGGTGGTCGGAGGAGGAGCCAGTCGCCGAGCCGAGGGAAGTCGGGTCAACAAGAGGTGGGGTGGGAACCCGAGCCGGGAGGGGGAGGGGGAGTGGTTGTGTTGAACTAGCAAGATGTTCTGCATTGCTACTGTGTTACACTGCTACTAATGTTCTTTCTAATCTCTAATGTAGAATCACAAAAAAATGGCAAGTGCAAGTATTGCATCCTCCGAGGTTGTGTACGGAAGGCGAAAGTCTAATGATCTGGGATGTAAGTATGGCTTTTGGCCAGTTATTGGCAACTGAGATTTGGTCCAATGTTCGCTTTGTGACCGGAAAGTATCGGGAGAAATCAAAAGGTTTAAGGAGCATCTTGCGGATGGATTTGGAGATGTTCAAAAATGTGCCAAGACTACAACATCAATCATGAAAGAGATGCGAGAGGCTTTGTGGAAGTATAAGAAGGGCAGACCACTCTTTCTAGATTATGATGATGGAGGAGATGAAGATGTGAGTGTGACAACAACCGACAAGGAGTCCCAAACTTGTTCTGGGACAACCGATATGTGAGTGTGATAATAATCGAAGATGGTGATAGAGAGAACATATAGGTGTCGCCGCCTTCCGCACATGCCCCTTGCTCTGGCCACGTCGCCCCGCCCTCCCACGCCGCCTCGGCCTCCTCCTCGCTCGCTCCGCCGATCCGACGCCCGGGCCCCGCTCGCCCCGATCTCAAACCCAGCGGCGAGCCGCCGTAAGAGGAGAGGAAGCACACCAATGGAGAGGGAGGGGGAGGCTGGGTTGCCGCCGAGGGGTTTTGGGGGAGGGAGCCCGAGCCAGGAGGGGGAGGTTGGCTCACCGTCGGGAGGGAGAGGGGGAGGGAGAGCCCGAGCCAGGAGAGGGAGGTTGGCTCACCGTCGGGAGGGAGAGGGAGGAGAGCCCGAGCCGGGAGTGGAAGGGAGGGGCCGCTTGTCTTGCCTTTGCTGAATTTATGAAGATGATGCACGGCACCGGCAAAGGCACGGCCGGATCTTCTGCGCAGAGAATTAGAGCTGCTTCGCCGCCGATCTTCTGCACACGACTATCGCTTAGGATGTGTAAGGCGCCGCCGCCGCGCCTTATCGCTTAAAAGGTGTGAGGGGGGTGGGTCGCCTCGCCTTACCGCCTTAATAACCATGGATACTACTACTAATTTAGATGAGTTTGAGATGGGTGACTTTTGAGAGATGAGAGTTGGAGATGTTATTGTTGTAGACTTATGTTATGCCATTAGATTCTTAGCTCGTGGACTTATTTTATTGTCATGGACTTACGCTTGTTATGTTGTGCTTCTTATGTTGCACATTATTCTAGCTTTTCACTTCATTGTTGTCCCATTTCTATATAGCTTGTTGCTTGGGAGGAGAGAAGAGATGAGATATTATCAACAAGGTATGTCATTCAATCCATATTTACTCAATTAATTGAAATATAAATTATTACAATGTACTGTAACAAGCTACATGTTGAAACTTACAAAGAGGATGGGTGCTACATGGGAGAAGAGCAATTGGAGAGAGGATGGGTGCTACATGGACTCAAGAACCGGCAACATCAAGGTATTCATATGCTACTAAAATGCTGATTTAATTTGTTGCCATACTAGGTTAGGATGTGTATGGCGTCGCCTCGCCGCGTGCCTTAAGCGCTTCGGCGGTAAAAAAGTGGTGAGTTGTCGTGCCTCGTCTTACGGCTTTTAATAACCTTGACAAGATGTGATGGAAAAACACCACTTTCTTGCTATAAATGCAAAGCACAAATTGTTGTTGGACCCACTTCAACATTATGTGTTAGATATCGGTCTAGCAATGAACAAAGCCACAGGCAGTAATAGAATACTCCTAGGCTCTCAAGAACACAAGAGCTAATCCAAGATTACACAACGAGATGTTTATCATGAAGAAATCAACTAAATAAATACCCCATGATAACTGGATATACTTTCTAATGATACACAAGACCGTCCTCACCCAAAGCCTCAAGCTCCAGAGGGCACACCCGGTGGGAGGCGAGAGGGGGTACATTTAATCAGTATGAGCTGTACATAGATTTTTTAAAAAGGTTTTTCTTCTTTTCTCTGTTTCTCATTAGATAGGTCTAGAACAATGGATGTTGAAAACTAGGCATAGTCATATTGGTATGCAGTTTGACTGCCAGAAAAATTACACATAAAATTTTGTCCAGCTGAAACTATGTGAATATGAATTCAATCATTCTGCCCACCTTTCCTCAACTTAAAACACTTGGATGAACCAGTCAGTGAATGATGAAACTCAACAATAATGCCGATTTGTGAGCAATCAATCAAAATTAACTTATATTGCCAGTCAAGCCTGACTAATTCTTTCTATAAAAGCATAAATTCATCTATCAAAAGGTTATTAGCTGAAGTGGAGAAAGAACAAGCAAAGTACCAAGAAGCAACCTCATTAGTAAAATGCAACATAAATGATTAGATTTATCCAAATATCTGTATCATAAATTGAAATAGAAAATGCAACATCACATGTCAGTGTACAAGACTGTATTCTGAACGTATAATTAATTATACAATAATTGAAACAGAAAACAAATAAAAATATAACTAATTTTAAACTAAAACCAATCATTTGTTTTTGTTAATTTGTAATGTAGGTTTGAGTTTTTATTCTGAAAGATGTCCATACCATGCTCGTGTCGTCGCAGTGATGAACGTTGACTGGACCTCTAGAAATTATTCGTTCATTTTCATCCAAGCTCATAACATCCTGGGATAAACTTGCTGAGTTAGTAATAGACAATTTATCTCGTATGAATATTCCTACAACATTCGAATGATGTGGAAGCTATAAATAGTTGAGAAATAAAATAAGTTTTGAAGAAACATCAGATGACCATTGCAGATTTGCAGGATGCTAAATGATGGCAGTTATGGTTTGAATATATTGTGACTAGCATGTGAAAGTGAAATGTTATGCTTCACATTTCGAACTTATGCGTTGTCTGATATATATTATCACTCAACTCGGCTTTTAATTCTACAAACATATGAAGATTTAAAACTAGCAAAGAATATTACCCTAAAATAGAGAGCCAAAATTGGAAGTTCACAAAGATTTTTTTACATGTCAATAAATAAGACTAGTATGAAAATCCAAAATGTAATGAACATAATGTCAAGTTAGGCAACCATTCTAGAATTATGACACCCAAGGTAGAAAATTCCATAAAGCCCGCCCCACGCTTGAAGGACTATGCACTTGTAGCAACTCACTTGGGTGTCATGCTCGCTACATAAAGGTTCAACCAAGAGTTTCTACATTTGGAATATCAAGCATTATATGTTACTATACACTTAAAACACTGCAATGTCAGAAAGAAACATAGAGGTAGGGTCACAGAGGACACCTCTACATGGGTAAACTTTTCCAAATATCCTCCCATACAGGTTCACCTTACTTGAATGGATAAAATTATGCTAGTAATCGGCATGGTTATTAAGGCGGTAAGGCGAGACGAGGCGACCCACCCCCCTCACACCTTTTAAGAGGTAAGGCGTGAGGCGACGACGCCTTACACATCCTAAAACGAAGGCTGCATAGGTGCCTGCAGGACGTCAAGGAGCAACATTTGATAACATCTAATGAAAAACCATAGAATAGTTGTATTATGCGATGCATACTGGTATGGCAGTGGCCACGGGCCAGTCATTGTTGGCTCTAACCTAACCCTCCTACCTCCTCCCACTGCCCCGCTGCCTCCTCCCGACTGCTCTCGCCATGCGTCGCCACCTCCCTGCTCCTTCTCAACCATTGTGACATCGCCTCCCAGCTCCTCTCCAACCATTGCGATGTTGCCTCTCTACTCTTCACCACTTCGGTGCGACTCTGGCTCCCTGCGCCTCCTCTCCAGCTGCACCGCCATCGTCCTCAACGACGGCAGCGATGGTGACAGTGATGGCTCTAGCAATGACTATGGCTCCCTGCACCTCATCTCCCCCTGCACACCACCACCTTCCATGTCCAGGACCAACTGGTTCCTCCGCCCCCGATCCCACTTCTCTCTCTCGGCCAGCGCAAGCTAGTCGCCCGCCCAAGCGCTCGTTGAGCCCACATGAGCACCGCATGAAGCGCTAGATCGCCGCACCGAGCACCGCCTAGACCCACTCAACCATCTTGGACCGCTTAGGCAGGAGGCCACCTAGCTCTCCATCTTTGCCGAAATCGCCGCCGCCTAAATCCGATTTTTAGAACCTTGGTGATACGGATCAACTAGCACTCTAGATAATGCGCGGGTTGGCCCAATCTTCACAGTACGAACAATAGCAAAGCAGATAATTTGAACGACGTTGAACCAATCTCACGAAGAAACAACACCAAACCAGCAGTACACCACCAAACTATGCATCAAAAGCAGGCCACGAATCAACGAGTTGATTCCCTAGGAATCACGTAAGATTAGAACAGCATAAGCGCTCCAATCCTCACGTGGTGCACAAGAAACGCTAGATTGGTTTCTCTCCTCTCACGCGACAACACAGCCGCCAAACACACTTATTTTCTAGAAATAAACAAAAGGTTCGACTTCCTATTTTCTTGGCCATGAAAATCTCTCCCACTCAGAATTCCTTGGCATGCATGCATAATCCCCTCAACATCCTCTGGGGTCAAACACACACATGCATATGCATGGGTAGATTTCATGCATGGCTGTAGCACATGTCACCCTGATGCACTCGCACGCACGCGCACGGCAGCCCACACGCCACTAGACTCGGCCCGCACAAATGTACCTCATGGATCACATATTCTACGCTTTCCTCATGTACGACAAGCACTTCTTTGTTCTTCTCAATAATATGTGCACAAGAACTATTAGGAACACATATAATATTAGTAGACTGCAATGGGCCAAATCACGTGGACCTAGGTTTATGTTGCGTAAATGTGTAGTTCTATGAAATATGCGCTTTTTATACTTTGATAAAATTGTGTAGTTGTCCAACATTACTAGAAAATAATCAATGCAAATACCAACTTTCTAATAGTGAAAAATACCCAAAATAAGCTTGGGAACAAATGTAGTCAATATTAACATCACTTAGGTGCAACTATGGATAGAAAACCGATCCGACGGAATATCTGCCACTAGTGATGGTGGTACCAGAATCGGCTTGCTATCAAAACCTGTATGAAACCTGACAAAATTCAACAAATGAAATTGAAGTGCGATTTCCACAAACCGATAACGTGATCGACACGCCAGAATCAAAAAACCGTTGAAAAACCTAAAGCAGAGAAAATGGGTAATTGGCAATTTGAAATTTAGAATAATGCAAATATTAATTAGAAAGTGCTTAATGAAGTTGTACATAAAAAGTCCTTACTTGTTTCACTCTCTAGGCGTGCTTCCTCAAGTGTTGTAAAGTATGTAAAATAATAAAAACATAAGTAAATGATATTGAATGATAACTTGACTAACATACTAAAAACAATAATTGAGTAGCAATTGCATCAATATATTGTCGAGAAACGCGAAGGTTGTGCAATTTAGCCATTGTTATCACACAGTACAAGTCCTTCAAGTTGAACTAGGTGGGCTTTGTATTGATCTCAAGTGTGTGTTTCATGGGCATATTGTACACAATAATTATAAATTTGTTGGTAATATTCGGATTGCACCCACTGGTAAACCGTCCTTGCATTGTTATTGAAGGATACAAGACCGTATGGCTAGTAGGATCAGAAGAGATGTTTGACAAATGAGAACCATTACCAGAAGGTAATAGGTTGGCATCTCGACGTCCATAAATCCGAGAAAACCTTCAGCTAGCATGGGATTCATAGGAAGAAGAGTCATGTGGCCGAGATTGATTTTTGGCGACCCTTAGCCCTCGTGATGTGTCTTATGAATTGTTCTTGAAGTATGACAACCATGGTCTTCATCCTGGGTAAGGACGCGAAAATTTTTTCTCGCAGGTGATTTCCACTGGTTGGTCTTGTCCTGCATCATGAGCTACTATCACCAGACTCTTGGTATTGCACTTCATCGCTTCCTACAATATCCTCCTCAATGACCTTTTTCATCTTCTTATCAGACACTAGTTTCTTTGTTTGTGTAAGTGAGGCAAGTCCGCAGCCAATTTTTCAGTTGGTTGGCTGCAACATTTCATTTTCCCAAGATGACTCTTGCCAATATTTATCTTTGTCCATTGCTTCAACGGTTCATCATCTAGTGCTTTATCCAGTTCTTTCTGAGGGATGGCGTCAACTACAATTGTGGATGGCATGGGGGCTCACCTTCCTCGTCTAGTAGGGGCTCCGATTGTATCATGGAGCCACTTTCAAATGCACAATGTACCAATGGACGATTTTAGATAAATGTAGTGATTGAAATGTATTTACTAAGCAGTAGGAGGAATCATCGACCTTTGTCGCTACTCTTCGCTGCCATTGCCGCTGCAGATCTGCCACCTTGCCCGCCACCCGATTGGCTAGGTGGAACGAATAGTCATTGCTTGACAAAGGAAACTCAACTCTCTCAAATCAAGTAATAAAAAGATTAGGTCTAGTGCACAATTTGAGTAAATCAAATGGAACAAGTTCATAAACTTGAGAAGACATAAAGGCTGCCAAATTCTAAAGATGACGTAAGTAGCTCACCTTTGGATGTGCAAATTCATTGCCCATGAAGTTGAGATATGCACCTCGCTCGTTGTAAATGTAATTAGTTTGATTATCTGAAACATGTTGAAGAAGATTGAAGATATACTTTTGTTGCAGAAAGTAATTGGCAGTGCTTAACAGAAGCCAAGTTTGTTAAATAAAATGCATGTCGGCATGCCACCAACATAAAGTTCCCTCAGCTCATTACTTATTAACCTAAGAACCTTACCTAGCTTTCCATGTAATTAGTTTTGAGTCTTCGAGATAAAGAGGACAATACAGCAGAGGGCCCTTCCCGTTGAACTCCAACGAAACAGGAGAAGCCCCCAATATTGTATTCTCATGTCCACCTGAGTTGGTTACGCCTGCACCGGTATGGTCGATAACAGTATGTAGCATCCCAAAAACTACATTTTGGGAAAAATATAATGAGTAGTTTTGGAAAATATAATGAAAGTAAATGGAAGAATATTTTTGAGCATCTATATGTATGGGAAAACTATTTTTAGCATGATTTTGAATTTTTGAGCATCATGAGCGTGCTTGGTGCGGTCCTAGGGTAGTCTCTACTTTTGCAAAAACAGTCTTATCGCAGCCAAGGAGGGTTGTGATTTGCTAATTATCAAATTACTTGTTCTTTATCTGTTTAACTGCCCTTCAAAATTCCATTACAAAATACTATGTATTGGTATTGCAAATAAATTTTTCTTAATGTTGAAAACAACTTGTAGCATAGAGCCTCCTCCCTTGTTAGCCATGCATATCATGGTTATTAAGGCGGTAAGGCGAGGCGAGGCGACCCACCCCCCTCACACCTTTTAAGCGGTAAGGCGTGAGGCGAGGCGACGCCTTACTCTCGTCCTAAGGCGCTAAGGCAGTGAATAAAATGACCTTGAATGAAAAGGCAGCATGCCTTCTTTTGGCGGTTGTCCCTGAACTTGGCTTCACAGTGGAGTCTTGGTCTTGGGACCCAATGCCATGTGCTACCACCTCCACATCTTGACCTCCCCCTTCATCATCATCATCATCGTCTAGGAAAATTGGCCTACTTCTCTTGTTTTTTTTCAAATAATCTCCCATCTCTTTCCTGATTTCTGTGGTAGTATTGGGACATATTACCACATCTGAATAACCACCCGCAAGATGCTCCTTCAGCCTTTTGATCCCTCCTGTACTTGGGGTGTTACAAAGGATACACATCACCTTATCTCGACACAATTTCCTACTAATAGCCATATTTCCATCCCGGATCATTAGACTTCGCCTTCCGTTTTGGATCGGTCTTTGGATCATACCCGGCCTCGGATGATGCAATACTTGCACTTGCGCTTGCACTTGTCATTTTTTTGCTTCGCAAAGACAAAGATAGAATCATAAACATTACAAGTCACCAAAGAATCGCCAGCTCAACACATTGCAATTCATGAAGCGCCAACATTCAAAGACAGCCAAATTGACTTCAAAGACAAGGATACGCCGGCGACGGCTTGGCTTGCTCCGCTACCGACCAGACTTCCGCAAATTCGCAAAGATAAAGCGATCGGTTGCCGCCATCGGCGGCTCGGCCGCGCTGACCAGACTTCAGCAAATCGCAAAGATAAAGCGATCGGGTTGCCGTCACATGAAGCGACGGTCACGTCACATGCGTCGCGCACCGACTCACCGACGCCTTCCCTTCTCCCCACCGAGGCGCCTCCTCCTTCTCCTCCGCCGACGCAAGACGCGAGCCGCCTGGCGCGAATCCTTGACCAGCGGTCCCGGCCTCTCTCCGCCTCCCTCCCACCTCCTTCCATATGTCCGAGGAGTCCGGGTCGGCACGGGAGAGGATGCGAGGACGGGAGAAGGGAGGAGGGGGGGAGCCGGGAGGCCAAGAGGAGGAGAGCAGAGCGAAACAGAGGTACCGAAAGCAGAGGAGGGGAGAGGAGGGTGTACCTTGTCGCCTTTCGCGGCGGCGGCGACGGGAGATGGGCGACGCCGAGACAAGAATGGCGAGATGGGCGACGCCGAGATTCGAGGAAAGCGGCGGCCGGCGACGGAGGCGCCCGCCGCCACAGTTCCAGCCTTCCAGTGAGTCTTTCTTGTTTCTTCTATTCGGCTTTCCCCCTTCTCCACTTTCCCCCTTCTCTCTCTCTGGTTTAGTTGCCTAGGGTTCTCTTCGGCAACTTGATTTAGTCGCGCCGCTCGCGCGCTCCTCCTCTGCCAAGGCGTCGCCTTGAGCCCTCCCGACGACATTGCCCGCCTCAGCGACGCCTTCCGGACGCCATGGTACTAAGGCGGACGCCATACTTGCGCACGACAAGGCGAGCCGACGCCTTGACCCACCCCCACGCCTTCTCGCCTAGGCGACGCCTAGGCGTCGCCTTCCGGACGCCTTAATAACCATGATGCATATATATAATTTTCGCGATACACTACAAGTCTTGCTAAGTACGCAATGTACCCAATCTTGCTTAAATTATTATTGAGAGATTGAGAATGAGCCTATGCTAGACGACGCGTTCTTTCATCCGGTACCGGAGGGTTCGGTGACGGGTTTTGCTACGACTTGTTCTTGTCGGATGCCTGAGGATTTGGATGGGCATACCGCTGGACTTTTGGACTTTATATATTATGCTTCATTGCTTAACTTGGTACTTCGATACTTGTGATTTTATTTAGCTCATTTACCGTGTATTACACTCTTATGATGTACTCGTTTAAGTTAAGTACCCAATTTGTTTCATGTTGTATGTATATTGTATATGGATGTGTATGCTAATATTGTGGATGCGGGTACTAGCCACTGATCATGGGACTAGTACGGTACATGCACAAAGGCTTCGGGTATTCCACGTCCGGTCCGCCAAATTATTATCACGATTGATTTTACCCTTGAGAGCAAGTCAATGGTGCAAAGCAAGCCTACCAGTGACTGGAGTTTAGTCTAGTCGACGACTTAATAACAATGGTTGGCTCACCAACAGCAAAACAGTGACCATGGTAGAGTTTATAAAAGTGGAAGCAGGTTTATTTTAATACCCCCAGTGATTTGCCGAAAAAGGCTGGGAACAAGGCAGCTCTATATTTTAGCCGAAATGGCCAAGACAGAATCAGCTAAAATGTGAGGTACGCTATACAATGGGTAACTCACTGCACAGGAGGAGGGGGGACTGCACTACTGAGGTCGAGGAAAGGGCTTTAGGTGTGCAAGATCAGGGAATGAGAAGAAGCTTGGGAGAGACTCTGGATTAATTCATTCTTATTTTTTTAATTCCAATGGTAGCATGTGGTTCCACTTTTATAAAGGTTGGGCCCCTTACAACACAATCTAATCTTTCCAACTAATTAAGATAACATTCCAACTAGATAAGATCCTATTGTAACTAAACCATAATCAGAGTCACATGCACTGTCGCTCCTGTTAGCGCAATCTTCTGGGCCCAAATGGAGTCACGTCTCCGGCCGGCCGGCCATAACATGTACGTGACATGAAATCACTTAGGATTGGCCATAAATCAAACAAAATTGGAACTACTAAAAACAACCGAAATTGACATCCTCCCTCTGGCTGGTTTGAAGCAGAAACCAACTGGAACCGGTTAAATCTAACAGGTTTTCTAAACTTTAGGCTGGACATGGGCTTAAACAAGTTGGGGGCTTTTGGACATAGCTATATCTACACTATCTGGTCTTTTTCGATCAGTTTTTTTTTTCATTATCTGTAAAGTTCCCATGGTTCCATCTTCCATGTTTTCTATCATGCGATTCGTGTTAAATGTTGTTCTTATATTCCATCAAAACAGTACACATCCGGGGCAATCTGACCCGTTTTAGTGATCCCAATCAACATAAAATCCATACATTGGAGTGTAAGACAGTCGGCTAACTTGGAGAAGGAAGAAAATTGACCTCATGTGATTGGTTTGGAGATGAGGGTGAAATTCGGACTCCGGGTAAAGTTGAGGATAAAATGGACTTATTCCTTTTTAAAAACCATTATATTACAACTGTTGCCCCATAAAATGAGAAGAAACATTTTACACTCAAGAGAAGTTCGAATTGATCTCCTTAGTAACTTTTCTATCAAAATTAGGAAGTGCACATTTTTTCGCTATTTGTCCAAAACATGCCTAAACGACACTCCTACGGTCCTACCTCCTTGTGCAGAAAATGTTGTGGCCCACAAGCATTCATTAGCTGCCCCAATGCACCTCTTGCTGACTGAGGTCAGTGACAAGCACGCTTACTGATCATGCACGCTGCAATTGCAGCTTGCATGTCAATGACAGCCAGCCTCGCCTGCATGCATGCATGTGCACTGCCCATGCACAAGCCGCTGTAACATCTGCCCTACCACACTGTTGCCATGCTCCCTTGCATACCACAATGGTGCTATGCTCTATATCTAGGTGAAGGGTATTACTGATTATGATGTCAACAAATGGAAGTAGCCAAAGATATATGTTATCCATATTATAGTATGGAGTGGAGGGACATACATTTATTTTTCTACCGCATAGTAAAGTTGAAATAAACAACTTAACTAGCTATACGGCACTTTGGCAAATCCAGAACTTGAACACATTTTTTAGGGCACAGTCTATAGGCCAAAAAAAAAACTGTGTGTGTGTGGCTATAGGATGGTAGAAACAGCATCCTTTTTTAAAGAGAGAAGTAGAAACAGAATTCTGAATGTACAATTGTTGTCACGTGCCCCCAAGTCCCCAACAAATGTCATTTAGGATAAGATTATGCCTTGAAAGCAAATAAAACTAAATAATAGGCTGGCTATTATAGACAAATACAATCCTACACATTTGCTGGCTATTATAGCCTAGCAGGTTCACCTCCATTTATAACAAGAATCAAGCATTGAGCAATTCAGTCAAAATTTTCTGAGATTAGATAAGGATAGTAGATGACAAATGCAGCCCGCTCAAACTATGCAAGTGCATAAGTGCTCAGAAAGCCCACATCATCTCAAATGCCATGTGCCATCCGATAAGCATCCAACAAGCCAAAATGCATCTTTAGAGTTCGAGACATAGACCCCACTACAAACTTCTAAAGAACTATCGATTAGGGATAAGCTCCACCATAAACCCAAAAATTTCTAGAATCATCACCTTTAGAGTCTAGGCTTCCACTATATATTTTAAAAAGTAAAGACAATTATACATACTAAAATCAAACATACATTTGCCAAATGTTCTCTAAACCTATTGCAAGCAAACACTCGGTTTGATTCCAATTCAAAACAGCATGACTATAATTCCAAATTTCATGAGCAGATATGAATGCATGGTAGATGGCAAAGACAATGAAGCATGACTTGCGCATCTGCCCGTGTGCATATGAACACCAAACTCACAGCATTATGATATGCCTATTCAACAACGTATGAGCTGAGAGCACATACGGATGTCTTATATGATAGGTTCTGGCAAAACAAGATGCACAAGAGAAAGAATTGAATAAATGTCTAAATGGAAATAAGGTACAATGCAATATACAAGAACAATTATCATTAGAAGTTAACCAAACAGGCCAAGTATCTGAGAAAGTGATTCAGTCTGAAAACTAAGATTTAATTTGCAGAGTGATTTAGAAGTTCTTGCCTTCTTTCTAAGCATGATACAAGAACATGTTATAATTGGCAAGACCAGAACAAAAAAATATGCAAATAGCATCACCTGGTTATGATTTTCAACGTAAGATAGCATATTATTGTTGCTGCTTATTAATACCTTCATAATCTGCGAAATGATCCAAGATAGTCATTAGACAAGAAATATGATACTTCAAGATTAAAAAAAGGCAAGGGGAAATTTTATTGAAGCATTTTGAAAACCATTGTCTTAGCACTGTAGAACCAAGATGAAATTCCACAAGGAAACTGAAAGGACACTTCATCCCAAAGTACATAAGATGATAGCAGGCAAACCTTATTCATGCTCCATTCTCGCTCGGGAACATTTTCAAGATGCCACACCACAACCACATATCTGGAATAGAAAGATTGACCCAGTAGTCAAATCCTAATCTGCCTTGAGTGGTTGGCTCACATAACCCAGGGTAATACGTTGCCTACACAAACAAAACAATATAAAAACTGTATTAACAAAATATTAGTTGGTGGACTTTGCAAAAGAGTATCCATTGAATAGTGGGTAAGAATAGTAACACTGAGGAAAAGCATGTATGCCTTAAATTCTTTTTAGTTCTGTTAGACAGGCCTCTCAATTTTAAAATCAGTTCCTAGATCAGAAAAAGCTAACACCAAGTTCAACATGGGTGATAACTATATATCAGTACGAAACTGCATGCCTAAAACCAAGAACTGTGTTTACATGAACATAAATTTACAGGAATGAGAAAATATAGTACAGCAGTAACTTACATCCTCTGCTATGGTTATAATATCTGGATGAAGCTCGTGTAACATCTCATTTGCTAGAATGAGATATATCAGCGCATCCTTGTCAACATATTGATTGCAATACCTACAATTTAACATTGTGATGAGCATAAAGAGTTTGGACAAAAGTGACAAGTATATTACACAAATCGTAGTTAGTATTGTTTTAAGAAAATAAAGGACACATCAAAAGAGCTTGAAAATTGAAACGATGAAAAGCATTCACAGTTTCACACTTTAGCACGCAAAGCATGACTCCAAATAGATCATAATATACGCATTCAAGGACCAAAAGATCACCTTCCCTTTGACATCCATCCATGTTGTCTAATCAATACGGCATTGATATGTGGTTTGATTTGTTTTGAATGTTTAGCCAGAAACATAAAATAACTGCAGCTTCAGGGGGGGGGGATGATCTATACAACTAAGGGCTGCAACTGGTCCTTCACAAATAGCAACCGTCCATGAACATGGCACCAACTTCTCCCACACACAATTTATCGATTGAATTCTCCTATTTGAGTTTTAGAGGTTAGACATGTTGAAAATTAACCTACCATCTGATTATATTTAACCTAGCCATAATTCTGGATCAATGATAACTTATCCAAGGTTGTCACTTGTCAAGATCGGGATCCTCGGCATGATTGCTTTCATGTTGACAGGATCATGGATTCAAAAACCGTTCCCGGCATAATTCCCGGCCGGTTCCCGGCGGTAACCGGATTTACCGGTGGGGACCGGGATTTGAAATACCAGCCGGGAAACTTCAAATTCAAAATTCTGGTGAAGACATCTCAAATTCAAATTTATTTGGACGAATTTTGACCGAGTATTTCCGGGAATTCCGGTTACCGGCCGCCCGGCGGGATTCCCTCCGAACCGGTTTTCTGATCCCTAGACAGGAGTGGGGTGTGACGGGAAAAAATCATTTTTAGTTGGCAGTGGTACAGCTACCCACCCCACATGCTAGTACAGAGCACAGATCCTCCTGGTGCCAAATTCACGTTAGCTGGATAGACAAACTTGACCACTTTCATACCATAGAGTACTCAGTAAAATCCAATACAACGCGGTCAGATGATGTTAACAATGAAAAGTAGATAGCACTTACTCTTCATGGCACCAGTAAAAGTAGAAAAACCATTATGAGTATATAACATAGACGACAGTGAGTGAAACTCGAATCCATCAACTGATATTCGTGACCCACCTGGTGAGATTAGTAAGAGATTAACCAGTAGATTGTAGAACAGAAAAACAAATCCATTTGCCATACTATTTTGCAAAGTAAGAATGCAGTATGAACAGAGCTTTTACGGTTTTACCAATTTAAATTAGACAATAAGAAGTGCATAACATCAACATCGTCATATCTGAACATTCTGGTGCCCCAATATTTGTGATGTCCTCTTTTCCCTGCCAAGGATCCATTGCAACCATGATGTTGTAGTTGCAAAGAAGCATACAAGAACCTCAGACAGGCATATGGATGAAATACAATATGAAAGAAAAAATCAAGGTGCGCATCTGAGAATATTTAGTAATAAGATATTGTAGCGTGTACAAAATTTAAATAATATATCTTGTCAAATCAAATTCAGCAGTACACATTAAGGCTAGGCATGTTGGTCTAAATGCCCATAGTTGCTATTCAACACTATTAATATGTCACTTCTACTGTCCATTCAGTAAACCATAAAAGTTGTCTTAAAGGGCACAAATCAGGTCAAATAGCTACCAACAATCATTAAATCTTGTAAATTTACAATATAAACTATTGAGTTTAAAGGAAATTGCACTGACCAATGCGGTTAGATTCGCTTACTTAGGTCTTCATGCTTTAAACTAGCTGTTGATTGTGCTATCATTTTACTCGTGATGTTGGACTAAATGATTTACTGGGTTCTGCTCAGTTCACAAGAATAACATGCTTCCACCATATGAAGCAGTTTAACCCAACTATAGATGTTCCATATCAAACTCAAAATTTTGGCTCATGTTGGCAAGGATCATGGCCCTTGTTGAGTCCATCAAGTCAAAATGTTTAAGTCAGTGTCACACACATGCTATGGAGCAAACATGGTTAATTGAACTCCCCATTTTGCAAATTCGAAATAACACATTAATGTCTTCCAAATCTATGCTTCCCGTAATTGGTCAAGAACACAACATAATTTTACAAAGTTTTAAAAAAATAAGAAAGTTTAAGTTATAATACCGCTGTGGAAGTAACAATCGTTGGAGCCATCAAAAAGGGATAAGCCAACCAATTCGTCTGCCGATGCATAGGAGTGAGCAATATCAAGAAGCACCACTAATCCAAGGCCTAGGCAAACCAGTGATGAGAAAAAAGAAAAGATGTTAATGTTAATCAGTGTCTTACTTTCAAATATTTCATTGTAAAATATGTAAAAACTTGCTACAAATATGTCACTTGATGTTCCAGAATTACAATCATAAGGAAACATAATGCATGAAAAGCACTAAGAAGACCCCTAATAACACACAAGCAGTATAAGAAAAGAACCTCCATAGCTCACTTTGCTGTTTCAACTACGACCTGTAAATGGTAATTTATGTAAAAAGCACGAAAAAAGGAAAATAGGTTTGAATGGCCCCTCCCTCCTAGACCACCATATAAATGTACACGATTTTTTAAGACTATTGTGTGAATTTCCAGTGTTGTAGAAAAATAATGATCTTGAGAAGTGATTAAGTGAGTAAATCCCCCCACCCTCCCTACCGCAAAATAATGATCTTGAGAAGTCAATAGATCCTTCCCTCCCTAACAACCATATAAATGTGCAAGATTTTTTCAATACCATTGTGTGAATTTCCAGTGCTGTTGAAAAACAATGATCTAGAGAAGCATACCATGTGCCTCGTCCACTAATTTCTTGAATTCATCTGGGTGCCAAATCTGCTACTGACTGCGAAATAATTGGTGACCTGCAAGTGAAATGCACATGTTTTTTAGATAACTATAAAGAAATAGAACCTTCCTACAATTTTATAACATAATGGAGTAATCATTGTATTGTTTATAACACAACGGAGTAATATTTAGATTATAGCATCAGATGATAATTCTACAAATGACAAAATCCATTTTTTGCAATTATTTTAACCATATATAACTTACTCCAACAAGAACAAAGGATTCATTACTTCATAAGTTCATATATTATCAAACTGTGAGGAAAGCTAACTAAATACATAAAACATCATGAGATGCCATGTATAGTAGTTTCTAAAGTTTTACATAGTTGAGAATCATTATCTGACTGTAGGGTACCTGTAACACCCAAGGCCCAAGATCCACCTCATGCCCAACCTACCGTGGGGCGGATACACACACATAGCACCTCCCCTGCAATTCCGTCCTCGCTTCGTGTAAAATGGTTAACCCAAAGGTGCTACGTTTGGACCCAACAAGCATTATATGCTACTAAAACTCACTTTAGATAAGCAACGTAGGACTAATCCCACCACCGCAACACCACTTGGGCGTCGGCAACCAGGACAGCTAGTTACCGCACCTTCCCCTTAAGTTAGGATTATTAGTTGGCTTTATTTCTTGTTAGGAAAGTTATATTACGGATGAGTTTGAGTTAAGTTAGGAGATAAGAGTTAAGTTAGGAGATAAGAGTTAGATATTATTTCGGGGGCCGAAGACGCTGGAAAACGTGAAAGTGTGGCTTGCCTCGTACCATCTGGTCAGCGTAGTGCAACAATGGTATTTCGAGACGAGGGCGAGTCCAATTGGCATCACATCAAAGAGTATGTCAATCTGCGGTTCGGGCCACCAATACGCCACTCCCTTGGACGAGCTCAAACAATTGATGCAGTCCAGCACTTTCGAGGAATACCAAGAGAAGCTCCTGTCCATCCTCTGCCGAGCTGACTATCTACAACCTAGGCAACAGGTTCAATTGTTCACGCCCAGCCTCCGGAAGCCCATCCAAACTGACGTCGAACTACAGCACCCTGCTAGCCTTGAGATGGCAATGGCGCTTGCTAGGGCATATGAATAGTGACCTCAAGTCGCGGCCTAGGATGTGATACAGCAACCAACGCATTCAACTGTAGCAAGTGCGACCACGACAACAACAAAGAAGAATAAAGAATAAAGAAGACAACCCACCATGCCAGCACTTGCAACCGGCGCGACTTCTAAAGCGGCACCCACGCGTCCGGCACCCGACACGACACGCCCACCCGCACTATGTGTCACCACTATCTGACAACAAGGGGTGGAGCAGCGACTGGTAGCAGGCTAGTGTTACAATTGCGAGGAAAAGTTCACTCAACCACCGCTAAACGCTTTGTTCCTAGCGGCAGCCCCGACAGCGAGGACAACTACAACATTGATTAAGGCTTGGGCAATCCTAACATCTCTCTAAGCCTTAACCAGCATCAAACCACAGGCCAGCCAGACCATGCAGCTCAGAGTAACAATTGACTACTTGATTATGGGTTGACTCATAATTTCATCACACCGGCAGCAGCTCGCCGTGCAGGCATGGATGTTCAGCAGCGTACTGGCTTGCGTGTAATGGTGGCCAATGGAGATCGAGTGCCCAGAGTTGATGCATACGCATCGCCGCCACTTCAGATTGACAAAGAGCACTTCACCAAGGACTGCTGCTCCCTGCCCTTTGATGGATTTGATGTGGTGTTGGGTGTTTAATGGCTCCGCACTCTAGGCCCAATCCTTTGGGATTTTGCCACTTTGTCAATGGCCTTTTGGTACGCTGATCACAACATCTAGTGGTGCAGTCTAGGTACAGCGCAGGAACCTCCGAAGACTTTTCACATTGCCGAGGCCGAGTTGATGGAGACGCTGCTAACTGAGTTTGATGATCTTTTCTCCTAACCTAAAGGGCTCCCACCAACATGCGCACGAGATCATTACATACATCTTCTGCTCGAAACACCTCTAGTTTCAATTCGGACGTACCGATATCCGCAGCTCCTCAAGGGTGAACTTGAACGCCAATGTGGTGAGATGCTGCAGCAAGGCATTATCCAATATTGGCTTACTCTTCACCGGTATTACTTGTAAAGAAGCATGACGTCACATGGAGTTTCTGTGTTGACTATCGTGCTATCAACGACAAGACGATCAAGGTTAAGTTTCCAATACTCATGGTGGACGAACTTCTCGATGAGTTGTGCAGCGCAAAACTCTTCTCCAAACTTGATCTCCGATCTGGCTAGCACCAGGTGCGCATGCACCCTACAGACATCAAGACGACGTTTCACGTACATGAAGGCCTATTTGGGTTTCTCGACACGTCGTTCGACTTAACAAATGTGTCGGTGATGTTTCAGGCGCTGATGAGCAGCATCCGCAAACCCCTTTTACGCCGCTTTGTCCTAGTATTATTTTTATGATATTTTGATCTTTGGCATGTTCGAGCGGTTCTTCGTGTTCTACGACAGCACCAACTCTTCCTTAAAAGGTCCACGTGCCTTTTCAGAGAAACGAAGGTGGCTTATTTGGGCAATGTGATCTCAGCGGACAGTGTCACTATGGATGAGACGAAGGTGCAAGCAGTGCGTGCATGGCTGGAACCGCGATCGGTTCATGCTCTCCGAGGTATCCTTGGCTTGACTGGCTACTCGCAAATTTATTCAAGGATTCGGCTCCATTGCGAAGCCTTCTTAGACACTTACTCAAGGAGGCATTCTCATGGATGGAGGAGGTCGTTCGTGGTACTTTGCAAGAACTGTCCACTATGTTAAGAGTTGTACATTCTCTCTTGGCCTACGTGGCTCATGTAGCCCGTGAGGCCCATGTAACCCTACGTCTATATATACCTTCTCAATATTGAATAAGATGCATAGTTGTAACCCTATGTCTATATATACCTTCTCAATATTGAATAAGATGCATAGTTGTGAATAAGATGCTTGTACTCTTCTCATTTCCTCCTTTGTTCCCTCACTTTTGGGGGAAATGGTCTCTACAACAGTCTTATCTCATCAACCGGCAACCATCTTCCAAGCTTTAAGGCAAGTGTCCTGGTCAAATTCTGTACAGAGCACCTACTCGTTATGCTCGTCTTCGTGTCTTTGCTTGTGTCTGCTATGTCCTTCTAGCACCTCGTGAGCGCAATAAGCTGAGCACTCAGTCAGTTGAATGTCTTCTTGGGTTATAATCCTAAGCATAAGGGTTGTCATTGCTATGATCCATCAGTAGGTCGCATTCGCATCTCCTCTGATGTGAGCTTTGATGAGGATAGGCCCTTTTATCATCCCTCTAATCGTCTCACTCTTCCACATATTCTGCCTCCTTTTGTGTCTACCTCGCATTCCTTCTTCAGACTTGCCTTCTCCAGATACAATTTCTCCAATAGTTTCACCTTCTGGTGTGTCTCCACCAGTTTCTAACACTTCTACTTTTCCCTTTGACTATAGTCGCCGACAGCGAGTTCCTACTGATCCCTCTCCTCCACTTGACCATGCGGCCAGTACCACCGACTCTGACGATCGTTCTACCACATCACGGTATGCCCTACATGATCGTTCTACTATTCAGGCACTAGACAGATGGGGTTTTTCTCGTGCAGGTGCAGTATTTGAGCTGAGTGCCTGTAAGGAGGTAGCTAGAATATCTTAGTGATAGTTGGCTATGATTGAGGAGCTTACATCATTAGAGTGTACAGGCACTTGAGATTTTGTTCCGTTACCATCTGGAGTTGCTCATATAACTTGTAAGTGGGTGTATAAAGTAAAAAACAAGTATGTTGGTTTAGTGTTGCGATACAAGGCTCGTCTTGTTGCAAGAGGATTTCAGCAGGCTTATGGTCGAGATTATGACGAGACTTTTGCTTTAATTTCTCATATGACTACAATCCGCACTCTCATTGTTGTTGCAGCAGTATGCACATGGACTATATCTCAGACGGATGTCAAGAATGCCTTTGTAAGGCCCTGTTTTTCTTGAGAGTGTGTATGTTTTTCAGAGGGGGGATTAACAGTAGTTAGAGGGGGGGTTTCGCCTAAAATGGAGAACTTGGGCTGTGGGCTTTCACCACAGCATTGAGGCCCAAAGGAGGAAGGGCAGCCGACCAAAAAGGGGGGAAACCCTAGCCACCTCTCTCCCACCCCCCCCCCACCTGCCACTCCCACCCCACCTGGTCGCCTCCCTCTCTACCCAGCACCTTCCTGCGCCTCCCTCCCATTGGAGAACCTCCTTCGCCAACCAAGAAGAAGAAAGGAGAAGAAGCCTCCCGTGATTGCCACGGCCAAGGAAGAAGGGAAGGGAGGTGGAAGGAGGAAGAGGAAGTGAGAACTCATGATCCTTCAATGATTTTCATTATGTTCTTAGAGGTTGATTCTCAAATCTCCTTGCTTTGTTTCTTAGTTTTGCGATCGGGCGACATCGGGTAGTAGATCGATTGTTTGCAGTTTGTAGTGCTTTGTAGGTTTGAGGTCTGAAATGACGAATTTTGGATTCATCACCTCTTAGAGATGTGGGTAATGTCTTTAGCTTTCCATAGAATCCTGGATCACGTCGTTTGGATGAACGGATCTTGAGTTATGAATTTTACAACACTGTCGTCCATAGGTTCTGACAAGATTCTGGCCGGTTGTAGTAATTGGATGATAAAATTTAGTTAACGAAATAATTAGAGGATCCCACCAACATAAATATTGTAGGTGATTTCATAAGATTTCCAAAGAACTCAAGATCGTAATTTTTTGATAAACCGTTAGGAAGTTATGATTATTTTTGTCATGCTATCCAGGGTTGTATCAGGTTTCGGGCAGAGATAGAAATTTGTAAATTAAAAATAATTAAAGAACTAATTAGAGGGTTGGACCTACACGATTGTTGTAGTTAATTGCTCGAGGTTTCCATAGAACCCAAGAATGTAATTTTTCGATAAACGGAATGGGATATACGATTTTTGTAAGGCGACTGTCCTGTTTGGGACAAAACGGCGTTCAAAAAGGAAACAGAGTCGTTTAGGATGCGAACCGGAGCGATGCGATTTATTTATCTATTTTTGTATTGTCGTATGATATGGAATGTCTCCTTAGTGTGGTTATTGAACTGTTCAGGTAGTGAGGTAAATCAGGGGATTGTGCCCTCTTCCCGTCATCCTACTCCACACGGTTGAGGCATGTACCATAGTGGGTAGAATATGTTGATTAGTATTAATGAAATATTAATGTTTTGCGAATGTGAATTTTTTATTCATAGACTTATAGTTGTTGTTAAATGTACTTGTGGTTTAGTAGTCATGGAATGATAATGCTTTATGAATGTGAATGGTCATTCCTAGTCTTACCGCTGTTGTTACATACATATGTTGATTAAGAGTAGTGGCTCATGTGCATCATTACATTATCCTTGAGTCTTGGACTATGTGGTAGCCAAGTAATGAATGATACTTAAAATTACAAAGTACATGCTATCGAATTTTGAAGAAAACTCTTAGTTTAATAGCATTCCCGGTTCTTGATGAGCTGGGGTATTACAGCCTTCTTCATGATGATCTACCTGAGGTCTATATGCAGCCACCCACAGATGTTGAGGCTCCTACAGGCTATATTTGTCGTCTTAGGCGTGCTCTATATGGTGTCAAGCAAGCTCCTCGTGCTTTGTTTGAACGCTTTAGTTCTGTGATTCGAGCTGCTAGTTTCAATCAAAGTCAGCATGACATTACCTTGTTTATTGATACTTCTCAATGGGGTCGTACTTTGTTTCTACTATATGTTGATCACAGAAGATGATATGGACTTTGTAGCTTTTGTCAAGACGAAATTGAGTGAACAGTTTATGACGTCCGACTTGGGGCCATTCAGCTATTTTCTGGTGATTGAGGTTCATTCTGACTCAACTTAGGCGAGTGATCCTGCTGATCGCCGATCTATCACTGACTACTGCATCTCTTGGTACATCACTCATTGCATGGAAGTCCAAGAAACATACGATGGGTCACGCTCTAGTGCAGAGGCTGAGCTTCGAGCCCTTGTCGCTACCACCGCAGAGATCATTTGACTTCGATGGCTCTTGGCTGATCTTAGTATTCATTGTGATAATCCTACACCTCTGTTTTATGACAATACAGGTGTCATTCAGATCGCTAGTGACCCAGTCAAGTATGAGTTAACAAAACACATTGGTGTTGATGCATCCTTCACACAGTCTCATTGTCAGCAATCGACCATCGACCTCCAGTATGTACCCTCAGAGTTTCAAGTTGCAGATTTCTTCCCTAAAGCTCAGAATCGATAATAACACCGACGTCATCTACTCAAACTCAGTGCATCAAATCTTGATCCACCTTGAGTTTGAAGAGGGATGTTAAGAGTCGTACATTCTCTCTCTCTCTCTTGGCCCATGTAGCCTGTGAGGCCCATGTAACCCTATATCTACATATACCTTCTCAATAATAAATAAGATGCACAGTAGTGAATAGCAAAATTCCTCTCCCAAAATCGACACCTTCGCACCGATCCTACAACTCTCGATTTGGTGCAAACTTTATTGATGAAGGCGATGCCTCGGATCGTGGATTGGAGCGGTCCTCAATCAAGGAGGTCCTATTGCTTACTTTAGTCAAGCCATGGCACCACTAAGATGCACACCTCGCGCTTATGAGCGAACTCATCGGATTGGCAACCTTATCTTTGGGGTCGTCAATTCGTGGTTCGGACGAACCACTATAACTGTAAATTCTTGCTGGACCAACACCTCTCGACGATTCTAGTCAACAAGTTATTTGGTTATGATTTTCACGTCAAATTCAAGTCGGTGTGTTTGAATGTCGTCACGAATGCTTTGTCTCGACGCAATGTAGTGGATGGCCCAACATATGCTATTTCAATGCCGCACTTCACCTTCTTCGACGACCTGAGCCAGGAAGCTGCTGATGGCACGGATTTGGCAGCACTATGTGCGCAGATTGTTGATGGGACATTGGGCGATCCATGGCAATTTCATGATGGCTTGGTACTGCACAACAATCGTGTCCATGTGCCTCATTCATCACCATTGCTCCAACAGTCCTTGCTCGCTGCCCACTCGACCACCCATGAGGACATTCTGAGACTTTACACCGGCTTCGTTCTGATTTCCATATACTACAAGACCGCAAGTTGGTGGACAAGAGATTTTTCGCCTGCCCAGCACCAAGCTCCAGCTCAGCTCAGCCTTCCATCCTCAGTCCGATGGACAAAAAGAGAAGACAAATAAGATCATTGCTATGTACCTCTGTTGTCTTACCGGAGATCGACCGTGGCAATGGCTTTGTTGGCTGGCATGGGACGAATATTATTACAGTACTTCCGTATTTCTCTTCATGACATGTTGTTCAAGGTAGTGTATGGCAGAGAGCCGCCAACATTTCGGCCTTATACAACAAAGGCGGGTACTAACCGTCGATTAACTTCTCCAGGAGAGCAATCAGCTGCTTGTCGATGTCTGTGAACGCCTACTTCTTGCCTAGCAGCACCACAAAAAGCATTACAATGCCAAGCACAGGGAACTCCAGTTTGATGTTGGGCAATGAAGTAGAGTTTGATGTTGGGCAACGGGCATGGCTTCAGCTCCACCACCGGCAAGCTTTATCCTTGGCAGACCATGTTAATCGCAAGTTGGCCCCTTGTTACTACGGGTCCTATCAAGTTTTGGAGAAGATTGGTGATGTCGCAAATCGCTTACTGAAACCTTATGGAGAACCTCCTGCAGCGCCACCATCTTGCCTGAGCTTAAGAATGGTCGGCGGTCGCATTGCACCTACAGCTGATCATGTGGTTCGTGCACACTTGAGCAGAGGGCCATAGGTGCTCGGGAGATATTGGTGCAATGGAATGGATTGTGGGACATAGAAGCAACACGGGAATCTATGGAATAGTTTCGTCGTTAGTATCCCTCCTTCCAGCTCAAGAATGAGCTATTTGTCAAGGAGGGGAGAGATGTCATGTGGAGAAAGTTCTATATTAGGTGTCAAGAACTGTGAGAAATGACTAGTTGCTTGACCTTCCCTAAAGCTAGGATTATTAGTTGGCTTGATTCTTGTTGGGAAAGTTATATTACATATGAGTTTGAGTTAAGTTAGGAGATAAGAGTTATATTAGGAGATTGTTAGATACTGTTGTTTGGTAAGTCATGTCCTATTAAAAGGACACGCAGATTCCTATTAATCAAGCCAAAGATTATCTACATCTTCCTCCCTCGCTTATTCTCCTTGCCCTATCTCTTGCGCCTCCCTCCTCCATGTGCAATGCTTCTGTGTTGTGGACTTGTATTGGGGTCAGACTCACAGATGTCGCAACAAAGCTCAAGGATCGGCAGAGCTGTCCAGTTCCAAGTCGGCAGCAACTCAAGTCCATGCAGAGTCCGCCAACAAAGACGGCCAGCAGTAATCCGAGTAGGACTTGTAGCTAGTCGTGTCTTTACAATGACTAGTTACCTTACATGAATAGTTTCCTTTTGTCAATTACTTCCGTATTAGTTACAGATTCTTAGAGTTGTCTCTATAAATATAAGGAGCAACATATTGTGAGATCAATCAATAAAGACTATATCTTAAGAGTTCGTGGTCAGGAAGGCGACAACCCGCCTCCTCCTGTATCTCGCTACCTTCTACGCTCGAACCCGCAAGCGACCAAAGACTTTCGACCACCACTCGCCATCCATCGGAAGCCTCACCGTACCAATTTGGTATCAGAGCCTACCACCGCGCATACATCACTGCCTTCGAACCCACAACTGAGTATGAGTGAACCCAAGTCCATCCAGTGAATGACAAGGCGCGTTTCCGCGCTCGCCTAGCGCGCCAGCGCAAGGCGAGCCTTCCATGGGCCTAGGGGTGGCGCACTCTAGGCGCGGGCGCGCCCCGTGAGTCTGCATGGCGCCCCGCGGCGCTCGGGCGGCGAGTAAGTGAGGAGGCGGCGCCTAGGCGGCGGAGCGCGCAGAGAGCCATGAGCCATGGGGAAAGGAAGCCACGGAAGAAAAGGGAGGACGTCGCCGCATGGAAGAAAAGAGAGAAGCCGCATGGAAAGGAAGCGCCTGCGTGGGGTGGTAGAGGATTAGAGAGAGAGAGATACTGCCCCGAGCTCGCTCGCGCCCTTGCCTCCTCACCAGAGCTCGCCACGGCCATCTTCTCCGTCTGCAGCCTCTCGCCGGCCGCCGGCCGCCGGCCCGCCCCGTCCGCCTCGAGCTCCGTAAGGTGAGGACGCCGCCCGCCGCTCCTCTCTCTCTCACTTTGAGTCTGCTTTACAGATAAATGAGCTATTGCTTCAACACAGCCAAGTTTTTTCATAAACTAGAGCACTGATGTTGTTTTACTTGTATATTCTGTATAAATGACGAGAGTGTTTAGCTGAACTTGGTGTGCTACCATGACCTGGTTATCAATCTTAGGAGTACAAGTTATCTTCCTTCCTTTTTTTCCCCCCTGTTTTCCCTCTACATGTATACAAGATTAACAATGTACATTCTTTGATTTTTTTGCATCAGATTTACAATATACTATTAGCCCAGGTGTATATGTAATATGTTATCAGACATTCAGACCTACATTTTGATCTCTTACCTGTCTTGCTTGGTTCTTACATAGTTACATGTGGTTGCCTAATAATTAAAATATTAAATAATGTTGCAGTAGGAAGTTTCATTTGTGTTCATGAAGGTTCATAATTTAGAAATCTGCTGGTTAGAGCATCTTCTAAACTGCTGGATTAGTTTTCATGAGAAGGGGAATGAAATACTCAGTGGCTTTTTATCTAAATTTATAAGTAGTGCTGCAGGACTAATTTCACATGCCTCTGCTGCTCTTCATGTAGAATGTCGGTCCAACAATGTGCTCCTCAAACCAAACTGTGTTACATCTCGGGAGGAGGTGAATGTCCCGAAAAGGAATTGAGATGATGTTGGATGGGAGTATGGGTTTCTAGTGGATGCAAACAACAAGGACAAGGTGGAGTGCAAGTTCGTGGTCATCTGAGCCAAGGAGGGTCCATCGGTTGAAGGAACATGTGGCCAATGTTGGAACAAATGCGAAGAAATGCGGGAAGAGCACACAGGAGGCTAAAGACAAGTGCAAGAAATCACTAGAAGATTCAAAAGGAAGAGGAAGGAGCAGTGTTCGTGAACTAGAGCTTAGAGAAGAAGTGAATGTTTCTCGAGTTGGAACAGAGGATGATGAAGTGACTTGTGTTGGAAGTTGAGCCTCACAAATTAGGACCCATTGATAAGTGGACACGTGCTATTGATCCTAAAGCAACAAAATCTGAGTCTTTGAAGCAAATGTGTTGAACAAGGAACTTTGGAAAGAAAGAACACATGAGGTGCATAAATATATTGCAAGATGGGCCTATACACATGGTAATTTAATATTATGCATTTATGTTTTACATTTCAGATTTGAATACATGCCCGAACTACACACTAATTAGTTAATTACACTTTTTGTATCATATGTAGCCATACCATTCAATGCTTGTGACAATGATGAGTTCAAGCAAATGTGTGAAGCAATTGGACAGTTTGGTTACGACTTGAACCTCCATCTCTGCGTGATCTGCGAGAGAGTTTGCTAGATGAAGAATATGCAAGAACCAAGAGTTTGCTACAAGAACGTGAGGTCGAGAAGGTGAAGAATGGGTGCTCTGTTATGACCGATGCTTGGTCGATAGGAAGAGGAGAAGTATAATGAAACCTGCACTAAGCTGGCCGATGGATCCAGCTTTGTCACCAAAAGAGATGTCGATGTGTCACACACAAGTGAAGTCATATTTGAACTAGTGGACAAAGCAATTGAAGACATTGGTCCGGATGATGTGGTGCAAGTAGTGATGCATAATGCTTCTAACAACATGGGAGCAAAGAAGCTATTGCTTGAGAAGAGACCAAACATCTTTTGGACCTCTTGTGCAACTCACACAATCAATTTGATGCTCCAAGGAATTGGCAAGATGCCACGGCTCAAGAAGGTGATTGACCAAGCAAAGGCATTCACCATATTTGTCTATGGGCACACAAGAACATTGGAGTGCTTGAGACACTTCACGAGAGGAGAGAGATAATAAGGCCAGAGTGACTAGGTTTGCTTGACTTTTCTCACTTTGAACAAAGATGCTAGAGAAGAAGGACCAACTAAGAAAGATGGTGGTTCATAATAGGTGGGACACATTGAAGGATGTGAAGTCAAAAGGAAAAGATGCAACAAAGAATAATATTGAGTCCAACCTTTTGGAAGGATGTGAAGTGTGTTTGAGTGTTTTTGAGCCATTGGTCAAAGTTCTTCGCTTGGTTGATGGGGATGTGAAGCCATCAATGGGTTTCATATATGGAGAACTATCAAGGCAAAGAGAGAGATCAAGGAAGCCTATGGCAATGTTCAGCCCGCTACTAGCGAAGTTATTGCTATTATTGACAAGAAGATGAAAGGAAGACTTGATTCTCCATTGCATTTGATCGCCTATCTCATTGAATCCATACTACGCCTATGGCAACCCATCAATCTTTGATGATGCCACAATAATGAAGGATTTATCGGTGTGTAGAGACTTTTATCATCATGATGAGGACAAGCAAGATCAGTCACAACACCGAACTAAAGAAGTTTATCAATAGAGAAGGACCATTTAACAAGAAGCTTGCAAAGACTTGTGAAAATTTGAGTACAACCTGTAACTCATATTACATGGTGTTATAGAGTTGCCGACTTGTCGCTATCATTATCACATTCTTTACACACCTTATTGCAACTTTTTGTTATCCAAAGTGCTATTACATTACATGGTCTGTTATATAGTTTCGCCATTTATTTCAGCATCTTGGTGGCGGTGTATGGAACTGAAACAAAAGCTTTACGAAGTTGGCAACAAGGATCCTATCTCCGACATCAAGATCTTACGGTTGTGAAAGAAATTGGAGTACATTTGAAATGGTTAGTCCCTATCTACTGTCCAGATTTCAGCAAGAAACTTATAGGAATGAAAATAGTTATATGCTCTCATGTTTAATTTGTAGATACACACTAAGAAGAGAAATAGGCTTACTACAACCCGACTCAACAAATTGGTCTTTATTCAATTCAACTCCAAGTTGATTAATAAGAAAGAAAGGATAGTGTCAAAGAAAACCACCGATGTTCTCTTGTCTAGTGAGACAACCAAGCTCAAGGTTTTCGTATGAGGATGGAGATGATTGTGCAATAGTTGTCTATAGAGATGAGGAAGATGAGGAGATGGAAGGTACAGGATACCTTGGTCATTATTGGAGAAGCGAGAGGAGCGGACCAACAACTTGAGTGCGTAGAAGTGCAAGAGTGAGGCAGCTTTATGAAGGAGAAGAATTTGACTCAAGAAGAAGAGTTTGATGAAGATGAGGATGAATATATGGAACCCTATTGAAGAAGATATGGCGGTGGGGCTTTATCATGTCATGTTTATCTTTTAATTGTATCTTTAACTTATGAACTTAGAACTCCTGCGGTTGTGTGCTTGTGTGCTCGTGTTCGTATTTTAAGAACTGAATTATGTGTTGTTCTGCACCATTTAATTTTCTTTTGTCGCCATCGTTATCCCTACATGTTTGTGGTTTCAAATGGCTATCATTTGTCACGATAATGTCCGATGGATAGGAAAGGGCTAAGATCATTGAGATAAGTACCTAACTCGCTTCTTTCCTATTTTTGTATAACTTGTATTGTTCATATGGTCTCGCTGTCCATTTATATTTAACTACTAATATGGTCTGTTCTCCACTTGTATTGCTGCAGGAACATCACATTTGTATTGTATAAACTATCAACTATGAACTAAGCATGAACATCGCTTTTCTATCAACTAAGGTATGTCTATTGGACCTTTCCTCTTTTTATAAAATTCACTCGGCTACTATATTTATATAATTTATTTAGCTATATATGCTGAGATACAAAAAATGTCAAAACGCCTAGAAAACGCCTAGGCCTGCCTAGTCGCGCCTAGGCGCTAGGCGATGGGTCACCGCCTAGAAACCGCCTAGCGCCTAAAAAAACATTGAGTCCATCAACGATCTGAGTTTGCAGCTTGATCAAATACTCAAGCAAATCCTTGGTGACAAACAAGCATTGAGAGATGAACTCCACGAGCTACGCAGTCAACGAGGCAGCCATCGCAGCGCTCCAAGTTAAAGAAGCTCCAGAGTTTTCTGCTAGCAGGAAGTTGCTCCAACCGACCGGAATAACTACCAACAGGGAAGGGAAGATGAGCGTTCTGGAGCTCCACGATACCATAAGCTCAATTTCCCAACCTACGACGGGGAAGAAGACCCACTACCCTGGCTTAATAGATGCGAACAATTTTTTCGTGGCCAGCGGGCAATGGAAGAAGAGAAAGTTTGGCTTGCATCTTATCACCTCACGGGCGTTGCTCAGCAATGGTTTTACCAACTGGAACGCGATGAAGGGTGTGCTGGCCTGGCCGAGGTTTGCGGATTTTGTTAGCATGCGTTTCGGGCCTCACATCCGCAGTAATCCATTGGGAGAACTAGCGCAGCTACGTCTTACAGGGTCAGTGGAAGATTATCAGCGTCGATCCACTCTCGCCAATGCAACAAGTTCAGCTTTTCACCGCAGGTCTCTTTAAGTCGTTACGCACCGATGTGGAACTACAAAATCCAACTAATTTGCAAACGACCATGAGCCTTGCCAAGGCGTATGAACTAAGGATTCAGGAAGAACCAGCCGAACCGAAGCTACCCGTGCGGCTGAAACCACAAGCACTCGGCAGCTCCCAGGACCCCAACAACAGACGGTCGTCGCTCCAGTCTTCGCCCAATGCCGTCGCGATCCAAGTTTCGCCACTTATCCTCCGAGGAGATGGCGGACCGCCGCGCTAAAGGGTTGTGCTACAATTGCCTGGAAAAATTTCACAGAAATCATACTTGTTCGATGAAGGGAATATATATGCCAGAAATAGAAGATGAAGATTCAACCGATGATCCAATCAACCAGGCAGAAATTTCATTGCATGCTCTCACCGGGATTCAGGCAAGCCATACCATGCAACTTCCTATCCAAATAGCTGGCCAAAAGATGCTAGCACTAGTGGATTCAGGATCCACCCATAATTTTGTTGCCGAAGGGACAACACGACACCTTGGACTGAACTGCATAGGCCGCAATGGGTTGTGTAGCTTTCGCTAATGGCGATCGCATCCAGTGCGTCAGGCGCTGTCACGGTGTGACACTAGCCATCGACGACGAAGCGTTCTGCATCAATCTCTTTGTAATCCCACTCGATGCCTTCGAGTTGATTCTTGGCGTTCATTTGCTATGAACGCTGGGGCCGATCGTTTGGGATTTTGAGTTCCTTTCCATGTCATTTTGGCGGATGGATCATCGCGTCATGTGGTGAGGCATGATTGCACCTGAGCAAATGCATCCACACAACATAGGAGATGATATCATGACTGCACTACAGCTCGAGTTTGCGGACCTTTTTTATTCGCCCCGCGGTCTGCCGCCAGTGAGACGCAATGACCACCGTATTCCTCTCAAACCCAATACGGAAGCAGTGGTTGTCCGTCCATACCAATACCCGCAATAGCAAAAAGATGAAATAGAGTAACAATGTGAAGACAGGATGACGCAAGGGATTATCCGGGACAGCACATCTGCGTTTTCATTGCCGGTCCTGCTTGTTAAGAAGCATGATGCGTCTTGGCGATTTTGCATCGATTACAGTGCTCTTAATGAATGGACTATCAAAGATAAGTTTCCCATCCCGGTTGTTGATGAACTTCTCGATGAGCTGGAGGGGTCCAAATTTTTCACCAAGCTCGATCTCTGCAGTGGATATCATCAAGTACGTACGTGCCCAGAAGATGTGGAAAAAACAGTGTTTCACACTCATCATGGCCACTTTGAATTCTTGGTGATGGCTTTCGGATTGACTAATGCGTCGGCCACTCTTCAATCTCTCATGAACGAGGTTCTCAAACCAATTTGTACTTGTGTTTTTTGATGACATTTTGATCTACAGTACGTCGTGGGCGGAACACCTATAGCATGTCCGCTCAGTTTTTCAACTCCTCCGTCATCATCAGTTGGCACTTAAGCGTTCTAAGTGTTTCTTCGGTATGACATCCGTGGCTTACTTAGGCCATATCATCAGACAGGGAGTTTCTATGGATCCAGACAAGCTTGTCGCTGTGGCATATTGGCCCTTGCCTAAATCTGTCAGGGCACTAAGGGGATTTCTTGGACTTACTGGCTATTATCGCAAGTTCATTAAAAACTATGGTGTCATTGCGGCTCTGTTAACAAAGTTGCTCAAAAAGGAATCCTTTGGTTGGTCGGAGGAGGCCACTCATGCGTTTGATGCTCTCAAAGTAGCTCTTACATCCTCCCCAGTTTTACTGCTACCCGATTTTACAAAAACATTTATGGTAGATTGTGACGCATCAGGCACTGGAGTTGATGCGGTTTTGCATCAAGGCGAGCGCCCAATTGCATTTTTTAGCCGAGCAGTACCACCTCATCACGCAAAACTGGCGGCGTATGAGTGGGAACTTATTGATCTCGTCAAGGCAGTACGTCATTGGAGACCGTACCTCTGGGGTCGTGAATTCACCATTCGTACTGACCATTATAGCCTTAAGCTCTTGCTTGATCAACGCTTATCCGCGATACCTCAGCATCATTGGGTAAGCAAGCTGTTTGGATTCGATTTCACTGTGGTCTTTCAGCCGGGCAAGCAAAACGCGGCGGCGGACGTGCTTTCTCGCCGTGATGAAGACCTCTCTGTACATGCTCTCTTCACCTTAGTTTGCTCTGTTTGATCAGATGCGCGCAGAGGTTGCAGACACACCAGAGCTATCATCACTGCGTGATAAGATTGTCTTGCGTCAAGCTGAGGATGGGTGGAGTTTTGTTGATGGATTATTGATCTACAGAGGGCATATTTTCCTTTCGGCCTCATCTTCCTTGTGGCACCAGTTGATTGCCAACGCACATAATATTGGTCATGAAGGTATACAGAAGACATTGCATCGTTTACGTGTGCTACATTTTACAATCCTGCCTTGTCTAAGTTGGTTCGGGACTTTGTGGCTAGTTGCATCGTTTGTCAGCGTAATAAGACTGAACATCTTCACCCAGCTGGTCTCTTACAGCCCTTGGTTGTGCCTACGACAATTTGGACGGATATTTCTATGGATTTTATCCAAGGTCCTCCGAAGGTACATGGCAAGCCTGTTATTCTTTCAATGGTTGATAGTTTTTCAAAATACGCTCACTTCATTACATTGGGTCATCCATATACAGCCAGTTATGTTGCTCGAGCGTTCTTTGATGAGATCGTACGCTTACATGGCATTCCATCCTCCATTGTAAGTGATCGTGACCCTGTCTTCACAAGCAATTTTTGGAGCGAATTGTTTCGCTTATCAGGCATTAAGTTGCATTTGAGCTCGGCATTTCATCCACAATCGATGGACAACCGAAGTTGTCAATCGAGTGATTGCTATGTATCTTCGTTGTTTGTCCGGCGATCTACCAAAGCATTGGGTACAGTGGTTACCATGGGCCGAATTTTGTTATAATTCATCTTATCAAACGGCTCTCAAGTGTACTCCTTTTCGCATTGTTTATGGACGTGGCCCTCCAACTTTGCTTGCTTATGAATCGGGAGCAGCTCGTGTGGCAGCTATGGATGCTCTACTTCAGGATCATGACGAGTTCTTAGTAGAGGTTCGTGATCGTCTGCTCCAGGCTCAAAATCGTAAGGAGCGGTATGATAATAACCATCGCAATGTTTCATTTTCGGTGGGTCAATGGGTTTGGTTGAGATTGCAACATCGTCCAATCTCTTCGATTTCATCTCAACCCCGGTCAAAACTTGCTCCCAGGTATTATGGTCCTTTTCGTATTTTGGAACGGATTGGTTCGGTTGCTTACCGCTTGGAATTGCTTACCGAGCAAGTATACATAATGTGTTTCATGTTGCATTGTTAAAAGCGCATCGTGGTGACCCTCCTGACCAGTTGGTGGCTTTACCGCCTATTGTACATGGCCGCGTTGTTCCTACTCCGGAGAAGATTGTCAAGTCTCGACTACGTCGTGGTGTTTGTGAGTTGTTGGTTTATTGGCAGGGTCTTTCGTCTGTCGATGCTACTTGGGAACCACTCGCCGATTTTCAACGTCGTTATTCCCAATTCCAGCTCGAGGACGAGCTTATTCTCCAAGAGGGAGCTTATTCTTAAGAGTTCAAAAGGTTTTCAGAGCTTCCAATCACGGCAGAGAATCAGCTTCGCCATGGTCAGGAAGGCGACAACCCGCCTCCTCCTGTATCTCGCTACCTTCTACGCTCGAACCCGCAAGCGACCAAAGACTTTCGACCACCACTCGCCATCCGTCAGAAGCCTCACCGTACCATCTGCTTCTACCACAACCAAATATATCAGCCTAAGCGGCCTGCATCTCACGCCTACGATCTATGTTCTGGTACCGATCGTGGCAGTGCACTTGTGACATCAATCAAGGTGGGACAATATCAAATTATCTAGTATCCTTTCAAGATCAAGCAAACCAAGATGAAAAATACACTTTGGAGGTTCAAGTGTTCTAAGTTCGAGTTTAGATGATGATCAACAAATGTTGAGATCCATGATGGGCGGCTATCTCAACAAATCATCAATTGAAAAAGACAAGAAAATTGGAGGGTCCCTTGCCAGAGGTTCAGCGGGCAATTCTTCCTTGATTCAGGACAGTCGCTTTCATGATCAATTCTGGAACAATCAAAAGGCTTCAAATGATCAAATTACAGACCTGGAAATTTATCAACCCTAGTTTCAAAAGCATGAAATAGTGAGTTGTTTGAAGCTCTAGAGACAAAGTTATGGCTTCCAGAAGGTTTATTGCACAGTCAGTCGGTGATCGATTTAAATTTTGACTATAGAAAGAAGAGATCCAACAGTAAATTGTTTGAAGCTCTAGAGACAAAGTTATGGCTTCGAAGGTTTATTGCACAGTGACTGCATCAAGCGAAATTTTGACTACAGAAAGAAGAGATCCAACAACAGAAAGGTACAGCTAGAATCTGTTAGCGATATGCCTTGGAGGCAGTCATGGCGATGATTGTCTCAAGTTATGTTTCTAAACTCTTGGATAATATGTAAGTCTATCCCTTGACGCAACTATAACCTTATTGGTCAGCAAGTATGTAACTCACTTGTTAGACTTTTCATTTACTTGACGACGGATGTTCTAAACTATCATTGGTCTTTTTATATAAGTGGTACAGAAATGATTTTCCGACCAGCACAGGCATCAATTGATGACGATGTCGGACCGATCATGGATATAAGATATCAAGTCCATGACATGGACACATGTTGGAGAACAAGTTGTTTGACTGACTCACTTTGAGACACTGCTGGGATTGTTATATGAGTGTCTTCGGTTTGTCTCAAATGTGTATGGATGATCGTTAGGCATGAAGCTATCATGGATTCCTCCCTGCATAGTAGTGTTCTTCGATGTATGATGCTTAACGCTACTCTTAAGTCTAAACCAGGTAGTCATAAAGTTAGTGTTTGCTGTTTGGGCACACTATGAACCTGAACCATGTGGAGGAATATAAGTGAGCAAGGTAGGATTCACCAATCTCATACAACGGGAGAGATATCCCTAGGCTCTTTGATGTAGTTGGACTAAAAGGTGCATCACCATGCTGAGTGTGGTTGAGTGTCAACTGTGGGTACATTGTCCACTGCAGAATCAAGAATTGAATTATCCAAGATGGCGGCATGTACAGGGCCTTGAGTTCGATTTATCAGCAATCAGTATAGAGAGCATTGCAAAGGTTAATTAGATATAATCTCGATTTGTTCATGGGTAGTCATTCCTACTAGAGACTGCTATCGACTTGCAGTTCGTGATGGTTTACCCAAAGCAGTAAAGGTTTACCCAGCAGCGGAGAAAAGGTTACTCAGCTGTCGGAGAGAAAAATTTTACCCAACGTGGGAAAAGGTTTACCTGGCAACATGGAAAAGTATGGTTTACCCAACCACGGCCATGTATACGTGTTCTACATGAACACACACTTAACGTGTTGGAGGACCGAGATTGGATAGCATCCGTTATCGAGTTTTATTCCGCATGGAATCCTTACATTGCTAATAAGCAGTTTAACTCAAAAAAAAAATGCAACAGAATCAGATTCCAAAGAAATCTTACATATTAATATAATATACTATTTATATCAGCAAAGTCTCACCTTATAGCCAACGGAGGAGTAATCCTTGTGCTCCACAACTCCAATTAATTGAACAGCATTATATCCAGAATCTTTTATATGAGGTAAGACCTAATAAAAGAAAAGGTTAGAGATGTGAAGTTACCACAAAAACACCCAAAATCAAGAGTAGGAAATACATTGGATGTGAACTCCTGAAATGTTGATATTTTTTGCTCAGATCCACTTATTCCAACATGACATTCATATATCCTAAGTGAACCATTGACTTTCGGTCGTCCAAATCTCCATTGTAGATTTCTTCCGGAGGAGGTTCCCAATGTACTGCATAGGACTGCTTCCCTTCAGCATCTACAAAAAAAACAAGAATATTTGAATCAACATTTAATCTGCGTTAAATCTTTAGCAGTGAGCTAGACAAGTCAATATCACAGTGTTCCCCATCTTTTTATTACATCCATACCCCCACCCCAACACCCACACACACACACAAAGGTGGAAGATGTCTTCTCTCAAAGATAAAATATAATATTTCTTTATGGCTAGCACTCTTTTATTACATAGTTTTTCCTCGCCTAGCCAAGTATTACACAAAAAATGTTATGACCCAACAACCAATCATATGCGCTTTCACCGCCTTCTTGTATAATTTTGGCAATAGATGAATATAACTTTTCAATGTCTACAGTACAACACTACAACCTATATTGATTACCAGTAATAGTGGAAGCACATCATTACATAGGTAAGTTGGGTGAACCTGGCAGAACATATGTAGCCCAAGAAGGAACACGTTCTAAAGCACCATCAGGAGTATTAAAATAAACCCTGTACTTGTCTTTATGAGAAATCACCGGAACATATTTCTCTATCCATACTTTTCATCCTTTCCTCATTTCAACCCAGTAAGCAAGCGGAGTTGACTTTGCTTGAAACTTTTCAAATGATACTCTATCAGTTACAACATTGAAAATGTCAAACTCCTGCCCATTATCAATGATATCGTAGGAAGGCGTTGCTAAGCTATCCTAATGTAAGGAAACTAGGCTATACATAGCAACTAGCCTATCTAGGGGATCTCTGTAATGATCCTGATATATACATATCCTAATAATTATCAATGATATCGTAGGAAGGCGACGAACTTGACGAGTCATCCTTCTGCAAGGCTTTCCACTCGTTATATCTTGTTTCGGCATCAGGTATTTCACCTACCTCCTCCTCCGTTTGCGGGCCGTTTGGGCCAAACATCTGCTCATATAGCTTAGCAACCATCTCTAACCGAGACTTGCGTGACCTAACTTCTCCAGGTTCCCAATATTCTTCATTCATTCTACGGATTAAATCTTCGACATCTACACCATTGTCACCTTTATCATAATCATCCACATAATTGTACTATTGGAAAAAATACTCATCTGGTTCCTGCCCTTCTCTGAGCTTATCTTCAAGTATGACAAACCAATATCCGAAATCATCATGTCCCAAATGACCTTCTCGTGCAAAGCTTTCAGTTGCTGACCACTGATTAAAATCACCAACCAGGGAACAATACCGAGCACCTACATGGTAATCCTCCTTTCAATAAATAAAGGTAACAAATGTTAAGTTTATTGTTAAAACACGAAAAACTTATATCAAAGAGGATGCAGCAACGCCCAAGTATATGAATTATAAATCACAGAGCAGCATCTCAACAGTCAAGTAAGATGACAAGTTCAAAGTGGCTGGCATAACATGTTCAGTCTGACAATAAAACAAGGTGATCGCCAAAACAAATAGTAATGTACATACAAAATGAAACCTATATTTGGGAAATAACACAATTATATCCAAAACGTAGCTAAACCTACCGTTGAACTTTACCATCTTCCGTACCCATGAATCAAGATTCAAGGTTATCATCTCTGTCCACATAACAGGACCTACCAATACAAACTTCGTCCCAAAAAAAAAAAAAAAAAGAGACCCGTACCTGGTGCCCATTCCATGAAATCCACACGGTGCTGCCGATGTCGATGCATACCCATTAACTCAAACCTGCCAGAAAAACACAAACAGACCACCGGCCTCATCACCCCAGCAAAGAATCCGAACAGAACAAGAAGATTGAAACAACAACATGGTAGCAGGCTTACCCAGAGGACGCCTCTTTCAGATCAATAAACCGAGAGTACAGCTCCCATCTGCGGTCCTTCAAAGCCTTGTGCCTAAAAATAACCGTTCTTTCCTAATGGATAAACAAAACTCAAACCAAACCCTACCCCGCTAGTCAACATTTCAAACCCAAAAAAAACTATATCTGCATATCTTTTCCGTCAAAAATCTCAACCAATTCCCATCTCGGTTGTTTCCATAATGCGGGAAATTGTTGGAAATACGTACTAAAACCACATCAATGGATCAATTCCGACAAATTTAGTACAGGGGGAACTGGAGGTTGGACTGGGAGATTGTAGGAAGACGATTCGGGTGTCCATTCCCCAACCATACCAGACAGTCAGCGAACGTACCGGTCACGGAGGAACTGCGCGAAGGCGTGGTCGGAAACGCCGATCTTGGCGAGGAAGCCCACGGGGTCCACGGCGTCGCCGCGGCTGGGGCGCTGCGTCCGCTGGTTCTGCTGCCGAGGCCTGGGCGGGCGCTCGCGAGGGCCGGAGGAGGACGATGAAGAGAAGGAGGAGGAGGCGCAGCGGCAGCCCGGCCGGCGGAGGAGGCGGGGGCGGCTGCTGGATGAGATGTGAGCGCGGCCAGCTAGGGGCGGACGGCGGTGCTCAGCGACGAGGGGAGCAGGGTGTCGTGCGGCCAGGAGGAACAGAGGGAAAGAAGCCATTCTTGGGGGGTTGGTGTGGTATGGTGGTGATGAGCCCTGGGAGCCGCCACGGCTGGAAGGGGAGGGCGAGAGGGGGGAGGCGATGGTGGGTTTTGGAGCGGGATAAGGTTATAGACAAAATACCATTTCTATTGCGCTGATACATGGTACAGTATATTTTTTTCTACATAGTATAAATAGTTTGGTACGGTAAATTATGGTAATTTAGAATCGAAAGTTGTACAATATGTCTACCAATTGTATTAGAGAATTTAATACAGGTTAAATGTTGACGTGCAAAATAACTATAACGTTAATACGGGTTAAATGTTGGTGTGCAAAATAACTATAACGTTAGTCGCAATACGGCACAGAAAAAATAAAGACAAACTGAAACATAGACAATAGCAGCTATCAGTGGTCATTGTTGTTGGTACAACAGTCTATAGACTAAGTGGCGCTACGTAGAAAGTATAGCGATCTGTCCGCAAAATACTACAACCTGTTTGTAGACTGAGCAGGGTGCGTAAAAAATAGTGCGTTCTATTTGTAAAATATTACGACAGGTCTAAGAATATTAAACAGTCCATACATTGGGTTGGTAGTTACAGATTATGTACAAAATGTAGGGTTACGGGTAGGCTACGATAGCACAAAATAAAAAATTAACGCGCAACTAAGGAACCACCGTTAGTAATAGATAACGAGATTACCACTAGACGTGCCGACTCGTAGTGGAAGTAGAGTCGCTGTAGCGAGTTGATGCAGTCATAGTCGTACTCGTCACGCGTCTTCTTCTCCGAGTCTTGTGATTGTCACGAGTTGCGGATCGTTCTAGTGCTGATGCTTCGCAACAACACCTCCAAGGTATCCACACATACGTGGCGGGAATACCACGCGCTGGAGTGCTAACGCTGGCAGCGTGGTACAAGGAAGGCGTGGCTGTTAGGGTTTCGACGGTTCTTCAAAAGATCATCATCACCACATACCACCACCTAGAATTCGGGTCACCATCCAAATCAAATCCTAGTCCTTTAAGTGTGCGACCCTATAGGTTCATGTATAATCGGTTGTGGCTCAGAAACTCTTTTCCAACCACTAGTCGTTAGCTGTACCTAGCAGCACATAACAATTCCCAAACACACTTAGAATATATCGGACAAACCTTAATGCAATATGATCTACGACCAGATCTATATCACTAACGACCAGCTCGTATCTCTATACGACAAGTTCATATTTGGTCTCGGCCAATTCGTAACTCCTTACGACCAGGTTTCGACCACTTAGTGACCATGTTCGTCCAGCCTACGACCAGCTCGTATCTCCATACAACTAGTATGTATCTGATTGAACTGAAAGACTTTCTCGTGTATTCTCCCTTTGCCTCACGATATCTGGTTGAACTCCAGGTGAGATGTTGTGTCATCCATGGACTGTTCAATACTTTCTCAATCAAGTGTCGAATAATTTCATGTGGTCGACACTTCGACCACTAGTGGCATGGCCATGCACTTTCTTTATCCGAGAACAATGAGGGGCTAGAGACATCTCTCCTATTATGTTAGGAGGGGCAAATCTCATATCCGACCAGTCACATCGCTCCGCATATTTCATAACATACCCGAAAGCTACCTTTATAACTACCCAGTTACGAGTAGCGTTTGGCAACCCCTAATAGTGCTATTACACATGTAGGAAGATATGCTAATCTCAGGTCTAAGGATTATACATCATCATTGATTGAAACCAACTAATGATACATAGAATCGTAACAATCTCAACAGTGTCTCAAGGTGGGTCTTTTTCAACGCCATATTCTCTAGCATGTGTCCATATTATTGGTTTGATATCTTCATATCCATGGCCTGTGAAACATAGTCAACAACCAATACATATGATACTTCTGGTCGAGTACATATTATGGCATACATGATAGATCCAATAGCCGAAGCATATGGAATATGACGAGGATTAAAACCTCGATGCATTATTTTAATACATAAGAGAAGACCACGACGACGTGGTCGTAACCCCTAAGGCTAACGACCTCACTAGTCGTAAGGATTCCAGATTTTACACAGTAAATATCCTGGTCGGACAAGGTCCCGTACCTAGTCCCCGACCAGTTGACTGCTCGTAAGGCTACGAACTGGTATCAATTTGATCAGAATACAGATATATCCTTACCGTGTGATGAATGGAACACGTGTTGTATATTCCATACCACGCGACGTTACATAACTCTAAGACACTGGACTACGGTTGAATGTCTCACCGACATATAACCACACAACAGTTGATATCACGTCAGCGGCGCCTCTCTCAGGCAGACGCGTCACTTACTAACAGGCGTCTCTCTAGAGGATAACTGTCACCACTTCATTAACTACTTAAGGAGGGCCGCGGAAGATGGAGAAGAGGGCGAGAATGAAGGCAATTGAGAAGATTAGCGGTCGATTCCCATAACAAGCATTGCATTCCAGTATAACTAGGATTAACCTTTTGTCTGAAGACAGACATTCCTTGTAATAGACATTCATCAGTTATGTCACAGAGAGCAGCCAGGGAGAAACCGCAAAGCGAATCAGAAGAAGATCCAGAAGTGGGATCGGTGACTAAGGCCATCGACTGTGACTTCGACCTTCGAGAGACTATGTCAATCTCGTGAGTCTTGTAGCGAGTAAAGTGCGTCAAGAGTCAAAGTCGAGAGGTCCGTGGTATCCTTGATGGTAGTCACCTTCATCTCCCAAACGCGCAAATCAAGAGCTGCGAGTATCTGACGAGCATTGTCCAAGTCGGGGTATGTAAGACCGACCGCTCGGAGGTTACTCAAGATCTTGTGAAAACGCGCAAAGCACTCATCAAGGGACTCGCCAGCGAGCATTTCAAACTTGTTGTACTCTCTGAGGCGGTCTGTCGAATCGTCTTGATCGGGTGGTACCCTCATGGTAGCGTCGAGGTCACCCGGATGTCAGCCGACGTCGGATGAGAGATGCGATCAAACTCGCCGGCTCAAACCTTGGATTATAATGTTCCTTGCCTTTGCATTGGCCTCAACATCGGGCATGTTTCCCATATTGATGTTTTCATCGGCGAGAGCAATGAATCGACCTTCACCTTCCGCGGATGGCATACCCCTGAGCCTGGATGTATGTTTCCATTCGGCTCTTCCAGAAGGGGTAATCCAGGCCATCAAAGACGGGAGGCTTGGTGGAATACTTGTCCGTTGCCATGGCTCGCAGACCGGTTAAAGATCTATCGAGAAGAGCTAACCTGCTCTGATACCAATTGAAGGACCGAAATGGCAACAGAGGGGGGTGAATGGTGCCTTAAAATTAAGATCCTCCCTTATCAAGTGTCCACACAGCAATCCAAAACCTTCTGATAACCAAAAGACGTGAAGTGAATCAAATCCAAAGAGTTAAACGAAACTGGGTTGTTCTGTCAGATATCGGAAGTTCCGATTCTACCTAGCGGTAGTTCCGCACTGCGGTAGTTCCGGTCTTCCAGTGCGGAAGTTCCGCCAGCGGTAGTTCCGCCTTGTAGATAGCGGAAGTTCCGATTGTCCTGACCGAAGAACAGTACGTACTTGAAATTTCAAAAATCCGAAATACTCAAAGATTGTTGCTCTTCTCGGGTCAAGTCTTACAGGACATCATCCTAAACAACATCTTGACCTCATTGAGAAGGAATCGCAGACAAAGATCCATTAATCAAAACAAAATCGGATTTCTTGAATATTTGACAAGAGAGACCAAAAACTACAATTCGCAAGATACTTAGATTCTTGGCTCATGAAACTTTGAGGATATGTTAGCAATATCAGTAAGATTCCAGATATCAAGTTTCATGCCATCTCATAAGAGAAATCAAGAGTTTCACCAAAACCCTAGGTATTCAAGCCAAGAACATAGAGAAGAAAAGATGCATATTCAAAGAACCAAACAACAAGGATTTCATTGCTCGGAATAAAAGATTACAGAGGTAAACAAAGAGGAATGATTACAAGAAGTTCAGTTCATCCTCTCAATCTCAACAACTAAAGCTACAAAGCAAAACAATCTCTCCAAAGGCTCTTTAGAAAAAGCTAACCCTAATTTTCTCTCTAAAAAAGTCACCAAAACAATCAGGGGTTCACCTCTATTTATAGCCCTTGGCTAACGGGTCTCCAACCCGTTATGCCGGCTAAACCCTAACGGAACCCGCTTCCACTTGTGCCGCCTTGCGAAATTACCCTTTCGCCCCTCGCACACCTTACGAAGCTCCGCATTCCTTGTTGTCCACGACTCGCAACCGCCTCGAGTGCACGCCGTCTTCGACACATCTTTACCGTTCTAACCTCAACGCCGCCTGCGTCTAGTCCGGTCTCCACGTGTCTCGCCACGACTCCACCTCGATGCCCTGCAACCAGCACAGACAAGAAACACATCACATAGCATTGCTCAAGATAATAGAATCATCATTTGCTTCAAATTCATTCACAACTCAAAATCAAAACTATGCCCTCTCTGCACAGTTCTGCGCACAATCGGAAGTTCCGCACTTACCATGGCGGAAGTTCTGATTATCAGAACGTCCGCACTCCCAGGTTGGAAGTTCCGATTATCGTCAAAGCAGAACACACTTGTCAGGATTATCGGAAGTTCCGCGTTCCCAGGGGCGGAAGTTCCGCAACACCACAACAGGACACATTCGTCAGGATAATCGGAAGTTCCGTTTTACCAGGGCAGTTCCGATTATCGGAACTTCCGCATTCCCGAAACGGAAGTTCCGCATAGTCTAAAACACCGCGGCGGCGCAAACGCAATGAATCCAATCACAAACTTTTCAACACAGCGTCAAATACTCATCACTCGAAAGGGGACCCTACTCACATGGTCTCTCAATAGCTCTTCAGAAGATCGCTGCTGGAAGCACGAGGTTAATGCGATCGGAAATACGGATCAAAATGATGTGTATGGTCCTGCATACACTCCCTCGCTACCACATACTGATGGAGATGGTACGGGTCATCAAGCACCAGAAGCCAGAGGTAACAAAACAGATAGACGTCCGTCAGTTAATTCACCTGGTTCTACCCCACCAAGGATGATGGGTCGGACAGGGCCAGGCACAAGGTCGGGGGGAAGTTCAGATCCACGAACTACTACAACAACTGCAAATCCTCCAAGACCTTCGGTAACGGTATATAACCTGCAGTGTGTTCAAAATATTTTAAATAACACGACTCGGCTCTAGCGTGTGCTCGAGTTTTGTCAATTGGCGAGCAGTATCGGAGATCCTTGAGAGAACCATGCAGCGTCTGAAGCATCACAGGGAACAAAGGATATCACGAAGTCAAACCATGACTTCATCCCAGCGTTCCTCCCTTAGTAGAGGCGGCATGGTCAAGTTGGGGATCAACCGATGCCAAGACCTTCTCGACGATTCCGACCGAGGAGTCACGATTCCTTGTGGTCCTCGACAAGTTCACCGAAGGCAAGAAGGATTTCACCGGTCGAGGTAAGCCAAAGATTCCGACCGGTGGATATCAAAAGAATAAGAGGTGGTGTCCACTTCACCAGTAGGCAGGGTATGACTTGCGCACCTGTCGAGCCTGGCAAAAAAAATTAGAAGATTATTATGCAGGTAAAGGCCCACTTCCCTCCATACAGGAGCTTGGGGAAGCAAGTTCCAAAAAGGACAAAGATGGCGACGAAGAGATGGAGTAGCAGGAGCCTCAACATACGATTAACATAATCTTTGGAGGATCTTCCTCGTACAACTCACGACGTCACCTGAAAACTGTGGAGCGATAGGTCAACCTTGCAGAGTCTTCGACTGCCATCAAACCGTCAAGGTGGTCGGCCAAGTAATCTCCTTCAGCAAAGAGGACTGCACCATCTCGTCAACTCGACCAGGTAGGTTCCCTATTATCGTTGAACCTACCATTAACAATTGTAGAGTTAATCGAATTTTGATAGATGGTGGTAGTTCCTTGAATATTTTATTTGCGGGAGCATTAGAAGAAATGCATGTCCCCAGGTCTAAGGTAAAACCCGTCAAATATGCTTTCCATGACATAGTTCCTAGTTCTACCGCAAAACCGATAGGACAAGCATCCTTACCGGTTACATTTGGGAGTCCTAGCAACTTCTGAACGGAAAAGATTTCATTTGATGTGGTTGATTTTAAAACCGTGTATAACAGAATCCTTGGTCGCCCGGCTTTAGCAAGGTTTCTGATAGCCACGCGCAACGGTTATCAGAGTCTAAAGATGCTAGGACCAAAAGGAGTCATCATGGTTCGAGGAGATCAAAAATGGCTTATGCATGCGATCGGAAGTCTATAGAACTGGTCGATGAACTCCCGACCAGAACAACTGACTCATCTGAAATGCAGCTCAAGCACTCCAGACCGAAGATGACACCAAAACCATCCGACCAGACAAAGGAGGTACCGCTCGGCAGAGGCATTTCTCCGGGAAGTGCCAAGTCGCCACGTGGGTCAGGAAACACTGATGGGTTTCTCCCAAAAGTGTTGGTTGGAGAAGGGCTCAACCTCAAATAGGAAGAGTCCCTCGTCTCCTTCCTCCGAGCAAACCAGGACGTATTCGCCTAGCAGGCGTCCGACACGCCCGGAGTCCCCAGGGAGGTGATCGAGCACAGGCTAGCCCTCCAGCCTGACAAAAAACCGATCAAGCAGAAGCTACATCGTTTTGCTTTGGCCGAAAGGAGGCGATCCAGTCTGAAATTGACAAGCTCCTAAAGGCTGGGTTTATTCGTGAGGTCAATCATCCTCAGTGGCTCGCTAACCCTGTAATGGTTAGAAAGAGTAATGGGAAGTGGCGAATGTGTATTGACTTCACAGATCTTAATAAAGCTTGTCCGAAGGGTGACTTTCCCCTTCCCCGCATTGATGAACTCGTAGACTCCACCTCCGGGTGTGAGTTATTAAGTTTTTTAGATGCGTATTCAGGGTACCACCAGATTAATATGAGTACAGAAGATGAGGAGAAAACTTCCTTCATCACTCTATATGACACTTACAGTTATGTTAAGATGTCTTTTGGTCTCAAAAACACTCGTGCAACTTTTCAAAGGTTGATGCAAAAAAACCTTTAGTCCACAGATAGGTCGAAATCTAGAAGCCTATGTTGATGATTTAGTTGTAAAGAGCATCAACGCTAGTGATCATGTTCTCGACTTACAAGAGACTTTCAATAACTTGAGAAGGCATAACCTCAAGTTGAATACGGAGAAATGTGTGTTCGGAGTTTCCGCTGAAAAAATTATCGGTTTCCTAGTTTCAGCTAGGGGTATCGAAGCAAATCCTGTGAAGATATCGGCCATCAACCAGATGCGTCCTCCGACCACCTCCGTATGGCTTCAAGGAAACTAAGGCATTACTTTCAAGCCCACAAAGTGGTCGTGCCTACCGGATATCCCCTTGGTCAAGTCCTTGAAAATAGGGAATCATCAGGACGAATAGCAAAATGGGCGGTTGAACTAGGGACGTTCGACCTCCATTTTATCTCATGACCAACAATAAAGTCCCAGGCAATAGCAGAATTCGTTGTCAAATGGACAAACCTTGAACTCAGCCAGGAACCAGAGTACGAACGCCACGAGGAGTGGACAATATACTTCGACGGTTCTTTAATGCTTAAAGGATCGGGGGCTGGTATCGTCTTGATATCTCCAACTGGCGAACAACTCAGGTACGCCATCTAGTTCAACTTTCCTGCTACAAACAATGTAGCAGAATACGAAGGTTCACTGGCGGGACTTCGAGCAGCTCATTCCCTCGGGATTCACAAATTACTAGTGAAAGGCGATTCTCAACTAGTAGCGAATCAAGCGGGGAAAGAGTATCAATGCTCAAGTACCAAAATATCATCTTATCTGGCGAAAGTACGGAAACTCGAAAAGCACTTCTTCGGTTTTCAGATCCAACATATTCCTAGAAAGGAAAACTTTCTAGCAGACCAGTTGGCACGGATGGCCTCAACTAGGTCCACCGTCCCGCCCGAAGTTTTTCTCGAGCAACTTGATTCACCCTCGGTGGTCGAGCATTCTGAGAACATCAATGATTCACATCAGGTCATACGAACTGATTCTGATGACATAGATGCTCCACAGATCAGTGACGATCAGGGTAGAGATTGGATGACATCGATCTACAATTATCTTCAGCATGACCTAATTCCAGAAGATGATGTAGAGACTGATCGTATAGCACGAAAAGACAAATCATACACTCTAATTGAACGTACCTTGTATAAACGAGGATCTCATTGTGTGGATATCATGGGGATATGCTCCAGATCTTAGGATGATGTGACAATTGGCAATGGCTTTTATGGTTTGTCGTTTCACAGGGTTTTCGACAAAGTTCAGGCTTTACGGGCGAGGCGGTCCGGCCAAGCCATAGCATGGCGGTCCGGCCGGTCCCAAATCGGTCGGGCCGGCCATGTGTGCGTGATCGGACCGGCGATGACAAAGAATGTCGAATGTCTTTGGGCCAAAAATAGAGGGTGTAGGCAAGTGAGGGGATCCCAATGCACTTGGTCTCATAATTTTTGGAGTTCCCAAGCAAAAGTTCTATTCGTTTTAAATTTCCAGAAGGTTTCAGAATTTCAGGGCTTGAAATTCGGCTAAGTCCCTTGTGGCGGTCCGACCGGCTCACAGGGAGCGGTCCGACCGCGGAGGCGATCCGGCCGAGCTCACGGTGGCGGTCGGACCATTTTCCACTTATGCATCGACCAACTTCGTGGTGATGTTGATTTGTTAGGTCAAAGTCATGGGTTTCATGGCATATGTATTGCATGATGCATGTTTTGACTAACATGGGTCAAGTTGTGAAGAACTTATTCCCGAATTTGTGTTTGCTTGTCTATGGTTGTGCAGGTTGCTTGGTGGTCAACGACGGTCAACGGCGAGGATGATCGGGACTAGACTTGGAGAGTTGAGGTCCAGAACGATCGGTGATGCCGGGTGAGGTCAATGGACTCAAGCGTGACACAAGATGGACAAGGGTGACCTATTGGCGAATCCATGGCGCATGGTGAAGCGGTTTAGGTCAAAAGGTTAAAGACGGCGCTTTGCGAAGCGTGCGTGTGTGACCCGTTTGTTAGTGGGCCTTAACGGGAGCCCAATAGAGTCAAACCCTAGAAGTTCTAGGCCTCCACTATAAATAGGAGGAGGTGGTGGCTGCACCGTCTCTCTCTCTCGCCTCTTTTATGTTTCAAAACCCTAATTGGCTTAGGGGGAGTGGAGGTGGAGGCTAGGGCTCTTTATGGTTTGAGGTGTTTTTCGTCATCTTGGATTGACCATTGATTCATGATGGTGTGGGTGTAATCCAACAACAATCACGTTTTTAATCTACGCAAGGTTTGCTTGAGATAAGTCTCTTTTCGTTCTTGCTTTCAATTTCGTGATTTTAGGGCTTTCTTTGATCCACGAGTTTTTGATTGATTCTTTCACTTTAATTAGCTTCTTTGTGATACGTGTGAACCTATCTAGGATCATCTTGATCATCAATCACTCACGAACAAGCATTAGGATCAAGTTTTCGTTCTTGCCCGGTTTTAGACCCTCTGTTACTCAATTGACAACTGTTCAGGATCTATCCAAGAATTATCATAATATTCGATTGGAATAGGTCATCAATAGCATAGAGAAGGTGTGTGCAAAGTTTCGTGAAGTTTGGAGTTGAGAATCCAAAGTTAGACCTAATTGCAACCGTCACACCGGCCGCTTTTTTCTTGTTTGGATCGTTGCAGGTATATGCGGTCAGACCGCCCATCATCACCGGTCCGACCGATTTGGCAGCGGTCCGACCGCTAGGAAATCGGCCCGACCGCTCCAGGCCAGAGGTCAGACCGCCAGTACATTGTATTGCTTTGATCTTTGATGTTTTTGTCATATTGCTTAGGGGATTAAATTGAATACAATACTAGTCTTCCGCTGTACTGGTAAATTGATCTTCATAGCTTCCTCATAGCTATTGGAGTGAAATTGTGTTGAATTCATAATTTGTGAAAAAGTAAGCGTGCTCCTATTCACCCCCCTCTAGTCGCCTTTTCGGTCCAACAAGTGGTATCAGAGCCCGGTTAGTTCACTCTTGATCTTAACCGGTCACTGAACTTTTGGCGATGGATAAGTTTTCTACTAAACCGCATATCTTCGATGGGCACGACTATGCCTATTGGAAGAATCGTATGCGAGTCTTTCTTGAGAGCGAGGGACAAGCTATTTGGGATGTTGTTCGAGCCCCGCTTGTTATTCCTGAAATTGCTACGCCGGCTTCAGCGGTTCTTGTGGCAAACAATAACAAGGCCAAGAATCTTTTATATGGTGAGCTTGGTAGACAAGAATATGATCGCATTTGCAATCTTGCAACTGCGCACGAGATTTGGAACACCCTCGAAACATATCATGAGGGTTCGTCCCAAATCAAGAAAGTGCGTCAAACAGTTTACAAGCGTGAATACAACAAATTCGAGATGCGTCCTGGAGAGAGCATCGATGACATTTTCAGTCGCTTTAATAAAGTGATTAATCAGATGAAAGCTGTTGATATTGAATACTCTCAATCTAAAAATGCCACCCATCTCTTGGCTGCAATCAACACCAAAGAGTGGGAGATGAAGGCTATTGCTATAGAGGAAAATGTTGATCTTTCGAGTCTTACTTTAGAATTGCTTTATAGTAAACTCAAGACTCATGAAATTAAAAGAGTTGATCATCCCAAGAAAGACAACATGGCATTGATAGCTGATCCTCTCAAAAGGTCCTCTGATGGTACTCTTGAATCGTTTTCTGGTTTTTCATTTACTTGTTTATCTGCGATTCATGAGGAGGAGCTTGAAAGTATTCATGAGACAGAGTTAGCTCTCCTAGCTAAAAAATTCACACGGGCCTACAATAATGTGAGAAACAAAAAGAGAGGTGGTCGGTAACATGCTACGAATGTGGTGAGCTCAATCATATCCGGGCAAATTGCCCCAAGCTGAAAGGTAAAAGCAATCATAAGGAGGGAAAGCCAACTTGGAAGAAGCCTCCATTCAACAAATCAAGGTATGAGGCTAATAAGCTTGTGAAGGCCGCTCACCGGGTTCTTGCCGCTTTTGAGGATCAATCCTTGAGCGATGTGGACTCTGGGAGCGAGGAGGACAAGGAGGAGGAGATCCCTCAAGACAAAAAGAAAGGGAAGGCCAAAGACTTCACTAGCATGTGCTTCATGGCTGACACTGATGACATTGATGATGATGAGGTATCTTTTTCTTATGATGAGCTTTCTGCTAAATATGATTCTATAGTTGAGCAATTGCTTAGTCAAGATGAAGCGCTAGAATTTGTCATGACAAAAATAAGAAATTAGAGTCAAAGATTGGCAAACTGAAAGTAGAACTTAAAAATGCTAAGACTCTTGAACCTGATGAATGTTTATCTTGTCATGCTATGCATTCAGAAATTGCCAAATTGCAATCTGCTCATAATATTTTTGTGCAACAACTTGAGAATGCTAGATCCGAACTAAATAAAATTAAAACTGCTCCTTGTGAAAAATGTTTAGAATCTAGCAAATTGATTACTTCTAATGTGACTGATTCTAGCCCTTGCACTTCATGCTTAGAAAAGAACGTGAAATCAAAGATATCTTAGAAGCTGCTAGAATCAAATATGCTAAGCTTAAGGACAATATTGAAACTACTATTTGTGCTTCTTGTTCCGCTCTTAAGCTTGAAATTGCTTTATATAAGGAGAAATCTATGGATAAAACTTGTGATGCTTGTGTTAATTTGAGAAAAGAAAATGCTTACCTTCATCATACATTAGAAATTTTCTAAAGGTAAAAAGCAGTTAAACATGATTCTTGACAAGTCTAAAACTCCTTATAAGAAGCAAGGTTTAGGATTCAATTCTTTTCAAGACAATTCAAAGCCAAAAGTCATTCAAGTCTTGGAAAAGGTTTAATTGAATTCAAAACCCAACCTGCAAAAACATCTTTTAAATCTGCAGGTTTTGCCCAACCTTGTGTTAATCCAAAGGGTGCTTCTTCTAGTGGTACCAAGTATCATTGCACTTATTGCAAGAAAAGTGGGCATTTGATTGGTTTCTGTTGGCGTAGGTTGAAAAATGATAGGAAAAATCTTGATAGAATTCCATTCATTCAACCTAGAGCTTTTATGAGACATGGTAACACTGAAAATAATAAACCTGGGTTAGGATTTTCCTCACATGCTAATCATTATGTTTCTAAATATCATCATTCTCATGTTCTTGAGTTGGTGGTCCGGCCATTGGGTGGTCAGTCAGCCGATCGACCGCTCCTAGCTCCTAAAGTTAATTCCCATGTTAATTTAAACATTGCTCATAACATAATTTTAGATAAAATCAAGGAGAGTACTTCTGGGTTGCATATTCCTCGCAGACGTGTGTCTCAGTACTGGGTCCCTAAATCTTGTTTATCTATTACTGAGACACATCGTTCTTCTGTTCCTTGATTTTCAGGATTACCCCGGAAAGGGAAGACCACGTGGTTCGTCGACTCCGGGTGTTCACGCCACATGACCAGGAAACTCAAGATGGTTCACCTCTTTCACGCAGACAGCGGTGATGACTTCATCACCTTTGGAGATGATACACAAGGGCGAATTGAACGAACATGATCAATTAGGGTGAACAACAAATTCATCCTAAAGGATGTCGCTCTTGTGGACAAGCTTAGGTATAATCTCCTTTCTGTCTCCCAGCTTCTTGATGATGGCTATGAGACTATATTTAAGAAAAATGCTTGTCGTGTACTTGATTCTACTGGTGAGCTTGTGTTTGGAATATCTAGAGTTGGTAGAATTTTTGGGTGATTTTGAGAATCTCTTCTTTGGATCTCTTAAATGTTTGCTTACATCTTCTTCTGATTTCTGGATTTGGCACCGACGTTTGGGGCACATTGGTTTTGATCGTCTGACGCGAGTTAGCAACCTTGATCTCATGAGAGGTTTGCCCAAACTCAAAGCTGTCAAGGATGCTGTATGTGCGCCCTGTAGGCATGGCAAATAAGTTGCCGCCTCACCCCATACGTGACTATGGTTATGGTAGCGGACCGGGGCGGTTGCTTCATATGGATCTTGTTGGTCTGCTAGAGTTGGTCGATTGGTGGAAAATGGTATATTCTTGTCATAGTCGATGATCTTTCAAGATATTCTTGGGTGTTCTTTCTTGCTTCAAAAGATGAAGCTTTTGGTTATTTTCATGACCTTGTTTTTCGTTTGGCTTCTGAGCTTCCTGGTGCCTTGAGAGCGATCCATGATGACAATGTACGGAGTTCAAAATGCTTCTTTGCCTCTTTTTGTCTTTGGCGCGGTATTGAGCATCAGTTCTCTTCTCCACGTCCCTCAACAAAATAGCGTGGTGGAAAGGAAGAATAGGACCTTAGTCGAAATGGCTAGAAACGATGCTAGATGAGTATAGCACAGGAGGTTTTGGGCGAAGCTATTGCTCTGACTTGCCATATTGCAAATCGTGTCTTTTAAGACCATCTTTAGGCAAGACTCCTTATGAGCTTCGTTTTGGTAGAAAACCCTCTGTTTCGTACTTTGAGTCTTTGGATCAAAGTGTTTTATTCTTAAGGCAGAAACCTAGATAAATTTGAGTCAAGGACTTTTGATGGGATATTTACGGGTTATCCCGCACATTCGAGGGTTTTGGGTCCTTATCTGAAACTAACCTTATTCGGAGACTTGTAATGTCACTTTTGATGAGACTAGCCACAGAGCTAGATCCGTTATTCTGAGATGATTCACAGTGTAATGAGAGCATTTTTGTGGAGGAAGATGAGGGCGAAGGCGATATCATCCTTCATCTGCTTCTTCTTGAGGCGCCTATTTTGGTACAAGAACACCGCTCGTCTACTTCACCTTACATTGAGACTCTGTTGCATCATCATCATCGTGATATCTCCCAGGCGCTCCACTTCACATTCAGAGGCGGCATCCTCGGATCGGATAATAGGTAATCTACATGGCGAGTCACTCGCTCGGGTATCTTGATCCAAATCTCTACTCTCATTACGCTTTTTTGCTTCTTTTGAACCCGCGATATATCACATACTTTATCGATTCTATTTGGGTAAATGCCATGCATGAGGAGTTAGAGAATTTGAAAGAAACAAGGTTTGGAACCTAGTAGAACCTCCTAGTGGTCATAATGTTATAGGAATCCGTTGGGTGTTCAAGAATAAACAAGGTGAGGATGGTTCTGTGGTTAGAAACAAGGCTAGATTAGTAGCTCAGGGTTTGACCAAGTTGAGGGTTAGATTTTGATGAGACCTTTGCTCTGTTGCTAGACTAGAAGCCATTCGCATTTTGCTCGCATTTCTTTGCATCCAAGGGTTTTTAATTATATCAGATGGATGTTAAAAGTGCCTTTCTAAATGGTTTCATAGAGGAGGAAGTGTATGTTAAGCAACCCCCGGGTTTTGAGGATCCCAAGTATCCAAATCGTGTTTTCAAGTTATCCAAAGCCTTGTATGGTCTTAAGCAAGCCCCTAGAGCCTGATATGATAGACTTAAGACCTTCTTGCTTAAGAATGATTTTGAGATGGGTAAAGTGGATAAAACTCTATTCATTCTTAGGCGTGGCAATGACTTCCTGCTTGCTCAAATTTACGTGGATGATATTATATTTGGTGGTTCTTCTAATGCTCTTGTTTCGACTTTTCTAAGACTATGTCTAGGAATTTGAGATGAGTATGATGGGAGAGCTCAATTACTTTTGGGGCTTCAAATCAAGCAATGCAAGGAAGGAACCTTTATTCATCGGACAAAGTACACTAAAGATCTACTCAAGCGCTTTGACATGGGTGGTGAAAGCCAATCTCCACTCTCATGGCAACCATCGCTTTGGATCGGATGAGGAAGGAGAAGTCGTGGATCACGCGAGTACCATGACATGATCGGCTCCATACATATCGGCGGCCTCGAGGCCAGGACATTCACTTCACGGTATGCCTTTGTGCAAGGTTTGAGCGTCTCGAGAACTTCCCATCGCCAAGCCGTTAAGCGCATATTCAGGTATTTACACTCTACCCTCTTATATGGCATTTGGTATTCCTGCTCTTCAGCGTTGTCCATTAGGGGTTTTTCAGATTCTGATTTTGCGGGCTGTCGGTTAGATAGGAAGAGTACCTCAGGCACCTGTCACTTCCTAGGCACTTCACTTGTATCTTGGTCTTCTAGGAAGCAGTCTTCTGTTGCACAATCCACTGCTGAAGCGGAGTATGTAGTTCTTTGCTAGTTCTTCAGAGCTTGATTTTGTGGATGATGTCTACTTTGAAAGATTATGGGTTAAATTTTGCTAGTGTTCCTCTTTTACGTGATAACATACGCTATTAATATTGCTAAAAACCTAGTGCAACATTCTAGGACTAAGCACATAGACATTCGCTTTCACTTCCTTAAAGATCATGTCGAAAAAGGGGATATTGTGATGCACTTCGTGGAGTCCGATGCTCAATTGGCGGATATCCTCACCAAGCCTTTAGATCAAATAAGGTTTGCCACCTTGAGAAGCGAGTTAGGGGTAATTTATCCCTATGGGTTGGTTTGAGGGGGAGTTTGATCTTTTCTGATCTTTTCCTGTTCTTTTGATCTTTTATTGTTCTTTTTCTGAACTTATTGATCTTTTTGAATTTTTTAGGTTTTTAGGCTTTTTATTGCATCTCATTGTATCATATTGCATTCATATGAAAAATACAACAAGTGGTATAAAAATCCAAAAGATGCATTGTACTATAAGATTTTACCTTATCTTTTAAAATTGATGAAGCTTTGCCTATTACCCTTTGGAGACTTAGTATTTCAATTCTTGCTCAATGCCATGTCTAGTTCCTTGACTTGCTAGAATTATCATGCTTTTACATGTGTAGCTAAGTCTTTGCTATATGAGCTAGAACTTTAAAACAACTCGAACTAAAAAATTACAATTTGTGGATGTTTTAGCGAGTTGCGCAATTAGTGCTCCTTTTATGACATTGGCCCTGTCAGAATTGCTTTGTGCTCTTGAATCTAAAATTGACCCTTACTTGAGCTTTTGTGTTCTTGAGATTCTAAAACTGCTCATGTGAAAAATGAAAAATCAAGATTGTCTTATGCTTAAATTGTGCCAAACTATTCTTACGAGACTGCTTGTCAATGACATGAACTTGGAGATAGTTTGATGAACCAGACGATCTCATGGGGAATTGCTTGTCGAAATGACATGAACCTCAAGATTTGTCATACAGTAGAAGCTTAGAAAGAGTTTGTGGATGGCTCCTAGTCCAGGATCTTCTTTACTAAGATATACCTTTAATCAACTTCTGGTCGAAACTTAGGATGAGTTTGTGGATGGCTCCTAGTCCAGGATCTTTTCACTAAGTTAGATCATTAGTCAACTTCAATATTCAATGCATATGAGAAAACTGTTGACAAATGGGCTTTTAAGAAATACTGAGCAAAATGATTCAATACAGGACCTGATTGACTCTTAATGTGGTCTTTGTTAGATTTTTGATCTCGCTTTGACATTTTGACATGGCCAGTTTCACTTTAGGATCCCTGTTGATGAACTTGCTGAATTTGAAGCGTTGCTTAAATTGATCAAATCTATTGCTTTACTTTTGAGCCTTTATGCTTAGCTTTGATATATATGTCTTAGCATGATCTTGCTAGCGCTATCAGGCTTGATATGCTATTTGTGCAATATTAGAGATACTAGCTTGCTCTTTTGGGTAATCTCCAAAGCTTCTTGTAATAAAAAAAATACAAAAATGAAGCCACTTCATTGCATTTCATGCATACTCCTTCTTATGCTTCTTAAGTTTTGCTTCTTTCTTTATTCTATATTTGTTATCTCTGGATGAGAGGAAGGCGTGATTCCTTGATGACTCTATTGTCAAAGGGGGAGAAGATGTGTTAATGAGAAGATGTTTTTAAATGTATTAATGCTATGCATAGGGGGAGAAATTTTTGGAGATATATAAAAATGATAAAGGGGCGAAAATTTGAAAGTTTTGAAATTTGAGGATCATAGTGAGGGGGAGTTCTTGAGTTGCATTCTTATTGTCTTATTGAATATTCTGAACTTGAATTGTATTCATTTATCCTCACAATGATCATAGGTCAATTGAACAATTGTTCTTTCATATGGACCTCATGTGAGAATTTTGACTCTTTTATGGAAATCAAAGTTTTTATACTTTCTTTTGCCTTATCTCACATGCCTATACTATTACGATGCCGACTTGGTCATTTACATTGCTTTTTCTTACTTATGGACCAAGTTGTGCCTTTGTGCAGCGAAAGTACTTTACTTTTCAAACCTCCAAATTACACTTTCGGATTATTGCCAATGTGTTCATCAAGGGGAGATTGTGGATATCATGGGGATATGCTCGGATCTTAGGATGATGTGACAATTGGCAATGGCTTTTATGGTTTGTCGTTTCACGGGGTTTTCGACAAAGTTCAAGCTTTACGGACGAGGCGGCGACCGCCATAGCATAGCGTCCGCCGGTCCCAAATCGGTCGGGCCGGCCATGTGCGTGATCGGACCGGCGATGACCAAAGAATGTCGAATGTCTTTGGGCCAAAAATAGAGGTGTAGGCAAGTGAGGGATCCCAATGCACTTGGTCTCATAATTTTGGAGTTCCCAAGCAAAAGTTCTATTTGTTTTAAATTTCGAAGGTTTGAATTTGAGGCTTGAAATTGGCTAAGTCCTTGTGGCGGTCCGGACAAGCTCACGAGGAGGCGGTCCGGCCGGCAGAGGCGATCCGATCGGCTCACGGTGGCGGTCGGACCGTTTTCCACTTATGCATCGACCAACTTCGTGGTGATGTTGATTTGTTAGGTCAAAGTCATGAGTTTCATGGCATATGTATTGCATGATGCATGTTTTGACTAACATGGGTCAAGTTGTGAAGAACTTGTTCCCGAATTTGTGTTTGCTTGTCTATGGTTGTGCAGGTTGCTTGGTGGTGAACGACGGTCAACGGCGAGGATGATCGGGACTAGACTTGGAGAGTTGAGGTCCAGAACGATCGGTGATGCCGGGTGAGGTCAATGGACTCAAGCGTGACACAAGATGGACAAGGGTGACCTATTGGCGAATCCATGGCGCATGGTGAAGCGGTTTAGGTCAAAAGGTTAAAGACGGCGCTTTGCGAAGCGTGCGTGTGTGACCCGTTTGTTAGTGGGTCTTAACGGGAGCCCAATAGAGTCAAACCCTAGAAGTTCTAGGCCTCCACTATAAATAGGAGGAGGTGGTGGCTGCACCGTCTCTCTCTCTTGCCTCTTTTATGTTTCAAAACCATAATTGGCTTAGGGGGAGTGGAGGTGGAGGCTAGGGCTCTTTATGGTTTGAGGTGTTTTTCGTGATCTTGGATTGACCACTGATTCATGATGGTGTGGGTGTAATCCAACAACAATCACGTTTTTAATCTACGCAAGGTTTGCTTGAGATAAGTCTCTTTTCGTTCTTGCTTTCAATTTCGTGATTTTATGGCTTTCTTTGATCCACGAGTTTTTGATTGATTCTTTCACTTTAATTAGCTTGCTGTGATACGTGTGAACCTATCTAGGATCATCTTGATCATCAATCACTCATGAACAAGCATTAGGATCAAGTTTTCGTTCTTGCCCGGTTTTAGACCCTCTGTTACTCAATTGACAACTGTTCAGGATCTATCCAAGAATTATCATAATATTCGATTGGAATAGGTCCTCAATAGCATAGAGAAGGTGTGTGCAAAGTTTCGTGAAGTTTGGAGTTGAGAATCCAAAGTTAGACCTAATTGCAACCGTCATCGGTACATTTTTTTCTTGTTTTGATCTGTTCGAGTTTGCGGTCGACCGCCCATCATCACCGGTCCGACCCATTGGCACCCGGTCCGACCGCAGAAATCGGCCCGACCGCTCGAGCCGGAGGTCGGACCTTGATTACATTGTATTGCTTTGATCTTTGATGTTTTTGTCATATTGTTAGGGGATTAAATTGAATTCAATACTAGTCTTCCGCTGTACTGGTAAATTGATCTTCATAGCTTCCTCATAGCTATTGGAGTGAAATTGTGTTGAATTCATAATTTGTGGAAAAGTGAGCGTGCTCCTATTCACCCCCCTCTAGTCGCCTTTTCGGTCCAACACATTGAGTGTTGATGAGATGCATATCTCAGTCGAATGGCATTAAGTTGCTAACCGAAATTCATGGAGGAGTCTGTGGAGCACATCATTCCTACAGAACATTGGTCGGTAAAGCCTTCAGGCAAGCATACTATTGGCCAACTGCCCTTCATGATGCAAAAGAGCTCGTGACGAAGTGCCTACAATGTCAATTTCATAGTCGACAAGTACATCAGCCGACATAAGCTTTGCAAACAATTCCTCTTTCTTGCCCTTTCGCAACCTGGGGACTAGACATTTTAGGATATTTTCCAAGAGCGCCCGGGGGCTTTGAATTCCTTTTCGTCATGATTGACACGTTTACAAAATAGATAGAAACCGAGTCAGTTGTCAAAACTACAACTGAGGCCGCTAAGAGATTTCTCAAAAAAAAATGATCACGCGATTTGGTGTATCTAGTCGTATAATCACATATAATGGTACTCAGTTTTCAAGTGGCAGTTTTCAGGAATTCTGTGATGAGCTTGGAATCAAAGTCCATTTCACTTCTGTTGCTCATCCACAGAGCAACGAAGTAGTTGAACGTGCCAATGGTATCATAATGCAGGGGGTTAAACGCCGAGTGTTCGACCAGTTGATAAAACAGTCAGGAGCTTGGGTTCAAGAACTTCCCTCGATTTTATGGGCCGTTCGAACCACGACCAGTCGTGCGACCGACGAAAAACAATTCTTTTTAGTTTATGGTGCTGAAGCCATGCTTCCTCCAGAACTGAAAATTGGCTCTGCTCGAACCGATTGTTTCAACGTAAACGATCAAGAGGAACGACGACTCGACGATATTAATTTCCTTGTAGAACGACGAAACCAAGCCTTAATACGTTCAACAATCTATCAATAAGCCATGAGAAGGTACCACAGTCGTAAGGTGCAACCTCGCAGCTTAGCTGTAGGTGATCTGGTTTTTAGAAAAATTCAGAGCTAAGCAAATCGCAACAAGCTTTCTCCCAAGTGGGAAGGTCCATACACTGTGGTCGAAGTCAACCGACCAGGCTCGGTACGATTAGCTATGTCAGATGGGAAGGTTTTGTCTAATTCTTGGAATATTGATCAACTGCGTAAGTTCTTTGTTTAATTTCCTTTTTTCATTTCTGTTAAATTTAAAAGGTTATTTAATCCATTAAATTCTCTTAGCGAGTGATGTTATTTATATGTTTTTACCCAACTCTGGTCGACTAGCGGTTCATATGCAAAAGATTATGGAGATTATATTTTTATTTTAAAACTCTGTTCTACTCTCGTTTGGCAACTGGTCGGGACACATAAAACCTCCTAGTCGAAGTCTCTCCTTTTTCGCACGTGGTCCCGCCCACTGGAAGGAGCTTCCTAGCGACGGACTTTTTCCTACGATCCTTGCTGTCGGTCGGATCAGAGTATGAGCACGTATTGCGAAATATATTTTATATCTTCGTTTCTTAGCAGTTCCTTCCGGCCAGCATTGAGTATTACATAGAAATAAAACCACTTGTTGTTTATTTTTATGCATCCTTGCATTCAAATTTTCTTATCAAGAAAAGTCCTTTCTTCCGACCATACATTGTCTTAGTAAGTACTTCGATTATGAGGAACAGATTTACAACTAGTTAAAACCTGGCACTGGTTCCGACCAAAAAGGTTTACTAGTATTATTACGATCAGTTTTTCACACAATCGGTACATACTTTCAAACAATGGTTGAGACTTAAGTTCATATTTTTGGACTACTGCTTATATAGTAAAGCTCTTCTACTATAAAACAGTCGGGGTCTAGGTAATATATGAATGTTCATAAGTCGACCGGACGAACAAGAGATTTCATTGATAAGAAAAAGGTAAGTTCTGCATTTTCATATATCTTTACATTGCATTTCTACTGGAGATCGCCCAAATAATCCATTGTTTGTGGAGATCAGGCCTCCATTTCTTTCGCAACCTTGTCTCCAAGATGTCTTATTTCCTTGAGACTCTTGGTCGCCTCTTCAGGCAAGCAGTTGAAATCTTCCCCAATAGCTTGAAGATTGGTGGAGGGTGGAAGCCTTGATTTTGTCGAGCGAACCGACTCACCGGCAATGGATTCTTTCATAGAATGGGCATAATTCTCTCTAGTAGTCTTGAGCAGGCACTTAAGATCCTCCAGAAGATGGCCCAGGTAAGTCACCTTTTCCGTATCCCATATCAAGAATCATTTTATTAAGTGATGTGATTTTCTTATCGAGGTTAAGCATAAGAGCTGCATCCTTATCTTGCTCAAATTCCAGAGCTTTCTTTGCTCTGGTTAGCGCTTGGTTTTGTTCCGCATAAGCAAAAGCAGCGTTAAGCGAGGATGATTAGAAGAGATACTAAGTCAAATCTCGACTAATTACCTTGATCTTCTTTAGGAAATTTCCTAAATTTCTTTATTTCTGGTCGTCAAGTATGCGGTCGACTGGTCCTTAGCTTGGCATTTCTCCTCAAGCTTTGTTATTTTGGCTTCTTTGGCCATAGCTTCTTCTTTTATTTTCTCCAAACCTATCAAATATGATAAGGGAGAATAATTAAAAGAGAATAACTGAGTCATAAGAAAGAAAAACAAGTTAAGAAGAAAGTTCTTACTTTCTAATTCGGAGATGTTTTGCTCTAAGATCTTTATCCGTTGGGTCAGTCCTCCGACCACAGCGAAGTTCTCGACCATATGCTACATAGATAGCATTTTTTCTTTAAGTCTCCTATAAACTTCAAAAGGAGCTATAGAAATGGTTGTAAATACTTACCCGAATTGCCACGCCATTATAATCGGCAAAAAATTTATCAGGACTCGTCTCGGCTTGACGATCCGATGTTCTCCCCCAAACTTCATCAAGCTCCTTATCCTCGATAAATCGAGGAGAAAAAGGAAACTTGTCAGTTTGGGAAGGGTTGCTTGCAGAAGTCAGAACCTGTTGGGTGTCTGCAGGGATTCCTACCTCCGCTGATGGGGTAATAATCACCACGAGATCCAAATCAGATTCCATCACTGAAGCTTGCTCGGGGGCTCTCCTAACTACTTCCTCCTCAGGGATTCTAACCTGAGGAAAGCTCTGGTCGGAGGTGCCCTCGATCACCTGATCTTCCAGAATGGACTGGTCGGAAACGATTGGAACTCCAGAAGATCTGCACAAAAGAAAGAAAAGAAGTTCAGGGGTTCAAGTTCACCAAAGACGCAATTCAGGTATGCATTTATATGGCTAATTCATTTATACATACCTGGTTGCTTTCTTGGTCTTGACTTGAAGCGCGCCGGCTTGAAGTCCGTAGCACTCGCCTTTCTTTTCTTTTCAACCAATTTTACCAGTTCCAAACTGGTAGGGTTGGTTGCACCCTCTACACTCTCCAGCAAAGGTTCAGAAGTAATATTCTTGACCGGTGGTGAGAATAATATCGGATCATTTGGATCGGAAGGTGTAGATTCGTTGGTCTCTAAAACAGTTGCTTCAACCGCAACTGGCAAGTCTTGAGCGACTGCATGAGACTCAACGATTACCGCCTAGATTAACAAGCAAGGTTAGTCAGGTGATGAACTTGCTTCATCTAATAATAGTATTTCTGTTCGGCTATCTACCTCTACGCGGTCACTATCTCTAGAGATTGCATGGCTGGTCGGATCATCAATTAGCTCACATGTTTCAGTGGTCTCATCAATCCTAAGTCCAACTGACTGCATGTCAAAGAGGATTTTGGGTAAAAACCGATCGAAAAATATTAGAAAGATGAAAAGTGATTGATATACTTCCCCGAAGTCTCTCAGCTCTTTCTTCTGCGGTAACAACCGCTAGGATCAGAGGGAAGCCAGCCTTGTCGCTGGGCTCTCCAGCTCATATCATTTTGATCCTACTTCTGACCTCATCAAAAGATAAGGCTGCAACAAACGAGAGGGATTAGAGTTATGAAAGTAATCAATCAATTTAAACAAACTGGTCGGATTCCTTTGGGATCTACCTTCCCTGGAGTCTTTGGTCGCATCGTCACGACCAATGTACCAAAGCATCACATGAGCTCTGACCTTCAAGGGACTGATTCTCTACATGGAGAAATCCCTCACCACATGCTAGGAGGTTGAACCCCTGACATTAAGGAGACGGATGGCTTCAACCCATCTCCCTACCTTTCCCTCCTTATTCGAGGAGGAGCGCCATCGTGGATTCTCGACCGCCTTTTTTACTGCTGTAGTAAAAGCCGTCTTGCTGAGTAATCTTCATGTAAAACAAGCTCTTCTTCCACGATGACCATGAGGATTTTGAGTACATAGGAATGTACTCGTCAGCCTTTCCGTTGTGGAGGTGCAAAGTACACTCTTCAGGTGTGCTGGTCGTTTTCTTCGTATTCGCTATTCTGTAGTAGTACTTGAAAAGGTCGAGTTCTTTGGAATTCCCAAATGCGATTCGCAGAGGTAGACGGAGATCTTGAGGTTAGCGATGGCGTTGGGGCATCAGTTCCACCCATAATACTCCAAAACTTGGGAAAGAAATGAGTGAGCGAGAGTGCGAAACCGCATTCGATGTATGCAAGAAAAGCTGGAATTTCTCCTTCGTCATTGGAGAATGCTCCCGATAGGCGATCTCCAAGAAATCGATTCCTATCGGGTAGTAGTCAACCTTCTCCAAACTTACGGTTTCTTCTCACTCAAATCGAGAGATCGACCAGTTGGTGATGAAATCGACATGGCGGTTTCTTTTAGATGAGGAAGACAAAAGTGGTTGGAGGCGATTTCTCCTCTTAGAAGATGAAGATGAAATGAGAAGCGCAAAACCCTAACACCCGGTCGAAGGGGTTTTATAGCCACAATCTATAACGCATCGGGAGAAGTCAATGGACAAAAACTTTTTGACCAGCAGACGTAAAAGCTTTTCAAGTCCCAAAGCGGTTTCTCAACTTTAAAATGAATATAGACCACTTGAATGTCACGATATTTAATAGAAGTGCGCGATACGATTTCATCGGAAGAAAGTGTTTTCACGACCCATTCATTTAAAGTTCGGGGCTGGCGGCGAGATTAAAACCTCGATGTATTATTTTAATACATAAGAGAAGACCACCGTGGTCGTAACCCGACTAACGTGGTCGTAATTCCCCTAAGGCTAACGACCTCTAGTCACGATCAGTTGCGCTCGTAAGGCTACGTCGTATCAATTGGATCTCGTAGGCAATTAACGTGGCCTTTTTCGATGGTCTACTGAGTTCAATAAATATTTTGTTCATCCTATAGAGCTTGATATGAGTGAAACACTTTCAAGCGTTTCCGAATTTCTTGAGTTGCACCTTTGTCCCACGACGTCGTGAAGGAGTAGCCGTTTTCTTTCTTTGAGGCGCCTAATCAAGCCGATAATGGGCACATGATGGCGACAATTACCGGCGTAGTGGCTCCTTCACGCCGTTTGGCAGTTATCTTCCGAGGTAATGGGGTATTTAAGCACTATTACTACGCAGAATAATAGTGCATGTGGACCGTCTGGATTCCTTAATCAATTGGACCCACTCGCTTGTAGGTTTTATTGATTATAAGGTGGTCGTGGTTGACTTGGTCGTAGCAGAACTTATGACTGGATAATAGTCGTAGAAGGACTTACGACTAGGTGCAGTCGTAGAGAACTTCTGTTGGACAATAGTCGAGAAGGACTTACGACTGGGTAATGGTCGTAGAAGAACTTACGACTGGATAATAGTCGTAGAAGGACTTACGACTGGGTAATGGTCGTAGAAGGGCTTACGACCGGGTAGTGGTCGTAGAAGGACTTACGACCATGACATTGTCGTAGTAAGACTTACGACTATGGGGGTGATTGTAGGAGAACTTACAATCACTTGGTAGGCCCCTCCCTTATAAATATAAGGGATATACAGGAACTACGTGACATCATATTTACCCATAATAAGAATTATAGATAAAAGATAAAATGAGGATTATCAGATCCTCGTCATCTAGCCCCCCAGCTTCAAGTGAAAATAACTTACTTGGTGGAGGATTTGCAAATAGTCTTACGACTATGAAAATATCGCAGAATAATGGTCGAAGGAAAAACTCTTCGACATTTGAGTGCTACTTTGACCGAGAATTTGCTTGGTCAAGAAGGTTGCTACGATTATCAAATAGTCGTAAAAACCCCTACGACTGTGAAGTGGTCGTAGCAGGGCGATCGGAGAAAAATCCTTTCCGATTGTTACTTCATTCGACCAGAAAGACTTGGTCAAGAAAGTAATTTCGCTTGGAGGTGACGAAACGAACCTAATTTTCTCGAACAGACCATCTAGGGAATTGCAAGCGACTCCCACCGGCACATCGATGAGGCGGTTCCGGCGGTGGCAATCGTGCGGTTATAAAAACTTACAGGGAGTTAGACTTGGATTTTACCTTTTCCCAAATCGTTCCCCCTTTGTTCTTGAGCTCTCGCCTTTCTCGCGCCAACCTAATCGTCTCTTCTCTGGCAATCCTTTCTCAAACCAAAACTTCTTGTTTCTGAGAGAAATGGCCAAGAAAGTTTCTGAGTGGGAGGAGTCGGAGATGGATGCGGCGAAGATTAAAGTCTTGGTCGACGCGGGGAAGATTCCAGAGAAGGCTCTGGTAAAATGGCTTCCGGCCATCGGGCAGCACTGGCCGTCGGGGGAAAATGGGCAAATCCCGTTTTCCAAGCGTACTGTGAGTGCGGCCTCCGACTGCCTGCTCACCCTTTTCTTACGGTGGTACTCGAGCACTTTGGAGTGGAATTAGTGAATCTAGATCCTAATTCCATTACTATGCTGAGTGTCTTCGTGTACCTTTGCGAGGCGTACCTGGGGATTCCGGCGGACCTCGAGCTTTTCCAATATTATTACGGGATGGCTCGACAAACCGGAATCGCCGGAAGTTGCGGTCTGAAACTCCACGACTTGAAGTCGAGGGAGTATATTCAGATTTTCACTCGGTCTTCATGGCCGGGATGGAGGAAGAGGTGGTTTTACTGGAAAGTCACCTCAGAAGACAGCCTCTCTTTAGTGGGAAGGGCGCTGAGAAGAAATCTTCATGGGACTCAACCCCTGAAGATATTAGCTGGATTGCCCCCTACATTCAAGCCATCAAGGACTTGAAGGAGGAGGGGTTGACCGGATGGCATGTGGTGACAGATTTCATCACACGTAGAATCAGTCCCTTGAAGAAACGAGCATCTCCTATATGGAGATATTCGGGGAGAGGAGACCCGACCAGGGACTATGACGAGGGTAAGTGAACTTCCAACATAGCTTTTGGTTTGATCTTTCTCAAAGTTATCTGACGATCTTATCTGCTTACACAGATCTTCCACAGGTGGAGATTGACGCTAGGGTCAAACTCATCTGTGAGAAGTCTCCGCCACCTCGAGCGGTGATTCCTCAAATCATTGCGGCTTTGCCCGCAAATGAAAGGATAGAGCGTCTAAAGGTAATCAAAAGTTAATTTTTTCTTTAGGACTTTATAGTCGTAGAAGAACTTACGACTAGTGGTGATCGTAGAATATCTTACGATCAAGAAAATGTCGTAGAAAAACTTACGACTTGACACTGGTCGTAGAAAAACTTACGACCGGTTAGTAATTCTTCTTTTTCTGTTTTGCTTTACAGAAAGTAGGCATGGAAAATCGTCTAGATGACGAGGAAGTTGCACTGATAACCATTGGTGCAGCGTTGTCGAAAGACAAAAGCTCGGCTCCTCCGTCCAAGAGACGTCGACTTGCGAAATCCACTGACAAGGGAGGAGCAAGTTCGAGCTCTGGTTTTTCGACCAGATCTTCTACAAAGCCTGCGGCGGACATAGCCGTAATTGAAGACGAGGCTGAAGCTGAGGAGGTTGAAGCAGTTGAACCTCTTAAGCACAAACCCCGCAGGGCTAAGGTACCCTTCTACTATGACAAGAAATCTTTTGATTTACGCCACTCCTAGTTTTGTTAAGCAAGCTGGAAAAGAAAATGCGGAAAGATTTTATGTCTTTGTAAATGGCGATCTTGCTCGGCCTGACTGCGATTGAGGTAGTCTTTGCTCTTGGAGTAGTCGAGACTGGTCTCGGCTATCCAAAGAATCAGGAGACCAGAGATGTGGTTCCTGTTCAAGTTCTACGACCAGACGTGGTTGTAGCCGGGCCCATTATTGAACCTCGACCAGACGTGGTCGTGGAGAAGAAGAAGTCCTACGTTGGGAGGATTGCTCCTAAGTTTCTGGTTAAGACCAGGGTGCAGAGGTATGCGAAATGTACTAAAGCGTAAGAACAATATTGACCTTTTTCCTTTTCACAACCTGATTTGCTTTTCTTTATTTCAGTCCGACTCCTTCAGCCCCCGGGAATGCTTCCGTTGAGAAGCCCATTGCCACTTCTTCAGTTGCTGAAGAGGTAACAATGGAGGTGGTCGAAGGATCATCCTTGGCCCTGGTGGCCGATGAAGTCGTGGTTCCCAGAGTGGTTCCTACAACCGCTGATGTTGTAGCTACGATCGTTGAAGTAGCGGCTGCAACCATTGAAGTGGCATCTACGACTACCGTGGTCGTAGAGACAACAGGGGCAGCTGTAGAGGCCTCTGGTCAAGGCGGTGATGAGCCTGTGCACCGCGCTGGGAAGGAAATCGTGGCAGGCGTTCCTCCCAGTATCCAAAGAGAAGGCTGCAGCTACAGAATCAGAGGAAGAAGAATACTTCAACTTCTGTGCTGACTTCTTTGGGCCTGCTACCGTCGTAAGGTCTTCTGCTTTCAGATCTCACGACCGAGTCCCCCATCCCAAAGATATTCCCAATAGAGGAAACATTTTTGACAATGAGCGTCTTGAGAAGGTTTGGTGGGATTAAGTTGCGAAGGTGGACAAGCTGAAGACCCCGGAGATGGTTTATTCGGCATTTATTAGGTCGACCATGAATGTAAGTATTTTTAGGATACTTATATATGTGGCTTTCACTTTCTTCTCACTGTCTTCCTTTTGCAGAAAGCTCTAGAGCAAATTGCCGTTGTTGGTGAGTATCATCGACAACTTCTAGAGCTCCGAAAGGAAAAAGAAGAACTCTGCACACAGGCAGAGAGATGGTAAGCCACTGTTATTCATAGTCGTTTTTGACTTAACTACTTATATAGTGCTTACGAGATTTGTCATGGAAAAACTCATGACAAGGTATTGGTCGTAAAAAGCCTACGACTAGAGGCTTTGTCGTAGAAAGACTTACGACCAGGTCGATGGTTGTAGAAGAACTTACAACCGATTGACCGATGTTCATATCCACTTTTATCCTTTGTAGGTTAAAAAGTGACGCAAAGACTTTAGCTGACTCGCTCGATTATGAAAAAGAGGAGTCAAAAAAGCTGAGGAGGAAGTAGTAGTCCTCTCGGATAAACTTCGAGAAGCCATCTCTGCAACTAGAAGATTGTAGGAAAAAATAAACAGTAAGTGCTGAACTTAAGACTGCTTTTGACTTTGACCTTTACTCGACTCTCATTTCTTTTCCAGAAAAAGAAGATGAAATGAAGAAGCTCCGGACTGAAGTTGGAGAAAAAGCTTTGGTCATTCAGGAGTTTTCTCGCATTACCAAGAACAAGGATCAGGAACTCGAGGGACTGAAAACTCGAGTAACAGGTAAGCAATTCTTTACCTGTTGTCCTTTTCGAGTATTTTCCCTTTTCTAATGCTAATTTCTTTTTCAGAAATTGATGTCGAATTGAGAAGCCTCGAGGCTGAAATCAATGAAAAAACTCTGATCTATAACGAGGCCGTCCACATTGCTAAGATGAATGCAGAGGACGTTAAAACATGGGAGAAAAAGCACGCTGAAACCATTACTTCCCATAAAGAAGAAGTCAAGAAGTTGGATTATCGACTAGTAGGTAAGAAATGCTTTACCTATAGTTATATTTGTGTTCTCTTCCTCTAGAAGTTTATTTTTGTTTGACCGGTTTTATTCTTTTCAGAACAAGTGGTCGAAAACAAAAGACTTCGCGAGGCTTCGACTCGTTCCCAACAGGAGATGGAATCAATGAAGACTAATATTCAAGGCAACATCACACTCCTGAACCAGGTACTTGGTAAGCTACATACTGAGGGAAAAACTCCTCGAGAAGATACAATAGCTGCTCACATAAGTACCCTCGGGGAACATGTCGGAACTTTACAAGAAATGGTGACCACTCTGAAGGCCAACCAAGCTGAATCCATAAGGGAGGCAGTCGAAGCTGCAGTAAGTTATGCTTTGGCGAGACTTAAAGCTCATGACCCCCGCCTTAATGTGCAACCAATCGAAGCCGACTTCGACTGCCCTGAATCGAGGCGAGTCGTTTGATTGAAGAAATGCAATCAGTTGGCAAAAAGGTGGCGGGGGAAATGCAACTGGGCTCTCCACCTTCAGAGTAATCTGTAACAACTTTGTAAGACAGACAAGTTTCTGTTGATGAAATATATGTGATCCATCTTGTTTCCTGCAAATCATCTTGTCGAGTAGTTAGCAACTCAAAAGATAATTAACGAATGAAAGACCAAGAACTGAAGTTAAATTAATAACTTTATCCTAGCCCCCGACTATTTACTTAGCTTGTTTAGACAATCCAAGTAAATAGTGTGTGAAATAGAAAGAGAGGTTTGTTTAACTTATAGTTTTTTGTTATGGTTGTCAAGCACTGGTCGAAAGAGTAGAAACGACTCGACACTAGGAAGTTCCTTCTAGTGGGCAGGACCACGTCTGAGAGAGGAAAGGCTTCGACTAGGTGATGTTACCATCTCCGACAAGTTTAATCAAACCAAGAACGACAACTTGAGTTAAGCAAGCGTCGGAGGACTTTAATAATTCATTCGCCCTTTTCTGATGGACTCGATAAGTCTTTTCTAGTAGCAAAAGTGGGAGACTGAGCAACGCTAGGAAGTTCCTTCTAGTGGGCAGGACCACGTGCAGAGAGGAAAGACTTCGACTAGGTGTGTCTATTCCTTCGACCAGTTAAAACGAAACGAGTACACCAAAGGTGGTTGAATAAATATAAAAAAGTGCACTCTACTTAGAATATTTTTCGAAATTACTAAAACTAAGATGGGAAGAGTTGGCTTTGAGAACATTTCGACTAGATAGAACCCGAGCTCTCTGTTTGGCAACAAAAGTGAGTAACGGGTCGATGCTAGGAAGTTCCTTCTAGTGGGCAGGACCACGTGCAGAGAGGAAAGACTTCGACTAGATGATGTTACTTGCCTTTCGACCAGTGTAAAGAAAACTGGGTGTTTTGGATCATAGTCGAAAGATTATAAAAGCACTACTCAAAAATAAGACAAAAGAGGTAGAAGGAACCTGGACCTTTATTGCCTGAGAGGTTGGTCACACATAGAATTTATGTGAATGGCGGTCGATGTTCCAAGAATTTGAGAGAACACGTCTGTCTTCCATTGCTAGTCGTGCCGACCACGGCCGAGTGACCGACCAGTGTGTAAGGACCTTCCCACTTGGGAGAAAGTTTATTCCGATTAGACTTGGATTGGCGAGCCTCAACACCAAGTCACCTACCGCAAGGGCGCCGAGGCCGGACCTTACGATCGTAGTATCTGCGTGGGGCTTGTTGGTAGGCTTTGAGCGGATTAAGGCCATGTTTCTCCTTTCTTCGAGTAGGTTAATATCATCTGCTCGAAGTTGTTCCTGGTCGGAGTTGTTGAAGGTTTCAACTCGTGTCGACCGCAATTTTAGCTCCGGAGGAAGCATGGCTTCGGCTCCGAACACTAGAAAAAATGGTGTTTCTCCTGTCGCTCGACTAGTGGTCGTACGAACTGCCCATAATACGGAAGGTAATTCTTGTACCCAAGCCCCCGAGCGCTTAACGAGCTGGTCGAAGACTCGGGTTTTAATTCCTCGCATTATTTGGCCGTTTGCACGTTCGACTGCCCCGTTGCTTTGGGGATGTGCAACAGAAGCATAACATAACTTGGTACCCAACTCGTCACAAAATTCCTGAAATTTTGCACTTGCAAATTGTTTACCATTGTCTGTAATTATCCGACTCGGAACTCCAAATCGGCTAATTACGCATCTCATCATGAACCTTTTTGCTGCTTCCGTTGTTATCCCAGTTACAGGTTCGGCTTCGATCCATTTTGTGAACGTGTCAATAGCCACAAAAGGAATTGAAACCTCCGGAGCTTTGGGAAGCGGTCCTAGGATATCGAGACCCAGTCGCAAAGGCCAAGAAAGAGGTATTGTGCGTAATGCTTGAATTTGGTTGGTGTATCATTTACCATGAAGCGGCATTGGACACACTTTTTAACCACCTCTTTAGCATCGCATGCAGTGTTGGCGAGAGAAACCTTGTCGAAAGGCCTTAGACCGGCGTTACAGTAGGAAGCATCGTCCCACAGATGCCCTTGTGTATATCATGAAGGAGTGTTATTCCTTCGTTTTGCGGAATGCATCGCATGAGTATCCCTTGGGTTCCTCGTTTGTAGAGGACTCCTTCGACCAAAGTATACATTTTGGCTTTTCGGGATAAGCGACCGCCTCAAGATCATCCTCTGCACGGAACCCTTGTGAAGATACTCGTAGATGGGAGTCATCCAGGTATCCTCGTAATCTAGTGAGGCCGTCTCAATAGGAGGCGTCTCGGTTCTTCGACCCAGAGGCGGCTTTTGGAGTTGCTCCAAGAAAACTCCTTTTACCGCAGATCGGAAGAAGCCATCCGAGCAAGTTGGTGCATGAGAAATTATCCTTCGAGGAAGAATTGTACCTCGAAACCTAAAAAATGCTTTTCAAGCTTACGTACTTCCGATAAGTACCGAGACATTGTCAAGTTAGAGCACTGGTACTCTTTCCCGATTTGATTCACGACTAGTTGAGAGTCTCCTCTCACAAGTAGTCGACGAATCGAGCGCTTCGCGGCTCGTATGCCGACTAGCAAACCTTCGTACTCGCCACGTTGTTAGTGGCACGAAAGTTTAATTGTATGGCATACTTTAAGGTTTCTCGGTAGGAGATACCAGACCACCCGACCCGAGCCACTTAAAGTAAGTGACCCATCAAAGTACATCATCCAGCGATCGTGGGAATAGTATGGGGATCTGAGCAGTTCGAGATTTGTCCATTCGGCGACAAAGTCCGCCAAGATCCGGGATTTTATGGCGTTCGGGACACGAAATGGAGGTCGAACTCCCAAGTTCGATGACCATTTGCCATGAGTCCCATTGTTTCCTTATTATGGAGGATCGCTCCCAAAGGAAACTCGGACAAGCCTGACTATTTTGTGCTTTGAAAATAATGCCGATTTCCTCGAAGACATGAGGAGGGCATATAGAAGTTTACGGACACGAGGTGCGCTCCTTAGACCGTGTAAAACTTGGCCGACGTAGTAAACCGTCGCTGTTATGCGTTTTCACGTTCTACGACCGATCTCGCGCTTTCTTGCTGTGGCGTGGCAGCTAGGTAAATTAAGAGCGTCTCTTACGGTTTGGAGAAACCGAGCAGAGCACTCGAAAGGTACCTCTTGACATCCTCGAAGGCCGCGTTTGCCTCGTTCGACCACTCAAAACTTTCATGTCTCCTGAGAAGTTTAAAGAAAGGTAGTCCTTTTTCTCCTAGTCGTGCGATGAAACGACTTAAAGCCGCCATGCACCCAGTGAGTTTCTGGACTTCCTTTTTTGTGGTCGGAGGGCGCATTTGGAGGATGGCCTTTATTTTCTCAAGATTTGCTTCGATTCCTCGTATGGATACTAGGAATCCAAGCAATTTTCCTGAAGAAATTCCAAACACACACTTCTCGAGATTAAGTTTTAAGCAGTGCTTTCTGAGGTTGTCGAATGTTTCTTGTAGGTCAGTGATATGATTAAATTTCTTAATGCTTTTACGACTAGATCATCAACATAGGCTTCGATTCGGCCTAATTGAGATGAAAAAGTTGATTGCATCAAGCGTTGAAAAGAAGCACCAACATTCTTTAGACCAAATGGCATTTTTACATAGCAAAAGGTACCAAATGGTATAATGAATGCGGTCTTTTCTTCATCGTTTAGACACATATTGATCTGGTGGTATCCAGAATATGCATCTAAAAACTTAATATTTCACAACCTGCGGTAGAATCAACCAACTGATCGATCACGAGGTAAAGGAAAGTCATCTTTTGGACAAGCTTTATTAAGATCGGTGAAGTCTACGCACATACGCCATGTACCGCTTGACTTATTGACCATTCAGGTTAGCCAACCACTGCGGGTGGTTGACTTCTCTTATAAAGCTTTGCTTTAAGTAGCTTATCCAATTACGATTTAATAGCATCTCGTCGATCAGGCAAATCTCCGTAATTTTTGTTTTACGGTACTTTATCGGCCGTAAAGCTAGCCTGCGTGCTCGATCACCTCCACAGGGACTCGGGCATGTCGGATGCTTGCCACGCCAAGACATCTGCGTTAGCTCGGAGGAAGGTGATGAGGTGTCTTCCTATTTGGGGTGGAAGTCTCCTCGTCGAGCAGTCTTGAGGGTTTCTGCGTCGGAGGAACCTCTTTGACTTAGTCGTTCGGCTTTGATCGACTTTTAGGCTTCGACTTGCTAGTCGAAGGTGACTTTCTCTCGAGTTGGTATTTGACCAACCATCTCGAGGATCGATGGTCGCAGATTATACGCCATCTTCTTGTCACAATGAATTGTCATCACTCCTTTGGGACCTCTCGTCCGGCAGCTTTAAGTTGTCGTTTTGACTCGTATGTCGATGATCCTCCGTAAATGTGCTTAACGGTATGTTGCGGATCTTGGGCGGCAACTCTTCATCATCGACAACTTTTGGCCACTCGTATTCCCTACACGCTTGAGAGTGGGAGTGGTTCTTCTTAGTTGTAGTAGTCCTCGAGCTTTCTTTGGAAAACTTCGGCGATTCTATGAGGTCGTGTCTTTCCTTTTTATGAAAAGGACACCACCTTGGTTTGTCGTTCTTTCGATCAGGGCGCTTACCTTTGCCTTGATCAGGGTACGACTTGGTGGTTCGTGGCTCTTTATCGTTCACAGCCAAGACCTGCTTGGAACCCTTTGGTTTGTGGTTTTGACCCTTTATCTTATTCTTGGACTTCTTTGCTTTCTTGTCCTTTTTTCCACCAACTTCACCTGGCTCTCGAGGAGTATATGTTTCTCGATCAATAGTGTTGTTCCACTCGACCGCCTCGGAAGCAGTCGCATATCGATCAGCCATTTCGAAGAGCTCGACAACAGTGTTGGGAGGATTCAAAGCAATATCTTCTGTTATCCTTCTACTACGGACTCCTTGCTTAAAAGCCACGATAGCGGATGAGTCGAAACTTCCGAATTGAATTACAAACTGACTAAAGCGTTTGATGAATTGGCGCAAAGTCTCGTCATTTGTTCATCTTATCGGTGCAAGTCGTCTTCCTTTCTAGGGCGGTTGTATGTGCCTCGGAAATTTGCCAGTAGAAGGTCGCAGAGATGTTGCCAAGAGTAGATCGACTCGAGTGGTTGGTTTAATAACCACGATCGAGCGGATCCTTTAAGCACAGTTGGAAGGTAATTTGCCATTACATGCTCTCCTCCTCCTGCTGCTCGGACAGCTGTTGTATAGATTTAAAGAAATTCGATGGGATTTTGAGATCCATCAAACTTCTCCATGTTTACTGGTCGAAAATGAGGTGGCCAGCGAACAGCTCGAAGGTCAGGCGAAAATGCCCGGCATCCGGTAATAACTTCTTGACGTCTTCTTTGCAGGAAAGAAGGGTTAATGTCACCAGGTGATCGTATACGACGATACCCAATAACAGGCTGACCTGTCCTGTAGTAGGTCTCAATTCTACGAGGGGAATACTCCTCGTACTCCATCCGTTGTGGGTTTCCTTGTCGAAGTGGTGAACGATCACCTCTCCGAGGTGCTTCTTGATCATCAGTCAATCGAAACATATTTCTCCGAGTAGGGGATCGATGCGACTTATGGCCGTGTCGATTTCTACGTGGTGAAATATTTGATTGACTGGTAGCTGAGGAAGTCGCATTGCTACGACTACCTGAATAATGTCGACTAGGTACTTCCAGTCTTGTCATCACGGTTCGAAGCCTTTGCACAATTTCTTCAGCGAAGAGATCGTATCCTGGCGTTCGAGCAAGCTCTTGAGTGGGATTTTCGAGCAAGTCTTTGATGTCTTGGAGTTCTTGTACCTCCTTCGACTGATATTGGATGCGCCCAAGCAGGTTCTTTTGGGCTGCAATCTTCTTCCGTCGGATGGCCTCAAAATTCTCCTCATCAGATCCTTGTTGCCTTCTCAATGGAGTGCGAGAATATCGAGGATTTCCCTCGCGCTCATCAGAGTATTGGTTCTGCCCGTCATCGATGATGCCCTTACCATTATCACGAGGGGGCGCAGTGCGTGATCTTCGGGGAGTGTTCTTATCTCGGCCTCCATAAGGCTGACCCTGATCTGAGGGAAGGACGAAGACCTCCCGTTGATGATTCTCACTTGCGCTCGAGGCCTCCCCGCTTGAGGAGTATTCGAGAGACACCATCTGGCGACTTGGAGTAACCCCCTCCAGGTAGGGGAACTCTGGGTTATAACTGTCTCCGTCCGCAAATGAGATCTGCGGAGAGACGGTCGAATTTGCAGGAAAAGCATGCTTGATCCCACTCCCTCTGGAGTTATCCTGAGAGAGGATCACCAGATGTTGGTGGAGTCCTGGAATGGTGGCTCTCAGAACTTGTCTCACCAGGTCGGACCGTCTTAGGGGGACTTGAACACTTGGAGGAAAAACTCTCGTCGTGTTGTAAGTCCTTCTAGGTGCGGTTCTGGTCGGATTGACCCTTGTCCTTTGAGGGAATTGGCTCCTCTGTTGGACGTATCGTTGTGGGGGATAAGGATCCCTCCCCAACTCCATCGATGGGATGGTTTCCTGGAGAATGATCTCCGGAGGCGACATCACCATCAGAGGATGCATCATTCGGCTCGTAGTTGAAACCGGCATCCATGTCGACGTCTGCGTAATCTACCAAGTCAAACCAGTTCTCCTTGTTCCATTCCCCTGCCATGAGTGCATGAGATTTGGAAAAAGAGAGTATGTTGACAAGAGATTACCGAAAGATCCCCACGGTCGGCGCCAACTGTCGGTGTTTTAGAACCGATCTTACGTAAAGATTGTTTGATTCGGGGGGTCTCCTAGAGATGAAATCACGCAGAGCGATTGACACGGGATTTTTATATAGGTTCAGGCCTTCTCCGGGGAGAATAACAACCCTACTCCTGTGTGTGTGTGGTATTAACTGTATTCTCAACAACCAAGCCAGAAACTAAGACTATTACAAAGAACAATACTTGTTTTTCTCCTTGATTGTCTCTCTCTTTCCTCCCCTTGTCCTTCTGATTGATGCCTTTATATAGTCGTGAAGGAGTAGCCGTTTTCCTTTGCTGAAGAGGCGCCTAATCAAGCCAGTAATGGGCACATGATGGCAGTAATTACCGGTGTAGTGGCTCCTTCACGCCGTTTGGCAGTTATCTTTCAGAGGTAATGGGGTATTTAAGCACTATTACTGCGCAGAATAATAGTGCATGTGGACCGTCTGGATTCCTTAATCAATTGGACCCACTCGCTTGTAGGTTTTATTGATTATAAGGTGGTCGTGGTTGACTTGGTCGTAGCAGAACTTACGACTGGATAATAGTCGTAGAAGGACTTACGACTAGGTACAGGTCGTAGCAGAACTTACGACTGGACAATAGTCGTAGAAGGACTTACGACTGGGTAATGGTCGTAGAAGAACTTACGACTGGATAATAGTCGTAGAAGTACTTACGACTGGGTAATGGTCATAGAAGGGCTTACGACCGGGTAGTGGTCGTAGAAGGACTTACTACGACTATGTGGGTGATTGTAGGAGAACTTACAATCACTTGGTAGGCCCCTCCCTTATAAATATAAGGGGTATTTCTGGGGACTATGTGACATCATATTTACCCATAATAAGAATTATAGATAAAAGATAAAATGAGGATTATCAGATCCTCGTCAACATCATTTCGGGCAACAAAAACTTTGCCTTCTTCCCGGTTGTAGAAATAATATACTTTGGTTTCCCTAGGATATCATATAAAGAAGCATTTATCTGACTTGGGTGTGAGTTTATCAGACGTAAACGTTTCACATAGACATCATATCCCCAAATCTTTAGAAAAGATAAGCTAGGACTCTTCTCAGTCCATATCTCATATGGTGTCGTATCTACTGATTTAGATGGTACGCTATTTAAAGATTAGGAGAGTCGCCCTTTAGGCGGTAGATTGTGTATTTAGGTTCGTGCCTATTTTCTTGTGCGCGAGTATGAGCTGCAAAGACCCTTAGGCATTTGTTGCAGCCATGCCAAGATCGTAATTAATATAAGTATTTCAGTTAAGTATTCTTGAGCTATGTTTGTTGGGTTTAACCTACCCCTGCCTAGTTCCTAACTCATCTTGTGCTTGCTACCTTATCTAACCCATGGAGTTTTACCAGATGGTTCAAACTCGTTAAGCTGTTGCAAGTGGTTACGCACCCACATGCCGGAAGAAAATGAGCAGAACCCAAGAACACGCTTGCACCTCAAGCACCCCCAATCGACATGCGTAATTTTGGAGCTTTCATGGCACTGCACTCCGGATGATGTACACCATGATGAATCAGATTCAGAATATGAACAATTAGAATAACAACAACAATCACCACAACGGAGCCCAAGTCGCTCATGATCACCATGGACCATCCAAGCTAGCTAAGTTCATGAGGACTCGTCCACCAATATTGTCAGGGCATGTTTCACCAGTGGAAGCTGATGATTGGTTTCATGTCATTTAGAGGAAGCTGCTGATCACCCAATGCAGCGATTATGAAAAGGTTCTTTATGCCACTCACCAGATGGAGGGCATAGCCGCCGAATGATGGAAAAACTTTTGTGCAGCGTATGAGACGTCGTAAAACATTACCTGGGAAGAGTTATCATATGCTTTTCTAAATTAATTACCAAAATTTTCTAAAATAGAAACATAATTCAAACTCATATCAAAATAAAGTACATTAAAAATAAAAATTAACAAAATTAATTTCACTCCATGTGGAGTTAAGATGAATTACTTATGAATTTTTGAAGTTTAAATCATTTTCTAGTGTAAAAACAATTCCTCTTAGACATTTATTCAACTCCAATATTTTCTATAATAGCAACAAACTTAAAATCTATTCCATTTAAAAGTACATTAAAAATGAAAACCAACAAAATTAGTTTGAAGCTAATTTGAATTATTTATGAATTTTCTAAGTTAATTGAATTTTCAGTGCAAAAGTAATTCATTTTGGAATATCTAAAAGTATTAAATAATTTTTACACGCAGGCCGCTTAGCCACGATCATCGACTGCTGGGACCGAGGCTTGGGTTTGACTTAGTCACTTTGACTGGCCCGGCCGAAGGCGTATTCTCAGAACACGTCTTCGGCTTCACAAAACGTAAAGTCTAACTAGACAAAAGAGAAATACGTTTTCTTTACGGGAAAACGTACTTCAAACTTTAAACCTCCACTTAACCAACCGTACGGGCCCACATGTCAAACGCTCAAGGATTAAAATGTTTTTAATTAGACTTCTAATCACTTTTAATTCCGATGGGGGTCCATATGTCGATGATACAGTTAAAAGGATGATTAACACTAATGAGGGGGATATTACTTAATCCACCGGCAGCTCACTGGAGCTTCGCTGTGCGTGGCGGCGAGGTAGCGAATATGGCGAACAAGAGGCACTTCGGGTTTGGGGAGGACACGCACAGGTGTACAAGAGCCTCATGAACGCGATGGTGCGAACGTGGTGGCCTGAGGATGTCGGCGGCGAGCTCTTGTCAGCTGAGGCGGAGACGGGAGGACTGCTCCCATGGAGAAGACACTTCTGGTTTCTAGAGGTCTCGGAAAGGTGTGCATCGGTTTCGCCTCAGCTCCAGGAATAAGGTGCCCAAGATCTTGACGTCAAAGGAGGGCGGCGGCGGCCGAAATCGGAGCAGCGGCGATTGACCGTAGCTAAAGAAGATGGGCTCTCCCTCCCTCGGTGATGCCTCAAAATCCAATCAAACTCGTCAACAAACTCTATGGGATATTGCGATCTTGATGGACCAAATGGCGAGGAGATTAACTCACCGAAGCTTCGGCGTGAAGAAGAGTCGTGGCCGCCGGAGTTGAGAACAAAGAAGTCGTCCCCGGCGATTCGGTGGACGACAAGGATGCAGACTGGTCAAAATGGGTGCTGCGTGAAAAGGGGAACTCAGCGGCGGGGTCGCGGATGCTTGAGCGGCACCGAGGTGAGCTCTAGCTCATCGGTTTCTTCTTCGGCCCAAGTAAAAAAAATGGGCGAAGAAGGCGAGAACGTGCAAGATAATGGGAATGGCTGACCCTAGGAGCTTAAAGAAGGCTCGGTGATGCTTCAAGGTCTGTCGGGGAAGCAGGAGGTGGCGCGGGCGGTCGCGTGGACGCGACGCGAGAACACCGATCTTCGCCGACTAAGCGACGAGAGGATGACGACTCCGGCGTGTGGGTCACATTCGTCGTGGCAGCGAGAAGCGCGCGCGCGACTAAACGGGTTGAGCTCAAGTCTAACTCAGGTCCGGTGCGATGGTGTGGCTGAGCCATGTCAAGTTGGGGTGGTTCGGGTCAGTCCAACAGTGTTTGGACTGAGATTTGAACTTAGGCTGAAAGGTCAAGGAATTTTTAGAGGTAGAAGGTTAACTCCACAAATTTTGAAAGTTTTATGGGAGACCATTGACTCTATTTATAACCTTGTGGAATTTTTCCTGAATTTTTATTGCAAAAAAGTTTTCTACAGAAAAGTTCTAAGGTTCAGTCTTAGGGTTTTGACCAAGGGTCTAATTGGTTTGACTAACCCTTTTAAAATAGCAAATAAAATATTGAAAATTATGAAATTTTTCAGCGGACTCACTAGGAAGTTCCAGAAGCTAGGAAAAATATTTCCAGATGATGATCACGAGATTTGATTAAAAAGTTTTCAAGGATTATGCTTCTAGTCAATTAAAGCATTAAGTTTTTGAAATCAACAAAACCTTATAAATAAAATCCAGAAAAATTAAATAACAACATGATGCGTCAAATGTTTTAAATTTAAGGCAAACTTATGAATTTTAACAAAAGCTTTTGAAAAGCTCATAATCATTAAGAATTTTTGTTATGGCAAAGGACAACTATGTGGTTACTTTATCTTGTGATTACTTATTTACTTACTACTTTTAAACAATATCAGTTGTTTCTCAAATCGCTTCGTTACAAATTACCATGTCTATTGCAAATAATAGCTCGCTTTGTGCAAACTAAACTAGTTGGGACAACCATCTTTGCCTAAGACTGCATGTAATATAAATGTTGCTTAAAGTCTTGTGAAGTACAATTTTGTACTCATAATAGCTTGTTGAACAATACCAGAGCAAGTGGAAGAAGACCCCTCGATTAGTTACTTTTATGTCGTGTGTTTTGATGACAATGACGCTGAATTCTAGGGTTTTAACCCTCACGGTTTCGTAATGAGGCATATCAAATGGGTCCATTATCTGTTAGATATCGTTTATTTCCACTGCGAGTACTTTGTGTGATCTATTTGGTCGGTCGACCCTTTGTGTAAAACTTGGTCATATAAACCAATGTACGACTGCTGAATATTATGCGCTACTCCGTTTTATTTGTTCATGTATGGATGTGATATAACGATGTATTATGTGTGTGCTAGCTATTGATCATAAGACTAACACGGTAAATACATATGATTCGGAATTAACTTTGTGGGCCCGACAATGACTTGGTTTGAGTACATCTATGCAAAGATCGCTTTCCAGAGAAGCGTAAGTCTAAGTTGATGCCTCGTGATGATGGTCCATTCATAGTGATAGAGAAGATTAATAAGAATGCTTACAAGATAGAGCTTCCAAGTGATGATTATGTAGTGAGCAATACTTTTAATGTTGCTGATTTGTCACCGGCTAGATGACTCCTCAAGAGGGGGAGGGATAATGGGGATATCCCCAATATATCTACTCCAGCTACACCACATATGACACGTGCACGAGTCAAGCAATGAAATCAACTAAATCTTTTCTCTCACTGATTTCATTTGGGTTCCCGTGAGAATTTCATACGACCTAATAGCGAGTTGTTACTTGTTCTCATGTTTTTGCATGGAGATGATCTAGAAGGCAAGGATAAATTAAAGTTGCTGCACAGTGTTGTCTAATGGCGCATATACATGGTGTGTGTACCCAACGGGAGGAGAGGGAGTTAGGGGCGACACCAAGAAAGGAAGGGAGCTTGCTGTGCATCAAGAAAGAAAGCACCGAAGCATTGGAGATAGCTGCTGTGCAAGGAAAAGAAGAGAGAAGGAAAACCAGAGGAGTTATCACGTGAAGAATCTGGGAGGCCTACGTGCTTGTTTTCTTGGGCCAAATCAAACAAAGGAGTCAGTCATGTAATTGCCTTTTAATTTCTTGAGTTCAAGACTAATAGGATTTGCTGGCGTGAGTTTGTTTCAGTCCCTGGGCATGGGCCCATGTTGTGTCGATCTTGAGGTCATATATACTCTTGCCAGTTCTTGTGTCTTAGACCACATATTATCAATCAACGGAAAATTGCTTGGCCACTTGTTCTTCTTCTAGGGTTCGTTACAGCAGCCCCCATCTAGAGACGAGAATGGGTGTTCTCTTGGTCATTGGTCTTGCTGATCCTTCGGATATTGTAGGAGCTTCTCATCCACTTTTGTGTGGTTGAGTAGATAGTTGCCGGAGTGTGTGGTTTAGCGAATTGCTCATCATAGGTCATTGCACTTTGGCAAGATATGGGCCCCATCAAATTCGCTTCGGCTACTTTAGTTATCGTGGATTCTATGCCGTTAAGATCGAGCACTCCCACATCAATGTCTAACACACCCAGCTTACATTTTCGCCTCATTTCATATAAAAAAGAATGTTTGGACTCAATAAGCATTATATGTGGCAGACTCAAACGGGCGGCAACTCGGGCAACAAAATGCAGCAGATGGTGGTGGAGCCAACGATAAATTCCCACAAAATAGCGGCTTGACAGATGTGTCGGCCGACCACCTCCTAACTGCTGTCGCGGCAACCCGCACCACGGATTTTCTCATCTGTAGCATCCGTTTTGCTTGCCGCGTCCCGCCACCGACCAAAGTGTGGCTTGGCAGACCAGCCCGCGACAAGGAAAATTCTTGCAGTGGCATTCTTTGGCAGGGCATTTGCCTGTCGCAGCAGCCGTCGTCAGTGAGCAAGGCTCGACCCAACTAGGGCTTGGCCTGCTGAAGTGCCTTGGCCGAGTCAAGGTTAGCTCGGCCGAGCCGCTGCCAATTGTTGCCGCGGCAGCCTATGGCAAGAAAAATCCTTGCCGCGGCAGCCGTTTTGATTGTCACGATAGTGCCTTAGCGACTTTCGGTAGTTGATTGCCTTTCTGAATGTTTTTTGCTCAAAGACCTGCATGGTTAGTTGATGCACGACACTTGTGGAATTTGTGAGCCATTAGACTTGTGCTAAAACACTATTATACCTTGACATAATCGGGAGACTCTGAGGTGAAAACAAGTGAATACCATACGTCAACAACGAACATGGCGCCTTTCACCTTGTGTGTGTGTGTGTGTGAGAGAGAGAGAGAGAGAGAGAGAGAGAGAGAGTTGTAGAAGATGAAGACTAGTGGCCGGAGAAGACGATGTGGCCGGTTGGGGAAAGTGGAGCGATTAAATGTAAAGTTGTTGGAGACAGTCAAAAGAGCAAGTCACAATAACGTCATATTTTTTGTCCTCGAGTCGGACGCCTGAACCATAGCATTACCCAATCATAAACTAGAGGAGGAACCAATTGTTTGCCACCCTCTTTGTTGGCGTTTCATAACATATCATCCTTGACTTGCGTTGAGGATTCCCCACCCAATTTATGGAAATAGTCAGCTATTCATAAATTTTGTGTAATGTCATTTAAAAGAAACATTTACCAAAATTTGCATGTGAAAGGAGCTTTTGCCCTTCATGTTAATCATTGTCTTCTTTGGCAAAGCGAGACAACACAAGGCAATGGCTTACCAAAATACACCAAACTTGGATCTCCACTTCCTTAGGGAGAAACCGCTAAGGATTAGGGGTCGAGGAACCAAGCAAAGGCTTGAGGAGCTCCTCTCAGCCCTCCACCTTTTGGGTTGTGTTCACCGCGTGACAAAGCTCAGCCTGCGGTTTGTGCCGCGGTGGACAGATTTGGAGTTGGGGATGTTGATGAGATTGATGAGATCTGAGAGAGACGACAGATTTGGAGTTGGGGATGTTGTGATTGGAGAACGAGAAGAGAAGCCATGCGATTGGGAACAGGAAAACGCACGTCGACGGTGGAGCCATGCTTGACGCATCTTCCATGCCCGCATATGGGCACTAACCGCAAGGTGGCTCTAGTCTGATAATCCTCATTTTATCTTTTATCTATAATTCTTATTATGGGTAAATATGATGTCACGTAGTCCACTAAAGTACCCCTTATATTTATAAGGGAGGGGCCTACCAAGTGATTGTAAGTTCTCCTACAATCACCCCCATAGTCGTAAGTCTTACTACGACTATGTCATGGTCGTAAGTCCTTCTACGACCACTACCTGGTCGTAAGTCCTTCTACGACCATTACCCGATCGTAAGTCCTTCTACGACCATTGTTCAACAGAAGTTACGCTACGACTGCACTCTAGTCGTAAGTCCTTCTACGACTATTATCCAGTCGTAAGTTCTGCTACGACTTGTACCCAGTCGTAAGTCCTGCTACGACCAAGTCAACCACGACCACCTTATAATCAATAAAACCTACAAGCGAGTGGGTCCAATTGATTAAGGAATCCAGACGGTCCACATGCACTATTATTCCGCGCGAGAATAGTGCTTAAATACCCCATTACCTCCGAAGATAAGCGCCAAACGGCGTGAAGGAGCCACTACACCGTAATTATTGCCATCATGTGCCCATTATCGCTTGATTAGGCGCCTCTTGGCAGGGGAAAACGGCTACTCCTTCACGACTATATAAAGGCATCAATCAGAAGGACAAAGGGGGCAAAAAAAAGAGCCAATTGAGGACAATCAAGGAGAAAGACAAGTACTGTTCTTTGTAATAGTCTTAGTTTCTGGCTTGATTGTTGAGAATACAGTCAATACCACACACACACAGGAGTAGGGTTGTTATTCTCCCGGAGAAGGCTCGAACTCGTATAAAAATCCGTGTCAATCGCCTCTGCGTGATTTCATCTCTAGGAGACCCCGAATCAAACAATCTTTACGTAAGATCGGTTCTAAAACAACACCGGCTAGGCGCCGACAGTGGGGATCTTCCGGTAATCTCTTGTTAACATACTCTCTTTCCAAATCTCATGCACTCATGGCGGGGAATGGAACGAGGAGAACTGGTTTGACTTGGCAGACACGCAGACGCGAGCATGGGTGCCAACTTTCAACTACGAGCCTGGCGGTTTGAACATATGTTTACAAATGCCCCGGACGAGATGCAAGTACCCAGGACAAAGGTAAGACCGGAACGATACTCTTTTCATGGAATTGTACCGGGGTCTTCGGCCAAACCCATTGGCCAAGTTTCTCTTCCTTTAACATTTGGTTCACCAAGTAATTTCAGGATAGAGAAAATCTCCTTTGATGTGGTCGATTTCGATACGGTATATAACGCCATACTCGGACGACCAGCTTTGGCAAAATTCTTAATGGCTACTCATTATGGGTATCAATGTCTTAAGATGCCAAGTCCCAAAGGAGTGATCACAATTCATTGTGACAAGAAGATGGCGTATAACTGCGACCGTCCGTCCCTCGAGATGGTTGGTCAAATACCAACTCGAGAAGAAAGTCGACCGACTAGCAAGTGAAGCCTAAAGCCATATCAAAGCCGAACGACCAAGTCAAAGAGGTTCCTCCGACGCAGAGAAGCCCTCAAGACTGCTCGCATCGACGGAGACTTCCGACCCCAAATAGGAAGACACCTCATCACCTTCCTCCGAGCTAACGCAGATGTCTTCGCGTGGCAAGCATCCGACATGCCCGGAGTCCCCAGGGAGGTGATCGAGCACATGCTAGCTTTACGGCCTGATAAAGTACCCGTAAAACAAAAATTACGGAGATTTGCCCCTGATCGACGAGATGCTATTAAATCAGAATTGGATAAGCTACTTAAAGCAGGCTTTATAAGAGAAGTCAACCACCCAGTGTGGTTGGCTAACCCTGTAATGGTCAAGAAGTCAAACGGTATATGGCGATGTGCGTGACTTCACCGATCTTAATAAAGCTTGTCCAAAAGATGACTTTCCTTACCTCAGATCGATCGGTTGGTTGATTCTACTGCAGGTTGTGAAATATTAAGTTTTTTAGATGCATATTCTGGATACCACCAGATCAATATGTGTCTAAACGATGAAGAAAAGACCGCATTCATTATACCATTTGGTACCTTTTGCTATGTCAAAATGCCATTTGGTCTAAAGAATGGCGGTGCTTCTTTTCAACGCTTGATGCAATCAACTTTTTCATCTCAATTAGGCCGAATCGAAGCCTATGTTGATGATCTAGTCGTAAAAAGCATTAAGAAATTTAATCATATCAGCGACCTACAAGAAACATTCGACAACCTCGTAAAGCACCGCTTAAAACTTAATCCCGAGAAGTGTGTGTTTGGAATTTCTTCAGAAAATTGCTTGGATTCCTAGTATCCAGACGAGGAATCAAGCAAATCTCGAGAAAATAAAGGCCATCCTCCAAATGCGCTCAGACCACAAAAAAAGGAAGTCCGTAAACTCACTGGGTGCATGGCGGCTTTAAGTCGTTTCATCGCATCGACTAGGAGAAAAAGGACTACCTTTCTTTAAACTTCTCGGGAGACATGAAAGTTTTGAGTGGTCGAACGAGGCAAACGCCGCGATTCGAGGATGTCAAGAGGTACCTTCGAGTGCTCATGTTCGTTTCTCCAAACCGTAAGAGACGCTTAATTTACCTAGCCGCCACGCCACAGCAAACAAGCGCAGATCGGTCGTAGAACGGAAAACGCATAACCACCGCTTTACTACGTCGAAGTTTTACACGCCTAAGGAGCGTTACCTCGTGTCCGTAAACTTCTATATGCCCTCCTCATGTCTTCGAGGAAACTACGGCATTATTTTCAGCGCACAAAATAGTTGCGGCTGTCGAGTTTCCTTTGGGAGCGATCCTCCATAATAAGGAAACAATGGACGCATGGCAAAATGGTCACCGAACTTGGGGAGTTCGACCTCCATTTCGTGTCCCGAACGCCATAAAATCCCAGATCTTGGCGCACTTTGTCGCCGAATGGACAAATCTCGAACTGCTCAGATCCCCAAGACGATTCCCACGACCCGATGGATGATGTACTTTGATGGGTCACTTACTTTAAGTGGCTCTGGGTCGGGTGGTCCCGTATCTCCTACCGAGAAACCTTAAAGTATGCCATACAATTAAACTTTCGTGCCACTAACAACGTGGTAGAGTACGGTTTGCTAGTCGGCATACGAGCCGCGAAGCGCTCGATTCGTCGACTACTCGTGAGAGGAGACTCTCAACTAGTCGTGAATCAAGCTCGGAAAGAGTACCGGTGCTCTAACTTGACAATGTCTCGGCACTTATCGAAGCACGTAAGCTAGAAAAGCATTTTTAGGTTTCGAGGTACAATTCATCCTCGAAGGATAATTTCGCTGAGACCAACTTGCTCTGATGGCTTCTTCCGATCCGCAGACTAAAAGGAGTTTTCTTGGAGCAACTCCAAAAGCGTCTCTCGTCGAAGAACCGAGACACCTCCTATTGAGATGGCCTCACTAGATTACGAGGATACCGGATGACTCCCATCTACGAGTATCTTCACAAGGGTTCCGCATCGAGGATGATCTTGAGGCGCATCGCTTATCCCGAAAAGCCAAAATGTATACTTTGGTCGAAGGAGTCCTCTACAAACGAGGAACCCAAGGGATACTCATGCGATGCATTCCGCAAAACGGGAATAACACTCCTTCATGATATACGGGTGGCATCTGTGGGACGATGCTTCCTGAGCGGCCTGGTAAGGCCTTTCGACAAGGTTTCTCTTCGCCAACTGCCATACGATGCTAAAGAGGTGGTTAAAAAGTGTGTCCAATGCCGCTTCATGGTAAATGATACACCAACCAGCTCAAGCATTACAAATAATACCTCTTTCTTGGCCTTTTGCGACCTGGGGTCTCGATATCCTAGGACCGTTTCCCAAAGCTCCGGGAGGTTTCAATTTCTTTTGTGGCTATTGACACGTTCACAAATGGATCAAGCCGAACTCAGAATCGATAACAACTAGGCGACAAAAGGTTCATGATGAGATGCGTAATTAGCCGATTTGGAGTTAAGTCGGATAATTACGCATAATGGTAAACATTTGCAAGTGCAAAATTTCAGGAATTTTGTGACGAGTTGGGTACCAAGTTATGTTATGCTTATGTTGCACATCCCCAAAGCAATGGGGCAGTCGAACGAGCAAACGGCCAAATAATACGAGGAATTAAAACCCGAGTCTTCGACCAGCTCGTTAAGCGCTCGGGGGCTTGGGTACAAGAATTACCTTCCAGATATGGGCGGTTCAGACGACCACTAGTCGAGCGATGTGAGAAACACCATTTTTTCTAGTGTTGAGTCAAGCCATGCTTCCTCCGGAGCTAAAATTGCGATCGACACGAGTTGAAACCTTCAACAACTCCGACCAGAACAACTTCGAAAGCAGATGATATTAACCTACTCGAAGAAAGGAGAAACATGGCCTTAATCCGTTCAGCAGTCTACCAACAAGCCCTACGCAGATACTACGATCGTAAGGTCCGGTCTCGCAGCCTTGCTGTAGGTGACTTGGTGTTGAGGCTCTGCCAATCCAAGTCTAATCGGAATAAACTTTCTCCCAAGTGGGAAGGTCCTTACACAGTGGTCGAAGTCACTCGGCTGTGGTCGAGACGACTAGCAATGGAAGACTGGACAGTTCTCTCAAATTCTTGGAACATCGACCGCCACGCAAATTCTATGTGTGACCAACCTCTCGTGCAATAAAGGTCGAGTTCCTTCTACCTCTTTTGTCTTATTTTTGAGTAGTGCTTTTATAATCTTTCGACTATGATCCAAAACACCCGCTTTCTTTACACCGGTCGAAAGGCAAGTAACATCATCTAGTCGAAGTCTTTCCTCTCTCGCACGTGGTCCCGCCACTAGAAGGAACTTCCTAGCATCGAACCGCTACTCACTTTTGTTGCCAATACAGAGCTCTGTTCTATCTAGTCGAAATGTTCTCAAAGCCAACTCTTCCCATCTTAGTTTTAGTAATTTCAAAAATATTCTAAGTAGAGTGCACTTTTTATATTTATTCAACCACCTTTGGTGTACTCGCTTCGCTTTAAGCTCGGTCAAGGAAGAGACACACCTAGTCGAAGTCTTTCCTCTGCACGTGGTCCTGCCCACTAGAAGGAACTTCCTAGCGCTGCTCGCCTCCCACTTTTGCTACTAGAAAAGACTTATCGAGTCCATCGAGAAAAGGGCTAATGAATTATTAAAGTCCTCCGACGCTTGCTTAACTCAAGTTGTTGTTCTTGGTTTGATTAAACTTGTGAGATGGTAACATCACCTAGTCGAAGCATTTCCTCTCTGCGACGTGGTCCCGCCCACTAGAAGGAACTTCCTAGTGTCGAGTCATTTCTACTCTTTCGACCGATTGCTTGACAACCATAACAAAACTATAAGTTAAACAAACCTCTCTTTCTATTTCACACACTATTTACTTGGATTGTCTAAACAAGCTAAGCAAATAGTCGGGGGCTAGGATAAAGTTATTAATTTAACTTCGCTCTTGGTCTTTCATTCGATTAATTATCTTTTGAATTGCTAACTACTCGACAAGATGATTTGCGTGAAACAAGATGGATCACATATATTTCATCGTAAACTTGTCATCTTACAAAGTTGTTACTGACACTCAAGTGGGAGAGCCCAGTTGCATTTCCTCCGCCACCTTTTGCCAACTCGATTGCATTTCTTCAATCAAAC